>LHPF02000043.1:0-351785 GCA_002245815.2 Micractinium conductrix
ACCCTAAACCCTAAACCCTAAACCCTAAACCCTAAACCCTAAACCCTAAACCCTAAACCCTAAACCCTAAACCCTAAACCCTAAACCCTAAACCCTAAACCCTAAACCCTAAACCCTAAACCCTAAACCCTAAACCCTAAACCCTAAACCCTAAACCCTAAACCCTAAACCCTAAACCCTAAACCCTAAACCCTAAACCCTAAACCCTAAACCCTAAACCCTAAACCCTAAACCCTAAACCCTAAACCCTAAAACCCTAAACCCTAAACCCTAAACCCTAAACCCTAAACCCTAAACCCTAAACCCTAAACCCTAAACCCTAAACCCTAAACCCTAAACCCTAAACCCTAAACCCTAAACCCTAAACCCTAAACCCTAAACCCTAAACCCTAAACCCTAAACCCTAAACCCGGATCTCTCCGGGCCGTCGCCGCGGCTTCCTGAGGGCGTTTCGCGCGCTCGCGCGCGGTGCTTTCGACTCCGCGGAGTTGTCCGCGAATGCTGGACACGGCGGCCCCGCGCGCCGGTGCGCCGCTTTTTCCGCGCGCGCCTTTGCGTTTCGCGCGACGAATGGACCCGCACGTTGCGCAGTGTGGCTCACACATGGTCGCAACTTGCGTGCGGTGGTGCGGCGACACCAATCGAAGCAGCTTCTGAACAGCGCGCCGCTGCCGTCGCCGCCCGCCGCCGCCTGCCACTGGCGCCGCCTTCGCGCTGCATGCTACATCTTTGTTGACTGCCTCCATCTCTGAACATACCTGCACAGACCACCTTCGTCGCTCCCACTGTGCTTATAACGCGGATGCCTGCGCCGTTCCTTGTCGCAGTTGGTCGCCGCCGCCGCGCAGCCGCCGCTGCTGCCCGCGCGCGCGCCCGCTAGAGCTGGTGCCCACCCCTTTGCCGCTGACCCGCTGCAGACCCCCCTGCCGATTCTTATTGCTTAACGGACAAAACAGGCACGCCAGTCATGCACATGCTCGTGCCGCCCGTGCGGAGCATGAGCATATCTCGTGCTTCCGCCGTCGGTACGACCAATGGTACCACCGCTGCGTGCCCGACCGCGTCACGACCACTTGAAGATCTGCCGCCTCCACGTTGTGCACTTCCCTAGCGCCGCAGTCACGGCAGAGGCCGAAGCATCAGCGGCAAGAACGCCTGTACCTATGCACCCCGCTGACCCTAAACCATTATTCAGACAACGCGCTACCGCTCTCCGTCGGACGACCGCGACGACGCGCGTTGCCCTCGCACCACATGAGGTCTGTAACGCACCACTACCCACTGATGCTGCCACCCGCAGCACCCCGGGTGGGCCACACGACCTTGATGCCGCTGAAGGTTGATCGAAGGCTGGAAGCCTTACAGGTTGGGCGGCGCCGCGGCAGCGGCAGGCGAGGCACGCAGGCCGGTGGGCGGCAGTGGCCGCAGGCATGGCAGGGTAGGGTGAGCGGGCCGGGGTGTACAGGGAGCGCAGAGAGGGTTGAGCGGAGGGAGGCGGCGCAAGCGAGGGAGCATACAATCAAATGCTGTGTGGGCAGGAGGAGGCAGGCGCGTACCAGCAGGAAGGCGAGGCGGGGCAGGAGCAGCAGCGGCACGCGCCAGCGACACGCCAGCTAAGCCGGCATGCGTACAGCGCAGCAGCTGCAGATGCTTGCAGTGCAGGGTTTGGCGGGCGCGAGGGTGGGCGCCTGCCACCGCTGCTGCTGCCGACTGCGGACAGGCGGCGCCGCCCCCCTCACTTCTTGCTTGGGTTCTTCTTTAGCGTGACGCCCAGCACTCGCGACATCTTGGACAGAATCTGGGGGGAAATGGGGGGGGTGGACAGGAGGGAGATGAGGAAGTACAAAAGGCAGCAGGCAAGCCGCGCGCACCCGGCGCTGGCTGCCGTCGCGGCGGCGGCGCTGCCCCGCCGCCCGTGTCCTCTCACCCCATGCACCACCCTCACCCCACCTGCGGGTTGGGGATTGCCTTGCCGCTCTCGTACTCGTTGATGAGCTGCGGCTTCTCATTGATCATCTGGGCAAGCTGCAGGCGGGGGGGGGGGGGGGGGGGGGGGGGCGCCAGGGCAGCACAGGTGAGGTTGGCAGCGGGGCAGGAGCGGCCACGGCGACAGGGAGAGGGCAGGACAACCAGCGGGGAGAGCAGCGGCTGCCGACAGCTGCGCATCGGCCTGCAGCCTGCTCCCTCAAGCGCCTCCTTCTAGCTTGCAGCTGGCGGAGCTGTCTCCCAAGGGTGCGCTGCCCAGAGCTGCGCTTCCCACGCGTGCGCACCCTCCCCCCTGCAGCCCGACCGGCCCGCGCTGCCGCCGCCCACCTGCGCCTGCGTCAGCTTCTTGGCCAGCCGCGCGCTCTGGATCTGCTTCTTCAGCTCGCTGCTCACGCGGTCGTGCTCAAACGTGTTGGTGTCGTTCTCAAGCTTGACTGAGGCAGAGGCGGAAGGGGGACCGGGGGAGGGGCGTCGGAGGCGAGCGGTGAGGGCTGCCGGCAGGAGCGACGGCGGCAGAGCGCAGGCCCAGCGAGCAGCTACAGCATCGCTGCTGCAATGCAGTGCGCCTCGGGGCTGCCAACTCTGGCGCCAGAGCACCGCAAGTGCTGGTAGCTGCTGGCAGCAGCTAGCAGGACCTGCGCCCAGCAGCCAGCGCCCCGCGCCTCGTCCACACCGCACCACCCGCCACCGCCCCATCCCCTCGCCGCACCCGCGCTCTTGATGGGTCCGCGTGCTGCGCTGGCATTGGTGACCACCTTCTTCACAGTCTCAACCTCAGCGCCTGGGGCAGGGGGGGAGGGGGGCCAGAATGGAGCAGGAGAATGAGGGATGTGAGGGGCAGGCCAGAAGCGGCAGCGGCGAGTGCGCGCAGGGCAGCACAGCCCCTCGGCATAAAAATGGCGGAGGCAGCGCTGCACGCTTTTGCAGGAAGCTTGCAGCATATTGGCTGGTCGCCATGGGCGCACGCTGCCGCAGCTGCCACGGAGCGTGGAGCGCGCACACTGCCGGCAGCACCCGCAAGCCTCTTCCCACCGCCCCAACCGCACCTGCACGGATGGCGGCGTTGACGGCGGCGGGGTTCTTGGCCGCTGCGCTGTTGGGTGCCTTCTTGCGGATGACCACCTGGTCCCAGTCCTGGCTGCCGCCCATGTGCATGATGCCTGGCGAGGGGAGACGGGGGAGGCAATGGGGCGGCAGCGGCGGTTGGCAGGGCGGCGGGGCAGGGAAGCAGGGCGAGGGCGCTTCACAGGCGGCACCGCGTGCCGGTAATGGCTGGCAGAGTGCTGGTACACGGGCCACGGCTGCTGGGCGGACAGATCCAGGGAAACGCGAGGCTGCAGGCGTGCGCCACGCGCCGCCGCCGCCGCTCGCTACCGCCGCCGCCCAGCCGCGAACTGACCACCATTGCCGGGCCCGTCGCTGCGTCCTGCTGCGAGCCAGGCTCGACCGCGATCGACGGCTCAACGCAGCGCGGGCAAGGAGAGGCCTCGAGGGGGTGTGGCGGCTGGACTTTGGCTGGGTGATGCAGCAGGGGCTCCTGCGGCCATTTGTGTCAGGTGCAGCGCAGCCACGCACCTGGTTTGTTGAAGTGGCTGCGGCGGCAAGCGAGGGAGGGAGAACTAGAAGCTCCTGGACGTGAAGGCGAGAAGATTGGGAGCGTTGACAAGCTGGCACGTGAATGCGGTTGCTGAAGGCGACAGGAGCAGAAGGAAGAGCCGGTTGGGAGCTCCTGCATTCGGGCGCAGCACGCGTTCTCCCCCAAAAGTCTCTCCCTCCCTCGCCCCCCGCACTCTCAGCTGCTGTCCTGATCGCCCGCTCGCTCATAGGTCCGACAGGCTGTTGATCAGCCCTCCCCGCTCCGACTCCCAGAACTGCCGCTCTCCAGCGCCTCTCCAGCGCCTCCCCCGCTGCCACAGCGAGTTCTCGATCCAGCGCGATGACAGGCGACCCGCCACGCATCGCCGCGCAGTTTGGGAAGCACAGTGCGACTGTGGCGGCACCGCCCACCGGCAGCGTCCGGCAGCTGGCGGAAGACTGCGCCGCCGCGTTTGCTCTGGACCCGCAGACCGTCAAGCTGCTCGTGCCTGCCCACGGCATGCTGCGGCTGGATGATGACCGCACGCTGGCAGAGGCGGGTGAGGCGTCGGTGGCACGGACAACGCTGTGTTTTTTGGTTGGCAAGTTGTGCATGGCCATGCTGGGTGCCTTCTGCCCACGCTAGCTCCCCCCCTCCCTCCCCTTGCCTGCCCAGGCATCCAACCAGGCATGCGCATCAAGGTGCTGGGCAGCCACGCGGGAGCGGTTGCGGCGGTCGCGGCAGCAGAGGCAGCCAGCAGGGACGACCGCCGGCCCGGGTTTGACACGGAGCTACGGCGGGACTTGAGGCGCGCCGGGCTGGCCGACGGGCCCGGCGCCGCGCACCTGCCGCAGGGGCCCTACACCTTCCACCGCTTTGAGGCCTGGCAGTTCCCAGGGCTGTGCCCGCCGCCCAGCGAGGCGCTCAAGCTGCTGCACAGGTGAGGGACGGGCGGCCAGCGGCTGCGCGGCGGCAGCGCCTGCTGCTGTCGTACCATCCGCTCTGCCGGCCTTGCATGTGCAACAGCGGCAGCAGCCGGCGCTTGCCGCCTCCTTCCTCACCCCCTGTTTCCCTGCCTGCTGCCCCCCGTCGCAGGCTGGCCGCTGACCCGGGCATCGCAGGTGTGATGAACAAGCACCGCTGGACGGTGGGGCTGCTCAGGTATGCACGTCTGTGTCGAGGGGATCGCCAGCATCAGAAGGGGCAGGCAGAGTCGTTGTCAGTTTTGCCAGCGCCGCTCGCTCACTGCCTGCCCGCACTGACCGAGCTCCACCCTCCTCGCCTTCTCCACCCCTTCATGTCTCAGTGAGATGCCCCCCGCCGGAAAAGTACGTGTGGCAGGCTGGCATGGCAGGGGTTGTGAGCTGCAGCTGCGGGCAGGAGCAGCCGGGGAACCGGCAGTGCACACCCACGCTGCAGAACGGTCGTGCGCTTTAACCCAGCTGACTCAGCTCTCCTTCTGCGTTCCACGCCACCCCACCCCGCTCCTGCCGCAGGTGGGCATCAGCCCGGTGTGCATCCTGGGCGTCAACATTAACGCAGGCCAGGAGGTCTCGCTGCGGCTGCGCACAGACGACCTGAAGGGTGCGCCTGGCTGTGGCGGGGGGCAGGCGGAGGCAGGCGGTGGCAAATGGGGCGGCGGCGTTGCTGCATGAACCCCTGCACACTGTCCTTGCATGTCTCTTCGCGTGCGTTTGTAACCAGCTGCCACGCACTGTGCCCCGTCTCAAGCATGCCACCACCCCCATCCACCTCCCCGCCTGCATCCCCCGCCCTGCAGGCTTCCGCCGCTACGACCGCATCCGTGAGACGTTGCTGCATGAGCTTGCGCACATGGTGCACAGCGAGCACGACGCCGCGTTCAAGACCCTCAACAGCCAGGTGGGGCACGCTGGGGTTGGGGCCGGGTTGCGCCAGTGCTGCATGAGCGCCACGGTCCCGACACACCAGGTGCTTGCTCTCTTCAGTTCAATGGCCTTCTGCACCAACGCCCCCCCCCCCCCCCCCCCCCCGCGGCCGTTGTGTCGTGTGCAGCTGCGGCGTGAGTGCGACGAGTTTGACTGGCGGGGTGCAGCGGCACGCAGCCTGGCAGG
This sequence comes from Micractinium conductrix, assembly GCA_002245815.2. Taxonomy (NCBI): domain Eukaryota; kingdom Viridiplantae; phylum Chlorophyta; class Trebouxiophyceae; order Chlorellales; family Chlorellaceae; genus Micractinium; species Micractinium conductrix. The sequence goes on from LHPF02000043.1 coordinate 5,656, forward strand.
TGCGCTGTGCAGGGGGAGCCGAGAAGCGGTAGCAAGGAGGCGCAGGCGCAGCGGCGCGTGCTGCCCAAGGCGCTCACATGCTGCCGCCTACGTCTGCTGCCCACGCCACGTGCAGGCCCAGCATTTGAGGGCAGCGTGGGCTACGACCTCCCCCCTGAGCGGCAGACCACAATGCAGCAAACGGCAGCCAGCAGCGGGCAGACGCTGCGCCAGATGGGAGGCGGCGGCGCAGCCGCGCCTGCCGATGCACGGCTGGCGGCAGCAGAGGCTGCGTTGCGGCGGTCGGGGGCAGCAGTTGGCGCTGCGCAGGGCCCTGCCAGCGCTGGCGCCCAGCAGCAGCAGCAGCAGCAGCAGCAGTTCCGCAAGGGCGATCGTGTGCTGTACCGCCAGCGGGACGGCTCACTGGTGGAGGCCACGGTGGGTGGGTGGGTGGGTGCGAATGAGGGAGGGAGGCATGCGCCGGCAGGTGTCTTGCATGTCGCCTCCTGCCCAATCGCCTTGCCGTGCCGTGCACCCATTCGCCCCGCCAACGCCCACCCCCTGTTGACCCCCCATCCTTACCCTGCAGATAGCAGCTGTGGACGTGTCGGTGCAGCCGCCCTCGTACGGCATCGACCTGCCCTCAGGGTACCGTGAGACAGAGGCGTCCCGCCTCACACCAGCACCGCCAGCCGGGCAGCAGCAGCAGCAGGCAGAGGAGGTGGAGGGCCTAGGGCACCGAGACGCCGCCACAGAGGCCAAGGAGGCGGCGGTGGCGGAGCTGGAGCGCTGAGCAGGGCAGCAGGCCACAAGTGGGCGGTGTGCTGCGTATGCCAGCCAGCACAGCAGCAGAGCACTTCCTCTAGTCCCCTGGTCGCGCGGCTGCCCCGCTGCCGTGTCCACTCTCTTTTGATATTGATCACAGCCATTTGTTACATTCACTGCCCGGCAGCTGTGTGGCTGGGCAGGCAGCACATCTCCGGGCTGGTCCTGCTGGTCCTGCGACAGCAGCCTCCGTGATCAGTGCTGCTTGGATGCCGGCAGGTTTGGCTTGAACAGCAGCAGGTTCCACACGTAAAACAGGCTCATGGCGGCACTGCGGGCATAGGGTCGGAGGCAGGGGGGCGAGAGGTGCAGGCGGCTCAGTAGGGAGCACGTGGGGCTGTGGGACAGGGCACACTGCAGGGAGCAGGTGGACGAAAGTGCAGGCACCGCATTGGCAGGCAGTCGAGGCCAAATTGCCAGCAGGCGGTAGGGTGCTGCCAGTGGCGATGCGATGCCCCCTGCTCCCCCTCTCCGTCTCTGCCTCCCCAAATGCGCACCTGAGGCTCGCCACCATGCCCGCAGGCATAACTTTTCCCGTGCGCTGTAGATGTAGGCAATAAGGGGGGCAGGAGGGAGGCATGCTCATGAAGCAGCCAGGCATAGACGATGGTGAAGCTCGCTGGGCACCCCTGCTCCGACTTGTCGTCTGCTCAACAGCGCTGCGCCACTGGTCAGCAGCCTGCCCACCTGTAACCGCTGCCACATTAGGTACGTCAGGCAGGCGCTGACGGCTGCGGGGGGGGGGGGGGGGGGGGAGGGGGGGGCAATGGGGAGGGAGGAGGGGGGGGACCCATGGGCATGGGCACGGCAGCAGCAGGCAAGGCAAGCGTGGTGCCGAGCGGCCTGCGGCTTGACCCGGCAGCAGGCTGCCACCAGTAGGGCCTTGCTTGTCCTCAGGTCACGTCAGCAGACCTCCACGCTGCCACGTACCGAGCGAGAGAAGCGTGGCGGGGCGGCACAGCTGCCCGCGATGAAACGCATTGAGGGAGGCCCAGGTGCAGCCGGCAAGCACCACGGCCGAGCCGAGACCGCCTCCTGCAGGTGTGGGGATAAAGATGCAAACGTACTGGGGTGCGGGAGGCAAGACCAAAGGGCAGGCAGGCATGACGGCGGCTGCCAGCCTGCAGCACCGTCCTGTGACCCTCCCCCCTCCCCTCCTGCACCCCCCCCCCCCCCCCCCAACCTAGCGAGGCGGTCGACCCCTTGGTGGCATAGCCCACAAAGCCACCCAGAGCCAGCAGCGCCGCATAAATCGGCGTGAAGCAAAAGTCGTACATTGTGGTGTGTGCCGCGGCTGCGTGTGCATGGCATGGGGGGAGCGTGCGCCAGGCGTGAGCAGGGGTGGCAGCGGCGAGCGGGCGGCGGGCGGGCGGCGACAGACGGCGGCGGGCAGCAGCCAGCAAGCAGCGGCTGTCGGATCGTTATGCCGTTATTTGCACAGGTGTCCCTGTATAACCTGCTGACGGTTGGGAGAGCCTGAGGGAGCTTCAAAGTCACAGAGGGTGGGGGGACGCGCGCACAGGCTGGAATCAGCGAGCAGCGGCCATTTCGACGAGCTTGCGTAACCTTTGGGAGCAGCCCGGAAACGCGAGCAGCGAGCTAGGATGCCTGTGAGTAGTGGGCACGCATGTGTTGCGTGCTGCGTCAGCCCTCTGCACCCGTGGACCCCCCGGCTTGTAGCGGCCCCTGATCGCGTTTTCGCTCTTCCCACATCCTTCAAGGTCATCTCACATCCTTGTGGAACCCTCCCGCGCCCCGCTCCCGCCCCCAGTTTAAAATGGCTGCTGCAGCTGCAGTCAAGCAGCAGCTGGAAGACAACTGGAGCAACAGCCGCCAGCACAATGTGTTTCCGCTTGCTCAAATCGATTATATCATGCGCCGCAAACGGGCACAGCAGGGCCTGACGGTAACGCAGGCACCTGCCGCCAGCGGGCGGCGGCGGCGGGGCGCGGGAGGGGACCAGGAGGATGCTGAGCTGGTCCTGCCGCGTTGGGATGTGGAGGTGAGCATACTGTATCTGTAAGCAGGGCTGGAGTTGCTGGATGAAGCGGGGCAGGGTAGCACGAGGGCAGCAGGAGGGCAGCAGGCATGGCAGAACTGTTGATGCCGTGCCCATCATTAACGGACACATCCCCCGCTGTGCGCTGCCCACGATTGCAGCCCAAGGAGCTGAGCAACAGGTTGCTGCGTCAGTTCCATCTGGACAAGACAATTGACGGCAAAGAAGTCCTGCTGCGCTCGGTGTCCCGCAACGACGAGCTGGGCATCGCAGTGTCGCGCAAGGTGTTGGTGGTGGCCGCCGAGGAGGTGCCCGCCTTCTTCGCCAAGCATCACGGCATCCAGGGCCAGGGCTGGAACTCCCCTGCCCGCCTGTTCCACCACGTGCGTGCTCAATGGTGGTGGTGCAGACTGCAGCATTGCGCCTGTGCGAGGCAGCCGCTTGTACAGCCTGTCGCCGCCGCCACCGGCTGCCTCCGCTCCCCGCACTCTACACCTCTGTGCTCCCTTTCCACCCGCTGCTGCGCAGCTGCACCACGCCGTGCCCACCCAGCTGATGCCTGCACCAGGCGGCCAGCCGCGCCTGGTCCACGGTGCTGAAGGGTTCACCGTGGAGACCGCCAAGGCGTGGTGCACCGAGTGCCCCGTGCGTGCCGACATGGCCGCCAAGAAGCCTGCTGAGAAGCGCGTCGTGCACCCCATTGTGGCCATCATGACCCTGATGCACCTGGCGGTCAGTTCAGCTGCAGGGTTGCAGCGCCTGGAAACTGCTGTGAAGCTGGTGTGAAGCTGCGATGAAGCTGCAGGGATGTGCTGCCCACCACTGTCACACCCAACCACCTCTTCTATACCTGCATGCTCCCACCCACAGGCCGATTTGATCGACCTAGGAGCAGGGCGTGACGAGCGCTACCGCTACGTGCTGGTGGTGATCGACGTCTTCAGCCGCTATTGCTGGCTTTACCCGCTGGCCTCCAAGACGACCATTGGCGTGGCACGGCATGTGAGCTGCCAACACTTGCTGCCAGCGCTTCCTCCCAGCGCTTGCTGCCAGTTTTTGCTGCAAGCACTTGCTGTCATTGATTGGTGCCAACGCTAATTGGCATCGCTACCGGCCAGCGCTGCCGACCAGCGACCAGCCGCTTCGCTTGCTTCATGCCTCGTCTTGCGCTCTCTTTCACTCTGCCCCACCCCACCCCCACCCCCACGCACCCCTGTCGTTCCCTTGCAGCTCTACTTTCAATTCATGCGAACGCAGGTGCCTGCCAAGCTACAGACCGACAACGGCCTGGAGTTCTGCGGCAAGGAGGTCAAAGAGCTGTGCGAGCTGTTCAACGTGCGGCACGCCAAGAGCATGCCCGGCCATCCTGAAACCAACGGTTGCGTGGAGCGTAAGAACCGCGAGCTCAAGAACAAGGTAGGAGCCGGGCAATGTGCGAAGAGGAATCTGGTGTGCTGCTGCTGTTGTTGTTGCTGCTGGTGGCGTTGAGGTGGTCGGAGGTGGTCGTGTGTGGCAGCGGTATGGCTGATGCAGCGGCAGTGCTGCAGGTCCAGCCCACAGCTCTCTCTCTCTGACCGCTGTGTGCACATCCCCTACCCGTCCCTCGTCAGATTCGTGCGCTGCTGATGGCTTGCCCGCTGTTCGAGTGAGTACAGAAAGCTCGTGCTGCTGCCCCTGCTGCCCCTCCTGTCCAGTGCTGCTGTGCTGTGGTTCCTGTTTCCACGCTGCAGCTTCTGCTGCTGCCCCACCTGTCCAGTGTTGTTGTGCCTGCGTGCATTGCAGCTCGTGCTGCTACCCCTCCTGTCCAGTGCTGCTTGCACGCTGCTGTCGTGTTCCTGCCGCTCCTGTCCAGTGCTGCTGTGCTGTGCTGTGGTTCAGCGCTGCCCCCCCCCCCCCCCCCCGCCCCCACGCCACCCCACCCACACCCACACCCCACCCACCCACACCCATCCCCTGCACTCTGCAGCTGGGCGTTCCACGTCCTGACAGTGATGCAGATGGTCAACAACTCGCCCACCAGCGCGCTCGGCGGCATGGCCCCCACCAAGGCGCTGTTCGGCACGCTGCCCTCCAACATGAACTTGCCACTGCTGGATGACATTGTCCGCCTGCTGGGCTTCACCTCCTCGGCTGAGGCGAACGATGCCGACACCCCGCCAGCCCCTGCCACGCGCAAAGGCAGCGCAGCGCAGCCCAAGCGCCGCCGCACGCTGTCAGAACTGGTGCTGCCCTCGGATAGCGAAGACGAGGCAAGCGACGATGCAGCGCTGGACGAGGCAACGCTGCAAATTGCTGCCACCGCTTCTCCCCTGGGGCGGCGCAGTACCCGCACTAATGCAGGCGGCCGGCTGAGCCAGCTGGTGGCAGATGAGCTGCTGGACGAGGCGGGCGAGGTGCCCACTCGTGCGCTGCCGCAGCGTGCTACAGCCATGCGCAGCCCATCAGGCAAGCGGCGGGCAGCGACGAGCCTGCTGGATCAGCTGGCAGCCATTGCAGCAGAGTGCGACGCTGCTGGTGAGTGTGGGAGTGATGTTGGGAGCGGCGGGCAAACCATTCGTTGGGGGCCTGCCTGCAAATGGGGGCGCATGAAGCAGTGGCTGCTCCCACATGAGCGCTCGTACCTCCATGCTGCAGATGAGCTGGATAAGGTGGACGACAGCAGCGATGGAGCTGGCACCAGCGCTGATGCAGAGGCAGCGGGTGAGTCTGACTGGGCTGTTTGAGCTGGGGTAGACATAAACAGAGTTGGGCAGGCCGGCTGTGGTGCAGTGCGCACGCCCACCATCTCCACCCTGCATGTCAATTGCTGCTCTTCTCCTCCTCCCCCTACATCGACAGCCATCCTCACCGCCCACCACGGCGCTCACCAGGAGCAGGTGCTGGCACTGCACGTGCGCAACCGCCAGCGCATCCGCAGCCAGGGCGGCAAGGGCGGCGCTGAGTTCGACATCGGCGATGCCGTGCTGCTGAAGCCTGCCAGCATGGGCAAGGTCGGCACCAGCACCATTCAGCGCAAGCGGCTGACGTGCCGCGTGGTGGGTGTGGCAGAGCAGACCGGCAAGTACCACCTGCGGTGCAACACCGGCCTCCTCAAGGGCACCTACGGCGGCGGCGAGGTGCTGCGCCCGGCCCCCGCCGAGTCTGCAGCCGAGCTCAACTTTGCTGCTGACGCGGATTCCTCTGAGGCGCCGCTGGTCACGCTCACTGCGGCGGTGAATGCAGAGCTGCTGGTGACGGCAGGCGGCAAACGCCGCCGCACGTGAAGCACCGGCGGCGCTGCCCGTGGGCTGCAGTCCACCTGTCTCCAGCCAACCCAGCTTCGCCCTGCAACAGCCTGGACCCCTCCTGTCAGCTCTGGTGCAGCAGGCAGCCATTTAACGCAGGTAAGTTGGGCAGCAGCTGCGCTGTGATGCGCGCTGCTCCTGCCGCCGCTCACGCTTTCCTTGCCCGACAGCCTGCCCTCTGTCCCACATTCTCGCTTTGCTTTGCACACTTCTCCGGCCTGCCTTGCGTTTCAATTGCGGTGTAACAACGCTCTACTGCAGCGGGCGAGACCAGGGGGCTTGGCTTGCGCGGACCCGACCATCCCCTCGCTCTCAGCAGCTTTTCCGGCGCGGCCTCGCGTCTCTAGAGACACTCTGTGGACCAGGTAACAAGTTCAAAGTGGCGCCGCTGCGCCTCCTGCAGCAGGCAGGCCAGGGGGTCGACCGGTGCAGGGGTCGACCCAGCACGCAACACATGTGTGCCGCACCTGCATGTCAATGACCAACAAGGCAGGGCGCACGTCGTGCCCGCTGCCGCCGCTGGCTGTGCCATCGCCGCCGCCGCCTGCGAGGCGCAGCGCCATCCCGTGACTGCAGGCCGTGGGATGGACAAGTTCAAGGGGTTCCGGATGCCTTCATAAGTAAGCAACACGTTCCAGAGGTGGCTAGCCGATGGCGGCGGCGGCGGCGGCGGCGGCAAGGGGTGTGTCGGAAGGATGCTGCGACTGCAAATTATTTACATTTATACTTACCGCGACCTTCCGAAAGACGCAGCCGGCGAAGACCTGCACGCTGAAGCGCGGAGGTGTCAGCTTGTGTCCCACGGTGCCGTGTCGAGTACCAAACTGCTCTCAGTTCTACTTCGAGGTATATTGGCGAGCTCGGTCACGGGTGCGAGCCTTCTGGGTCACCAGGCCAGTGCCGAGGACACGTCGGCGCGAGCGTTTTGACACGGCTCGTCGGCTGCATTGGATGCCGCGCGGCTTCGCCAGCTTGCCGAAAAGCGTGATCAGAGAGCCGTCAGGTGGCGGCCGCCCGCCTAGAGCGCGAGGGGCCCACGCGAAGAGTTTCTCTCCTCTTCCACAACCCGTTGGCAAGCCGCCCCCTTCTTGATAACCCGAAAGTCGCAGCAAATGCAGCACAGCGGCTGGCATGCCGCGGCAAGGGCACCGCCACTGTCGCCGCCGCCGCTGGCGGCGTGGCCTCCCGAAGCAGCGGCACCCCGCACAACATGGCAGCGCTGGCGCGCGCGCTGGCCTCTGTTCCTGCTACTAGCCCTGATGATTGCTGGCGTAACGGCGCTGGTGATTCTTGCCAAGCGGGGCGTCTTCACTGGCACCAAAAGCGCAGGCGCACAGCCGCCACTCGACTATTACCAACGGCCACGAGCCTCAGCGGCAGCAGCCGCTTTCAACGCGTCGCTGCACCCGATGCTCCTGCCAGAAGAGCTGGCGGCAGCGGGAGCTCCCACACTGAGCGCTGACGTCATTGTTGTTGGAGCCGGGGCGGCGGGGCTCGCAGCGGCAGGGCTTTTGGCGCGGAACACGAGCGTGCTGCTTCTGGAGGCTCGAGTGAGTGAGGAGGAAGGCGTGGTGGGTGGGGGTAGGAACTGCGGCTGGTGTGTGCAGCTTGTTGAGAAAGAGTGCGGAGCAGAGGAAAAGGCGGGGTGGGCGCCGGACAGCGCTGCACCTGCCTTGCCAGATGTGCCCGCTCGTGCGCCCACCGCCAGCCCACCACTTCCCTGCCTGCGCTGCTGCTGCGCCGCTGCACCCCTCCCAGCCCAGCCCAGCATGTCGCGTGCACTCCTCCCTCCCTGTGATCCCCCCCCCGCTGACACACCACGCTGCCCGCCTGCTGACACACCGCAACGCCGCCGCTCCTGCTGCAGGACCGCGTCGGTGGCCGCATCCAGTCGCAGCCCTTTGCCGGCCTGACGGCGGAGCTCGGGGCGCAATTCATCTGGTGAATGCTGCATCGGAGGGGGGAGATATATGGTATTGCGTGGCGCACAGCAGTGCGAGGCTTCGCAATCCTGGATCGGTGCTATGCTCCCACTTCTGCTTGCACGGCCCGTCCCACCCTTCCCCAACCTCCTGCCCCGCTCCGACAGGGGTGCCGGGGGCGGCGGAGAGGAGGCAACTGGGCCCACCAGCGACGGCTTGGTCAGCCCCCTCACAGCAGAAGCAAACAGGCTAGGCCTGCAGCGGGTGCTGCTGGGCACCAGCACCGACGGCACGCCGCGGCGGCGGCGCTTCCGCTCCGACGGGGCGCCGCTGACGGCGCAGCAGGTGGGGTCAACCAAACAGGGGTTTGTAGGCCCGGGGTGTGCCACGGCTGGCGTTGCACTCTCTGCGTATGTACCGATGCCTTCCCCACCTCCCCCTGGGATGCAATGCTGCAGGCGGCGGCGGTGCAGCGCTGGGAGGCAGACTTTGCGGCACTGGCAGCCGGCGCCTCCCCCAATGCCTCTGCAGCAGGCGTGCTGGCCGGTGCGCCGCTGCTCTCCCGCCTGGCCAGCGGCAGCGGCAGCCTGGGCAGCACGGCAGCCAACGCGGCAGCGCTGGGGGGAGCGCTGGCAGCGGCATACGGCGACAAGTGGGGCGCGCAGCTCAGCCTGCTGTCTGCGTCGCAGGCAGACACCTACACCCGGTTCCCCCAGCCAGACAACATCGTGGTGGGGGGCTTCAACCGCCTGCCGCTCTCGTGGGCGCAGTTCCTGGGCAGCCGCCTGCGCCTCAACTCCCCGGTAACGGCGGTGCGGCACAACGAGTCCTGGGCAGAGGTCACGCTGGCAGACGGGTCCAAGCTGGCGGCGCAGTATGTTGTGCTGGCGGTCCTGCTGGGCGTGCTTCGCAGGCGAGCCCTTGGCAAGCGCAAAACATAGTGCTGCCGTCACTGCCGCTGCATGCCTTGCGCAGCCATGCGTGTCTGTCCCGCCCTTCCACTCCCGGTCCTTCGATTGTTGCCCACCTGCCCTGATCTCCCTGCCCTGCCCTGCCTTGCTTCTGGCAGCGGCGGCATAGCGCTGGAGCCGGCGCTGCCAGAGGAGGCGCAGGCGGCGCTGAGCAGGCTGCGGGTTGGGCGCCTGGAGAAGCTGTGGCTGGAGTTTGGAGAGGTGCGTGAGGGCAGTGCGGTACCATACGTGTCGTACGCATCCATGCGAGTCCAGCACCCCACTGCACATCGGCCTCTGCCAGAGTTGTGCTGTCGCTGGAGTGTGAAGGGTGGGGTCAGGGGTGGGGATGAGGCCCACCGGGTGGGGTTTGTACGTTTCTACATGATTAAAGAAGAGTAAAGCACCCCTCTTCACTCCTGCTGCCTCCCCTCTTGTGCCTTTTGACGTTCTCTGACGCGCTGCCCTCCACCTCCACCTCCACCCCGCCAGGTCTTCTGGGAGGGCGAGTGGTGCGGCGCCGGGGAGCAGCGCGCGCCCTGCGAGCAGCTGGAACTGCTGACGCCGCCCACCGTCGCCGGCGTCGCCTGGCGGCGCTTCATCAGCATGGCGGCCTACACGCGGCGCCCGGTGCTGGTGGCTCTGGCCTCTGGAGAGGGGGCAGAGGCGCTGGAAGGGCTAAGCGAGGAGCAGGCGGTGGAGTCGGCGCTGGCGGCACTGCGGCTCGTGTTCCCGGGACGGGTGCCGGCGGCGCCGGTGGCTAGCCTGCTGACGCGGTGGGGGCAGGACCCCTGGGCGCAAGGCTCGCACAGCTATTATGCAGGTGGGTCGGGTGGGTGGGTGGGTGGGGGTGGGTGGGGGTGGGTGGGTGGGTGGGGGTGGGTGGGGTGGGTGGGTGGGTGGGGTGGGGTGGGTGGGTGGGTGGGTGGGGTGGGGGGGTGGGGGGGGGGGCGAGGAGGGGCGGTGCAGCGTGCAGGTGCAGCCACCCACAGTTTCGCCACCACAGTTTGGCTCCTGTAGCGCTGCCGCCCAGTGGCTACTCTTGCCTCCCTCATCCACCGCACCGCTCCCCCTACCCAAACCTTGCCCTGTGCAGTTGGCGGCGGCCCGGTGGACCGTGCCACGCTGGCCGAGCCGCAGAGCGGCAGCCTGGTCCTTGCAGGAGAGGCAGCATCAGCTGCGCACCCATCCACGGTGCTGGGTGCTTGGCTGTCGGGGCGAGAGGCCGCCTACCGGGTGCTAGATGCGGCGGCTGAGCTGCCGCAGTGCGGCAGCGTGCCGGGCTCACTGGGCGTCTGCGTGGCGCCGCCGCCGCCGACCGGCAGCAGCAGCGGGGCGGAGCTGCTCTGCGGCTGCCAAGAGCTGCCCGCCTCTGGCGAGAGCGTAGACGAAGTATCAGGAGCTGCAGAGTTCAACATCGACGAAGTCACGGTGTAACAGCATGTGCAAGGCGAGAGACACGCGGCGAAAGGTTGAACCCCGCCGCCGGGGCGGTAGCGGCCACAGCATGAAGGGGAAAGTGCTTACACTTGGCCCTCAACGCTCTCTTGTCCCCTGCTGATCATCGCTACGTCATTGCGCGCCAGCTGCGACCTACTGGAAGAGACAGGAGCGGCCCAACTGCTTGACCGCCTTCCCGCGTTCGACGGCCGCAGCAGACATGGCTCCCCGTCCTGATGACGAGTGAGAGCACTGGCCCTGCTGTCAGGCGGCCGCGCTTGCCTCGACGAGCTCAGGGCCTCGACGATCTAGGCGCCGCCCGGCTCCTGCACGCCTCGCCGCCCCGCCGCGCCGCTCTCTTGCGGCTCACATGCCCCGCGCGGCGCGCGGGCAGGGTTTGGCGCGCCTCGCTGCTCTCCCGCCGCCCACCCGCCGCCGCTGCCGGTTGGCGCCTGCCGCCCAGCACCCACCTGCGCATTCCGCTTCCCTGTCCCCTCTCCTGTCCTGTCAGCTATGACTACCTGTTCAAGGTGGTGCTGATCGGTGACTCGGGCGTCGGCAAGTCCAATCTGCTGTCGCGGTTCACACGCAACGAGTTCTCGCTTGAGAGCAAGAGCACGATTGGCGTGGAGTTTGCGACGCGCAGCATTCAGGCGCGCGCACAGGGTTATCACCAGGGGCTTATATGCGGCGAAAAGGGCAGGCCGGTTATGGCCGGCGGCAGTGGGGAGCGGCCTGCCGCTGCAGCGCGCCTACTGCCGGCGCAAGCGCATCACTGGGTAATGTGCGCCGCATCCAGCTCACATCCCTGCTCTTGCACATCTCTGCTGGATGCAACTGCAGGTCGACGGCAAGACCATCAAGGCACAAATCTGGGACACGGCGGGCCAGGTGCGACGCTTCCGTTGCCTGCCTGGGATTGCATGACATGTGTTCTGATCCATGCCCCGGCTCCGCCTTGCATGGTGTCTGCCCTCGGTCGCTTTGCTCACCTGACCCACGCTGCATGCCTCGACTTCATGCAGGAGCGGTACCGCGCCATCACCAGCGGTGAATGGGTGGCGTCTTTGGACAGGCAGCAGCAATAGGGGGACTGCAGCTCGTGCTGAGCGAAAATGTTGCGACGGCAGCGGTGCAGCCGCGACAGCGCAGTTCAATCTGCTCTGCTTTGTGCAGCTGCGACGATGGTTCCCTGAAGCTGTAGGGCGCCTGTGCCACTTGGCAGTTGGCGGCAAGGTGGCGCCGATGTTGTAGCAAGCACAATGTGCCAGCTGCTGTGCCCTGCATGCCATCAGCCACTGAAGCTGCCGCCTGTCGCGCACCTTTCTTCCTGCAGCCTACTACCGCGGTGCTGTTGGCGCGCTGCTTGTGTACGACATCACCAAGCAGACCACCTTCGAGGTAGGTGGTGGGTGGGGCTGTGAAGTGCTTGCGCGGCAGAGCCGCTGGTGCAGCCAAGCCAGGGCGGCTGCACGGCATGCCCGTGCTGCATGCCTGGTTGTTTCGCATGTTCGACTGCAGGTTGTGCAGGTGCCCGCCCGCTGCGACCAGGCTCTTGTAATTTGCTTGCTCCACTCCTGTTTGCCCTGCAGAACGTGGAGCGGTGGCTGAAGGAGCTGCGCGACCACGCAGACGCCAACATTGTGATCATGCTGGTGGGTGTGGGGCAGGGGCGTGGTGTGGGGGGCGGGGCTGGGGTGCCTCGTGCAGGGCAAAGGTGCCTCGCGCATTCTGCTTGCGCGCACAACCGCGCTCGAACATGATACCAGTCAGCCATGCACCGGGCGTCAGCTGCACGCTCTAACCCATCATCCTGCCTTTGCTGTGCAGGTGGGCAACAAGAGCGATCTGCGCCACCTACGCTCCGTGCAGACCGAGGACGCCAAGGTGGGTGGAGGCAGGGGTGCCGGCGCATGTATTACATCAAATGCCGGCGCAGGGTGTTGCGGGGGGGTCAGCCGTGGTACTCATGCGCCCAACCAAATGCCGCCCAGCCCGCCCGCCCTCTGCGCCCTCCCCCTTTCTCTGCCAGGCGTTCTGCGAGCGTGAGAACCTGTCGTTCATCGAGACCTCCGCGCTGGAGGCCACCAACGTGGAGAGCGCCTTCCAGCGCATCCTCACCGAGGTGGGTAACCTGGCCGTGCTATGCTGCTGCCTGATTGTGCTCTAATGCTGCCTGGTTGTGTTCCACGCCTCCCATGTTGATATCAGCACACAACGCTATGCATTGCCAGCCAATGATGTGCTCCACCCTAACTGCACGTTTGGTTCGCGCCCCGCTTGCCCCCCCGCAGATCTATCACATTGTGTCGAAGAAGGCGCTGGCGCAGGAGGACGGACCCGCCGCGGTGCGCTGCCCCGCTGATGCTTGGGAGGCGTGCATGGGACTCGTCAATCGGCTCTGCATGCGGCACTACTTGCAGCAGTGGCCTCGAGTGGCAAACCCACACTTCATCCATCTCCACCCGTGCCCCGGCCTCCCACCCGTGCCTCCCCTGCAGGCCCCCAGCAGCGGCACCGCCATCAAGGTCACGGAGGCGGCGCCCGAGGCAAAGAAGAAGGGCAGCTGCTGCCAGTCGGCGTGAACTCCGTTTGACGCACTGCGGTGCAACGCTGACGCTCAGGCTTTGCTGGCAGCCGCTGCCGGTCGCTGTGAAAGCAGGGCGTGCCTGCGCGCCTGTGCAGACGCGGCGGGTGTCGCGTACCTGCAGCAGGCATGACGCAGCAGCCGGTGGCTTGAAAAAGCCCTGGGTGTGGTGTGCACTCGCCACTCCGCCTCCGGAACCAACTCCCCTCGTCTTGCTCGCAACCCCTCCCTTTCCCTTGCTCCCCTTGTTCGCTCTACTGTCCCAACCCTGGTCCTCCTGCCGACCCCTGCCCCCTGGTTTACGGCAGCCGGCGCTCCCCTCGTCCCAGCACACTGACCCTCTGTGCACCTGACCTTTCTGCTCCTAGCCACCTGTAACCTGATTCTTCGCTGGTGCCGTAGCAGGTCACATAATAAGTGGGTGGGTCAGACATAGGAAGCGAGTGGCAGTGCGCAGGCAGGCAGGACGAGAAAGGGAAGAAAAGCATGAGCGCAACCACGAGAGCGCTGCAAGGCGGCGCGGCGGCCAGGCAAGCGAGTAGAAGGAAAAATAGATCATTCTGCCTTGCCAGCCTTGGCCTTGCCTGGCGTGGTTCCAGCCTTGGCTGCCTTGGCAGGCGTCTTGCCTGCCTTGGCCGGCGTGGCAGCAGCCTTCGAGGCCTTGGCCGGCGTGGCAGCAGCCTTGGAGGCGGCGCCGTTGCTGTCGCCCTTGGCGCGCCGCTGCTGCGCGCCGCGGCCCTTGCCGCTGCCGCCGGCCTTCCACTGCTGGTAGCCCAGGAAGGCCCAGCCGCCAAAGAGGCCAGCCGCCAGCGGGGCCGCCCAGAAGACAACCAGGTGCTCTGTGAGGCCTTGGCTTTGGTAGAACACGGCCCACCCAAAGGTGAAGACTGGCGGAGGGAGGGGGACACGGAAGGAGGTATCGGGTTGAGTTGTCAGGCCCGGGCATGTCTGCGCGTCGCCTGCGATCGCAGGTGCAGTGGCAGGCATGCAAACGCAGAACCAATGGCCAGTCTGCCACACACTCTTGCCACCTGCGTGGCCCACCTGGGTTGAGGGAGGGCCCAGAGACGTGCTCCCCCATCTTCACAGCCACGACGGTCGCCAGCAGCGAGACCCACAGCTTCAGGGTGCTGCAGGGTGGCAGAGGGGCGGAGGGCACAGAGGGGGATCAAAACGGCGGGGGCATCACGAGCAGGGGAGGCCGAGCGCAGGAGCAGAAGCCAAAACGACAGCGGCAGCAGGAGCGGCAGTGGCACTGCAGCAGCCGCGGCAGCAGTAGACAAACTTCCAGCGCACAGACAGCACCTCTCACCCGCTGCACAGCGTGCCCGACCACAGCACCACCCAGGCCAGCACGGCTCCCAGCGCAAACTCGCAGGCAGCGCCGTCCAGCAGGCCCATCCCGGGGCGGAGCCCGATGCCCATCAGGCTCAGGTTGCTGAGCAGCACACATGGGCACACAGGGGCATCAGCAGGGTGAGTGCACCGCAGGCAAGGGGCAGCGATGGAGCCGGCAGCGCGGGGGTGGAAGCGGTGGGCATCTGCAGGCGCAAGCTTGACGGATGTCCCACAATGCTGCTGCTTCCCATGCTGCTGAACAGCCCCCACCGCCCACCTGGTCCACTCAGGGGGTAATACGGTGTGGGACAGCACCGCGCCGCCCCAGCCGCCCACCATCTGGGCGACCTGCAGGGGAGGAGGAGAGGAGATGCAAACGCACATGCGGTCGCCGGCTTGCAAACACCCGAACACGTTCGCTCCGAGCTGGCCGCTGCCAAGCAGCCGCAGCAAACCCTTGATAGCCTTCAAGACCGGCACGCTCACCGAGCGCAGGATGTGCTCCCCCAGGCCGCCCTTGCCGACGGCAAAGAGCATCAGGTTGTTTGCAGGGTTGAAGCTTGCGCCGCCGGCGGCCTCGCATGCCCCGCCCAGCACAATCAGCAGGGCAATCATGAGCGCCAGCCCCGCCGCGGATGGGCTCAGGTTGAACAGCGGCGCGGCCGGCACGGCCAGCTGCAGGAGGGTGGGGACGAAGGGTTGGAGGCCAAGCAGGCCCCCCCGCAATACAGGCGGCGGCGGCGGCGGCGGTGCAGCGAGGCGCCCCCGCGCCGCCATGTTCCGCTTCATCTGCCCATCCCCGCCGCCCTGCGTACGCACGTAGTTGCAGCAGGCCGCTCCGACCATAAAAACGGCGGTTGCCACACAATCCTTGAGCGCCTGGCGCCCCACAGAGGCACCAGCCATCCTGGTGGTATGCTGGTACTCCGACGGCGCGCCAAGCAGCAAGAGGGAGTCGTTGGACACCGCCGGAAGACAAGGCAGACCGGCAGTAGGCGCGCCTTCCCCCCCCCGCGCTACGTGCACGTTGGATCGAATGTGAGCAGCCAGGTGAGCACGTCGAGCGCTTCTTGGAGTTCTTGGCGCGCCCCATGTGTTGCGTGCTGGGTCGACCCCTGCACCGGTCGACCCCCTGGCCTGCCTGCTGCAGGAGGCGCAGCGGCGCCACTTTGAACTTGTTACCTGGTCCACAGAGTGTCTCTAGAGACGCGAGGCCGCGCCGGAAAAGCTGCTGAGAGCGAGGGGATGGTCGGGTCCGCGCAAGCCAAGCCCCCTGGTCTCGCCCGCTGCAGTAGAGCGTTGTTACACCGCAATTGAAACGCAAGGCAGGCCGGAGAAGTGTGCAAAGCAAAGCGAGAATGTGGGACAGAGGGCAGGCTGTCGGGCAAGGAAAGCGTGAGCGGCGGCAGGAGCAGCGCGCATCACAGCGCAGCTGCTGCCCAACTTACCTGCGTTAAATGGCTGCCTGCTGCACCAGAGCTGACAGGAGGGGTCCAGGCTGTTGCAGGGCGAAGCTGGGTTGGCTGGAGACAGGTGGACTGCAGCCCACGGGCAGCGCCGCCGGTGCTTCACGTGCGGCGGCGTTTGCCGCCTGCCGTCACCAGCAGCTCTGCATTCACCGCCGCAGTGAGCGTGACCAGCGGCGCCTCAGAGGAATCCGCGTCAGCAGCAAAGTTGAGCTCGGCTGCAGACTCGGCGGGGGCCGGGCGCAGCACCTCGCCGCCGCCGTAGGTGCCCTTGAGGAGGCCGGTGTTGCACCGCAGGTGGTACTTGCCGGTCTGCTCTGCCACACCCACCACGCGGCACGTCAGCCGCCCGCTGGCGGCAGGTGCCTGCGTTACCGTCAGGCCCTGCTGTGCCCGTTTGCGGCGCATGATATAATCGATTTGAGCAAGCGGAAACACATTGTGCTGGCGGCTGTTGCTCCAGTTGTCTTCCAGCTGCTGCTTGACTGCAGCTGCAGCAGCCATTTTAAACTGGGGGCGGGAACGGGGCGCGGGAGGGTTCCAGAAGGATGTGAGATGACCTTGAAGGATGTGGGAAGAGCGAAAACGTGATCAGGGGCCGCTACAAGCCGGGGGGTCCACGGGTGCAGAGGGCTGACGCAGCACGCAACACATGGCTGCGATGTGCGCGCGGACGGACTGGCCCTGCGCCACGCCAGGGAGGTAGAGCACGCATGCACAGCATGCGGCAGAGTTCAAGGGCCTAAGGTTACAGTGCACGAGCGTGCATAGGCGCGCACGGCATGGGAGCGCTCGGCATGGGCTCGGCACCGGGCGGCGCGCATGGCGGCCCACGCCGCGCCGCCCGCGCCAAAGCGGCGTAGCGGCCGTCAGGAGGCGCTTACCAAACAGGTCGGCTGCCGCGCGCATCCAGTCTGCGACCGCGCTGGCAATCCGCTCTTCCTCCCTGTTGAGCTCCAGCTGCCACGCCGCATGCTCATCCTGCACCTCCAGCAGGAGCTGCCCTTGCGCCACTTGAGCCAATTGCGCCAGCTTCAGCAGCTGCCGCTCCACCAAGCTTCTGGAGTTCAGCCATTCGAGGACAGCCTGATACTGCAATTCGAGCTCCCACAGAATTTTCTGCCTGTTCGACCTGCACAGCAGCAGCAGCAAATGGGGGCACGTCGACGACACAGGTGCAGCAGCGCGCCCGATCATGTGCAGGCCGGACGCCGGAGCGGCGGCGGCGGCGGGTCTGCAACCCGCGCCTGCCGGCCGCCCAGCTGCGCTGCAGCCGTGCGCCGGCACGCCCAGCAAGCGTCCAATGCAGCTCGGCTCGCTTGCGGCCCGGATCGGCTCCAGACGGCCGAGAGAGGCGCACCTGGTCATGGCTGTGGAGCTGCTGTGGCTGTATGGTAAGCAGGGCAGACTCTGCTGCAATTGAAAGGGTCAGGGCGCCCCGCAGCTCACGCTCCTTGCACTTGGAGCGTGCTACGCGTGCTGCCCTCTCGGGCTTGCCAATTGGCGTCTCCGCGAGCCCCCACTGCTAACTTTGCAGCTCTCCATTGCTACACCACCCCGTAGCGCCCAGACCGCGGCTCAGCCAGCCCCAGGGCGGCGCAGCCTCTCACGCGCGCCCTCAGCCAGCCCCTCACACGCCCGCCCAGCCAGCACCGCAAACCATACGAGCCACGCGACAGCGGCTGCGTGGCGTGCCGCCGCCCAGCTCTGCAACACCGCCTCCGCTGCCCGCCGCCACCGCTCCACGCCGCTCCGGCGAGCAGCTAGCTCCTGCCCAGCATGGGGCTGCAGACCAGCAAGCCCACCAAGGAGATTGCAAGGATGGAGACGATCGGCAAGGAAGAAGCCGAGATTGGCCTACTGCTACGAAAACTGGCACCACTCGCGACAGCAGAGGTATTCAAATGCAAACCGGCAACGCCAGGCAGCCACCGGGCACGTCGGAATGCCGCATGCTAGCACCGCATGCGACTAGCTGACGAGCGCCACGCCATCAGTGCCCGCCTGCGTGAGTGTCGCATGCGCAGCCAGCAGTAGCTTGGGTCAGGGCCTTCAGCGGCACAACCCTGGCTGCCCGGTCCCGCTGCCTGCCTGCATGCACTTCTGACACCTGCCGGCTCCTCCTGGCCTCGCTGCTCTGGGCCCGCTGCCGCTGCAGGCGCCCAGTGCGAGGGCCGCTCCCTGCCCATGCCCAAGCCGACCCCTCCCTTCATCCTGCCGCCGCTGTCGGAGCCAGAAGGTGAGCCCGGTGGCCAGGAGCAGCTGGCAGCAGTGCCCTGCAGCTCAATCCCTTGCTGGCTGGCTGGTTGGCTGGCTGGTTGGCTGGCTGGCTGGCTGGGCTTGCCGTGCAGCTGCCGATGCTGTTGGTTCTTGGGGTGGCTTCCGGGGCGGGCTGGCAGCCCGACCCTTCCTCGCACCCCCTTGCCCCTGCCTGCCCTGCAGAGCAAGCCGCACCTGCTCCGGCGTCGCCTGCTGGCGTGCTGCCCGGCACACCAGGCTCCCCCTGGGGCCAGCGTGGCGACAGCAGCAGCAGCGAGGAGGCTGTGCCTGCCAGCGATGTGGAAGCCGGCATTGAAACGCCGCTGCTGGCGCGGCGTGCCTAGCTGAGCCAGGTGGCAGGTGGGAGCTGCGTGCGGGCAGCGCGCACATCCGGTCTGGCCCACCTGGCGCTGAGGGGCGCAGGCAGCCCGGGCCGTGCCTTGCCCTGGTCCCTGCACTCTGTGTCGGTCGCTGCGACCGTCTGCATTTGGCTGCCACCCACCCTGCCTGGCTGTGCGCCTGTCGTCTGCACCCGGGGCCCCCTTTTGCCTGTGTATCCTTCGACCCCCTATCCTGTCCACCCTGTCCCATTACTCCGGTACCATCTGCAGCCCCCCCACGCATGCACGCCTCCTGCTGCCCAATTTGCCCTCGCCTTTCGCCCTGCCCACTCTTCACACCTCCCCCTGCCAAGGGCAGTTGTCATCTGTATCATTCTACAGAGGCGAAAAAGAAGATCATGGCAGGCGGCGATGTGACGACCACACGTGTTCATGAAAGTTCAGACAGGTGCCTGCTGGTCTGTCACCAAGAACGCTGCGCCCGCTACTCCTCCGCCACCGACGACTTGCGCCGCTGCTTGCTACGGCCTCCGCTGGTGCCCGCACTGACCGTCGCCCTGCTCTCGTCTTGCCAGCGGCTCCTGCACATGGCGCACGCAATGCTCACGCCTCTGCGAGCTCTGAACACGGAGCGTCCTGGCGTTGCCGCCGCTCGCGCAGCCGCCACGGTCGTTCCATCCTTTCCTCCGGCGTTCTTCCGAGCAGAGAGCTGTATGGCCTGGGCTCTCAGCTGCAACAATTGGACAGCAAACTGCAGCGCATGGTGGATGCAGGGGGCTTTGAAACGGCGGTGCAGCTGCACAGCCTGGCCAGCCATGCGCTGCGCATGGCTGGGATCGTTGCCGGCAAGCTCCACTTCCCTCCGGCAGCAGTGTGCGAGCTGGTGGCCGCAGTGCGGCTGGTGCTTTGCAGCGGTCGCCGCCTGCTGCTGCCAGGCAGCGCTGGCAGGGTGCGCTGCTCGCAGGCCAAGGTGCTTGCACGGCGCAGTGTGTTCGAACAAGTCACCACGGTGCAGTGCGTGCTGCTGGTTGTGGAGACCAGCCGTGACGCCGCTGCCTCTGCTGCCACGGTCTTCAACACCGACGAGGCCCGGGAGTGGCTGGGCACCGCAGCCATCCAGATGCTGGTAGCTGCTCGCCCAATCAGCGGCGGTGAGGTTACAGGTGAGATGCAGGCCTTCCCCAACCGCCGCGACCTGCGTGCACTGTCTTGTGTGTGCGTCATGCTTCACAGCGTTGATCTGCTACCGAACCTGATCGCTTCCCCACCCTATCTGCTGTTGCCAAACCTGCAGCGCTGCACAGCAACGAAGCCACAACATTTGCCCAGCTCTGCGGGCGGCTGCTGCTCAACCCAAGCTACAGGCACCTGCAGCTTGAGGTGCAGCACGACAGTACTCTGTGCAGCACACTGGCGGCGCTCCTGGTTGCCCACGTTCTGCCGTGCCTGGTGGCAGCGCTTGCGCAGGAAGGACAGCCTGCACGCGGCGGCAGCAACAGCGGCGATAGCAGCACCGTCAGCGGGGGCGGCAATGGCAGCGGCGGCAGCGACGAGCGGTTGTGGTCTAGCTTGAACTGGGTTGTGATGCTGTTTCACGCACCATGCATTCAGGTTGCAGCATTGCAGCGAATGGTGCAGACCCGCGAGCTGATGCTGCGGCAGGCGGAGCGGCTGCTGGCAGGGCTCTCCACCAGCTGCCCCACTGCGCTCCCCCTGGCGGTCATCGCCACTGCCTGGGGGGACGCTGTAACCGTGCTGCGCCTCGGCCTGTCCGCGGCATGCTATGGCGTAGATGCCCCCATGGGCGGGCATGCAGCGTCCAGAGCGCGTGTGCGACACTTGCCGCGCATCACCGCAGCATTGGAGAGCAGCGTGGGGGAGCCAGACGAAGCACGGCGCGTGTTGGCGCTTTTCACTCACCTCCTGTCCTCCCAGCTAGACTTCAATGCCAGCGGCATCAATGCAGCAGCTCTGCTCACAGCCGCAGACAGCTGCCTGCGCCTGCTGCCGCTGCTCCGCATGCTGCAGCAGCAGCACGCAGAGCGTGCCCCACCAGCGGCGCTGGAGCTGGTTTCGTTTTGGCAGCAGGCCGTCAACGCCGCAGCGGCTGCCGTCAGCGGGGAGGCCACAGGGGCCAGTGAACTGCCAGCTGCAACCGCAGCGGCGCGTGCCACGCACACCCGCAGCTGCCAGCTCGTGCACTGGCTGCCGCAGACGGAAACAGGCGGCCCTCTGCCCAACCTGGCCTGCCTGCTTAGCGGCCTGAACTTTGCTGGGCACGCAGCGTCGGTGCTGTTGCTGATGATGGCCCGGCAGGCATCAGGTGCAGCCAGGGAGACTCTGCTGCGGTGAGAGGGTGGCAGGCGGGGATTGGCAGAGGCGGAGGGGCGATGGGGCAGCAGACATGCTAGAAAGGTCTACATGCTCCCTCGGCTGTCCTCTTGCAGACAACACACGGCCATGGTGGTTGCACACACTGAGGCACTGCTGCAGCTGCATTCTGCGCACCAGGAAGAGCTTGCCGACCCCAACACAGCTCTCAACTGGGCGGCCGGCACCGTGACGGTTGCAAGGCACGCGCCTGCCTGGCTGCGGCACTCGCAGCTGCCAACAGCCCTGCGTTTTGCTGCGCAGCACATGCGTGCTTGTGCGCAGGGCAGCCCAGAGCGCATCTGCGGGCCCTTACAAGACGTGGTTGCTGGCGGCCATCTCTTTCCCCATGCCTTGGCAGCGCTGCTGCCTGCCGGGGTGCTGGCAGCCCTGCTGGCGGCGGCGGCCGGCCTGCCAGCTGCCGACCAGCGGAAGGTGAGCTACATAAGGGGGACGGAGGCCTACGGTAGGTGGCGCTTGTTTTCTTGCAGGGCATGCACCCGCGGTTGAGCCCTGCAACGTGCCCCTTCCCTGCCTGCTGCCATTCCTGTGCCTGCAGTGTCAGGTGGAGGAGGCGGCGGTGGAAGCGATGTGGGCGGTGCAGAAGGAGGCAGCAGGTGCTGCCGGCGGCGGCGGCAGTGACGGCGGCGTGGGAGGCGGTAGGGAGGGAAGCAGCGCGGACGCCGCCGGCGGTGGTGCGGCGGAAACGCTGAGAGAGCAGCTGGGAGCGGCGGCGGCAGCTCTGCGTGCCCAGCTGCTGGTGCTGCCTTCGGAAGAGCAGGAGCCACATGTGCAGCAGCGCTTCGCCCAGCTGCAGGGCGCTGAGCATGCTGCCGTTGCAGCCATGGCGCTGCTGCAGCGGTGGTGGCAACAGCAAGATGCAGACGCCGGCATGGAGAAAGTAGCAGCTGTGGCGCTGGCGCAGGCGGCAGCCACGCGCAGCTGCGCCAACCTGCGCTGCCCGTCGCTGGCGCTGCAGGGCGGCCCCGACGCCAAGCAGGGCGTTGGCTGCAAGTGCTGCAGCACCTGCCGTGCGGTGTGGTGAGTCGCGGCTGGAGAGGAGGCAGTTGGTGCGGCCTGCACCAGCCTGCTCACGCGCTTAGGCATCTGCTCACAAATGCTTTCTCCTGCAGGTATTGCGGCGAGGCGTGCCAGCATGCGGACTGGCGCGCAGGCCACAGGCGGGTGTGCAAGAAGTTGGGAGAAGCGCGGCAGGCAGAGCATGTGTTGTGCTGCACCAGCGGCGGCCGACCAGTGAGCTGCGCTCCCAGGGCACAAGGGGGCGCGGTGTGTTGGATGCAGCAGGGGCAGCGTATCAGGGCGGCGGCCGCTGCAGCAGCAGCGCAGGCCTCTATGGCAGCCATTGCCTGATGAGCAGCGGTGCGCGCAGAACATGCAGACACGCAGCAAGGGTGGCGCACTCAAAACATTGCAGCAGAGCGCAGGCGAGCAGCAGACACAGGGGCACTGGAGGTGGTGACGCAGGGGCTGGCGGGGGGCTGGGACCTGGGCTTGCCCCTGTTTGCCTGTTTTTTCTACAACTTAGCACTTAGCCGTTGCACATGAGTGTGTTCATGTCTATGAATTGCATGCACTTGACAATTGTTGGAGGTATTCTCTGAGAGTCACACAGCAGGGGCAGCTGTGGCTGGCTATAGCGGAGGGAGACGCATCAGGCGTGCTGGGCTGGCGGCGGCTGGCGGTGGCGGCAGGGCAAGCACCAGACGCGCGGCTCTCCGGAGCAATTTCGCAGCGTGTAATCCCCCTGGTTTGTTCGAAGCTTCTTCAGCCTATCCGTCGCTGCTGCTGCGCGCCGTAGACTCCCCCTTTGTAGCCTCGCCGCGCCGCACACCCATGCTTGCCACAGCCAGCGCATGCCGTCCCGTTGCGAATGCGCGTGGCCTGGGCAGCGCCGGCAGCCCCTCCCTGCGCGGCCGCTCCGCTGCCGTCGCTGCGCCAGTCTTTTTCACCAGCAAACCAGCCCGGCGGTCCGCGGTGGTGCGGGCATCAGGTTAGCGGCGGCACTGCCTCGCGGGGGCCGGTGTGGCAGGGGCGGCGGCGGCGGCGGCAGCGCCGCCTGCACCGCCTGGGCACGATGCGCCCAGAGGTAGTGGGCGCGATGTGCCCACAAGTGCTTCACAATCTCCCGCCTCCTGCTGCAGCTGAGGACGAGGATGCCGACTTTGAGGCGCGCATTGCAGCACTGAAGAAGGCCAAGGGCGACACCCCCTACGGTGGGTGCCTGGCGGCAGTGGGGCAGGCGGGCCTCGCTCCCCTGCTGCTTGCCCGCCGGTCAGCGGCGCCAGCAGCAGCGCGCACCCCTCATCCCTCCCTCCCTCCCTGCCTGTTCGCCACACCACAGGCGAGGGCAAGAAGGCGGCCAAGGAGGTTGAGGCCAAGAAGGCGGCGGCGCCCTCCAAGAAGCGGAGCTACGACTTCACCGGGGAGAACGTCATCTTTGAGAGCCGTGAGTGCAGCGCGCCTCTTCTGGCCCAGCTGTGTTCCCTGGGGTTTGTGCCTGGCTGGGAGGTGCAGCCTGCGGGGGCACTGGCAGCGGGCGTCGTGTGTTAATGCACCGTTTCGTTGGCCTGCATGCAGCAGTGCTGCCACACTGAACCGCGCGTGCAGGGGCAGCCCTGCTCTGTGCAGCCGACTGCACCGCTTTCACGCCTCCTCATTGGCAGCACCCCTCACACAGCACCGCGCCGGCGCTGCACTTGCCTGCTGCCTCCTCACAAGCCTCTGCCCGCATGCCTTGCGTTTCTTCTGCTGCAGCCCCCCACCGCGGGGACCTGGCGGTGAACGTGGCTCTGGGCATCACGCTGCTGTGGCTGCCGCTGTCCATCGCTTGTGAGTGTGTGCGCGGCATGTGGGCACACGCTGCAGTGTCCATCGCCGGTGGCTGAGGCAGGGCGGCAGGCCGGCAGGGGATGGGCGCCGCTGGGTGCATTGCACCGCCACGCTGCAGGCTTACTTACGGGGCTGTCGCGTGGCAGCGACCTGACCGGCAGGCCAAGGAAGCCCGCACCAAACAGGCAGCACGCTCTGTCGTGCGCCTCTGCCTCACCCCTCTCGCCTCCATCCCCCCCCCACCCACCACCCCCACACCCCACCACCCCACCCCCATCCCCCACTGCAGCCGTGGGTCGCGGCCTGTTTGTCAAGTACCGGTTCACCGACCGCCGCATCTCCTGCATCACCACCGCACCCTGGCAGAGTGAGCGAGCGCAGGCAGCGTGCAGGCATGGCCGTGACTGGTTAGCCGGCCGTCAAGCGGGCAGGCTGTGGGGTGCGAGAAGAGGCCAGTCGCTAATCCTGGAATTAGTGGAGCCACGCGCCCGCTCAGCAGGCGCGGCTCCTGTCTGTGCCCAACTGCCTGCCTGCCTGTGCGTGCAAACCCATGTCCTCTGAAACCCTTTTTTTGAACCTGTGCAGACGAGCAGCTGGACGCAGCGTACGAGGAGGTTGCGCAGGTGGTGTCGATCGGCCGCGGCATCGGCGCGTGGGGCGACATGGTGGTCACCCTGCGTGACGGCTCCAAGATCGAGATGCGCTCCCTGCCGCGGTGGGTCCACGAGAACGGCAGCACCCCCCGCCTGCCTGCCCACCCAGGGGGGTGTGAAAGACATGGAGGCCTGCATCCCGCGTTGCCTGCCCCACGTCCTCCCTGCCTCCCCTGCTTGTGCCCCCTGCTCCTTGCAAGAGCTAATTCCGAGCTTCCCCTCCCGATTTGGTGCTCATGTTTTGCAGCTTCAAGGAGATGGAGGCCTACATCCTGCAGCGCCGCGACGAGCTGACCGGCGGCAAGAGCGGCGGCAGCGGCGGCAAGCCCGCCGAGCCCGCCGAGGCTGCGGCGCCCAAGGGCTTTGCATGAGCGCTGCCTCTCTGTGGGCACCCCGTCCTGGAGGCTGTCGTCCCTGGCGCGTCCGGCATCGCCAGCGCCTTGCGTGATTGCAGGCACTGTGCGGTGAATCTGCTGAACGCACGTCTCGCTCAGGGCAGAGCGCTCCCGCCCTCCACCCCGCCCGCTGCCCCGCCCGCCACCCTGCCCCTCCGTCTCCCCCTGCAGTTTTGCTGGCTGCGGCGCGCCGCCATTTTCTGCCCTCCAGCTTTATCCAATTCATATCCGCCCTGCCCACACACCATCGTTTTCCTTGGCTGCTGCGGTGCCACCCCTCCCTCAATGTATTGCCCTTCGAGCTGCTTTCTTTCCTCCTTGGCCCATGTTACCTCCCCCCTGCCTGCAAGAGAGAGCTTACAAGGCGACTGGTGCATTGGCAGGCAGGTCGGCGGGGACTGTGCATGGCGGCACTGAGCTGGGGCCTGGCCCGAGGGGTGCTGTGCAAGCGGTGACAGTGGAGCAAGAGAGAGGTGCAGGCGGGGCTACTGAGTTCAGGGCACCAGGCTGAGCGCCAGCAGGCGCCACACAACGGGGGTGGGCAGCAGAGCGCTCAGTTCGCGCCCCAGACACCGTGCCAGCATGCACAGGCGCGCCTTGTCGGCTGGAGGCAGGTGGCCCACCAGCAGGGCCGCCGCGTCGGCAGAGCGTGCGGCACGGCGGGCAGCGCTGCGCCCAGGCCGGGGCAGGGGGTGGGGATGCCAGCCCACTCGGGGGGGCTCAGCAGCGAGGCATTACAGGGGCTGTGCATCGTCGCCAAGGTCCGACGTGCACCAGCGGCAGCAGCTCGCCTGTTGGCTGCAGGGGTGCCCGCTCCAGCAGGCAGCGGGCGGGCCCGCCGAGGCCGCCTACATGTGCGCGCTGCTTCGGCGTCATACCGCCGCTGTCACGCCGCGCCGCAGTGTGTGGGGCTGCCTCCAGCAGCAGCGCCGCCACGCCCTCCCTGCGTGCGCAATGCAGCGGCACACGCGCAGCGGCAGCGGCAACCCGAGGGTCCACCCGCGGGTCTGCCCGCAGAGCTGACGGCAGGCTTCCTCACCACACCTCGCTGCACAATGCAGCACAGACGATCCGTCAGCGAATCCGTCAAACTCTGCAATGACAGCGTCAGCGCCTGCTTCCAGTGGTGGCGGGCACAGAGGAGGCGGGCGCAGCAGCGGCAAAGGATGCGGCCCAGTCGTGAACACCACGCAGCAGCCCTGCCTATGTGATTGGGAGATGTTATCCCTGTGTATGTCCCCTCTTAACTTGTTCTGGTCCGCCTCTCTACACTGGTTTGCTTTCTTACTTGCGCCTTACGACACGTTCCCCGCTCACACCCAACCGGCTTATGTGCCTTTTATCCTTTGCAAGAGCCCTCTCTTGTATCCTTTGTATCAATGAATCAGGCAAAGGGGGGAATCTTGACTTCCTCATGAGGGGGCCAACACTGGCTTTGCGAGAGGCTCATCGTCCGGCACGGTGTCACACTTACGCCCATGTGCCCGCCTGCTGCTGCGGCTCCCAGCTTTGGCCAGTGCCCGCCACCCCCGCTCGACCTGACTCCTTGTTCCACTCTTTGATCGCGTTCGTCAGAGACGCGCGGTGAGGGCGCCGCTCGCCCAGCGGCGAAGCAGTGGCCCCGCGCCGTGACGTCGAGCGGAGCGGGAGCTGGACCTTGAGACTGACTTCCTGCAGCATGAATAATTATCAGTGAGCCGCGTGGGGCCTTCGATCGCTGCTGCCGGTGTCGCGGCACTGCAGTTGGCGCCCGCTGCACCGCTCGGGCTGCGACGCTCCTTTTGTGCGGTGCAGTGGCGTCGTGAGGCAGAGCTGAGTTTGGAGCGTCGGAATGACCGTCGCCTTCCAGCGGCGGCGGCGCCTCCTGCCGCCGCCTCCAGCCCACCGTCGGCGCCCACGCTCTGCCTCGTGTGCCCTGCAGCATCCACGAGATCATCGGGAGGAGCCGCGCCAGCAAGGTGTACAAGGCGCGGCTGAAGCAGAGCCTGGAGTACGTGGCGGTCAAGGCGTGTGCCAAAGATGCCAAGCCCCGGGTCCTGCAGGAGGTGGGTGGGTGCTGCCGAGTGGCCGCCTGGCTGCAGAGCTCGCTGAGCCCGCCGGCAGCCAGCAGCAGGGCTGATGTGAGGGAGCGTCGGCGGTCGAGCAGTGCGAGCAGGATGTGGTGTCTGCAGACCTGTGGGTTTGATCCTGCTGGCTCCTCCCTGCACCCCCTGGCACAGGTCAAAGTGCTGAACTCTATGACCCACCCACACATGCTGCGCTTCCACACCTGGTGGGTGCATTTCATGAGCCGGCAGCAGGTTGGACGGCAGCCGGCCAGACCGCGCCGCAGCAGGCAGCCTTGCCGGGCCGGCCCTGCGTCACAAACCGTGTCTCGACAGAGCAGGGCAGGGGCCCGACCAGGGTGTGCGTGAGCGAGCGCTGCAACGCTGCGCCTGCCGCCGTGAAAGCAGCCGCCGCTGGCCGATCTGCAAACCCTTTTGTGGCCCCAAAGTTGCTTTTGATCAACCCCTCTCGATTGTACGTCTTGCTCTCTGCCTGCCTGGCCCTTCGCCCCCCCCCACAGGTATGAGACCCAGAACCACCTGTGGGTGATCCTGGAGTACTGCGTGGGGGGCGACCTGCTGGCGCTGCTGCGCTCGGATGGGCAGCTGCCCGAACCCTCGGGTGGGTGGCTGGGGCGCGGCAGGCGGCGCCGCCGCGTGGCTGTCGTGCTTTCGTGCAAAGTGGAGTGGGTTCGCATCACGTGATGCACAGTGTACACGCCATGGAGCTGCGCTCTGGCGCGTCCCTTATCGCTGCTCGTCCCGCCCTCCTTTGAACCTTTGAACCCTTGCACCCTTGCGCAGTGCTGCGCCTGGGGCGTGACCTGGCCTCTGCGGTGATGCACCTGCACTCCCGCGGCATACTGCACTGCGACCTGAAGCCCTCCAACCTGCTGCTGGACGGTGCGCAGAACAGGGCAGGGAGGGGGAGCTGATGGGGCAGGGGCTATGCTGCTCCGCTACTTGCTTCCCGGCACTCCGAAATCGTTCACTAGACCGGGTCCTGACCAGTGTGCCCTTCCCGTCTGTTGGCCATCTGCAGAGAGCGGGCGCGTGCGGCTAGGGGGGCTGGGCATCTCTCGGCGCTTTGAGGTGGTGCAGCGCCAGCTGGCCACGCTGCCCGCAGGCCTACGGGAGATGCAGCAGGTGAGCCGATGGATTGCTTTTCACACGATGCCAGGCTGTGACTGGTCACAGCCACCACACGACACAACACACACACGCCACACCGGACGACGCGGTGACTTGACGGGGTAGTGCCCCGGGCACCTGTGTCCACCTGTGTGCCGTCTCCGTCCCCCACCTGTGCGTCCTGCTGTGCACCTATGTCCACCTGTGTGTCCCTGCAGGGATCCCCCTATTACTTGGCGCCAGAGGTTGTGCGCACGCCTGGGCTGTACACGTCCGGTGCGCTGCCAGGCGGGCGCGGCGGCGGCGCGGCAGGCCGAAGGCGTGCTGTCTGATGGCCTCCCTGGGCTCGCTGTGCTGCATGCCCTTCTTTCTGTGCTTGCCCTCTTCCCACCCCGTCTTGCCACCCACCTTGCACTATTTTTCGCCCCCCCCCCCCCCCCCCCCCCCCATCCCCCCATCCCCCCCCCCGGGGCCTGCTGCAGCCTCCGACCTGTGGGCCCTGGGGTGCATCCTGTACGAGTGCGCCGCGGGGCGGCCGCCCTTTGCCGCCTCCACCACGCAGCAGCTCAACGCACTCATAGTGGGCTCGCACCCGCCGACGCCTCACGGTGGGTGCCGCCTGGAAAGGGTGGCTGCAGTGTGTGGGATCCTGAAGGAGGGCCGCCGTCGTCCGATCGCCAGGCGGGAGATTGTTGGTTGCCGCGCCGCTCCCACGCTCGTCCAGCCTGCCTCCTTTGATGCGTGCCACTTGATGCGTGCCACTTGCCCCCGTCATGCAGGCATCAGCCCTGAGCTAGTGGGCCTCATCAGCCGCCTGTTGGACAAGGACCCCCTGCAGCGCTGCACGTGAGCGGGGGCACGGGGTGCAAGGGGCGCATTGGCCAGTCAGGCGGCCTTGCACCATGGCGTGCGTTCGGTTGCAAAGCGAGAGCCGCTGCCTGGGAGGCACCGCCTGCGCACCCCACCGAACCACTTCCTCTGCTGGCCCCACCTGCCTCCCTCCTGCAGGTGGCCAGAGCTGTGCAGCCACCCATTCTGGGGCGCGTCGCCGCCGGCGGTGCTGTCTCTGCCAGAGGAACCCGTCCTGGCAAAGCTGCAGGAGGAAGCAGAGGCACACGCAGAGGGCGAGTACGGCAGCGAGAGCGACGGCGCGGCACGGCATCGCGCCAGCGGCACCGGCAGCAGCCTGGGAGGCGACGCAGAGTTTGCTACGGCAGGGGTGGCGCAGGGGGCGCTGCTTGCCGGCCGCGACTCGACACGGTCGTCTGGCAGCGGCAACAGCGGCGGCGGCAGCAGCAGCAACCTGAGCGGAGAGTATGCTCGTGGCGCCAACGGGGCTGCCCAGCCTCCGCCCCCGCAGCAGCAGCAGCAGCAGCAGCAGCAGCTGCAGCAGCAGCACCCTGAGGGCACGCAGCTGCAACGCGCGGGCAGCGGAGACAGCTACCCTACGTCTGCGCCGGCGGCAGGACCTCCGCAGCTGCCCGCATCCGCCGGAGCAGCGGCAGACGATGGGTACCCTGGTGCCACCCCTGCGCACCCCCGCACAATGGCCCGCACAGCAGGCATGCCGCAGCCCGCAGCGGCAGGAGCGCCTGCAGACGCCAGCGCTGCAGCAAGGCTAGCCACGCAGTTTGCGGGGCTGTCGCCGCCCGGCGGTGGCCCGCGGCCCTCGGCACCGGTGGCGCAACCTGCGGCAGGCCTCGGCGGCGGCGGTGGCGGCGGCGTGCTTCCTCCAAGCAGCCTGGAGTCTCTCATATACCACCCCACTGATGGAGTTATGAAGCCCATAGTTGGGAACAAGCGGTGCGGATGGGCTGCTTGGGCAAGTTGCAGCGGAGGGAGGCCTGGGGTGGTGGTGGGAGGGCAGCGGACCGTCTGGCCTGCAGGCGTGCTGATCGATTTGATCGATTGATCGATTGATCGATTGATCGATTGATCGATTGATTGATTGATTGCAGCTTGGCTTCGCCTGAAGTGAACAGCCCTGCGGCCTTGCCGCGAGTCCCCCCCTCCTGACCCTGTCCCAATGCTTTGAACTGTCCTTCCTGCAGAATAGAGCGGCCCCTGGAGGGGCTGTTCAACCCGTCCCTGCTGCCCTTCCAGCCGCTTGTGCGTGCCAGGGGGTGCTGTGAAGTGCCAGTTGACAGCATAGCTCTGGCTGTCCTGCCTGTTCCCCCGGTAGCGTGCACGAGGCAGCACAAGCCTGCAATCAATGTCTCGTCCTGCCGCTACGCTTCTGCTGCCTCTGCTCCGCAGCCTGCTTCCCAGGTGGCGGCCATGCCAGATCATGCCAAGGCTGCATTCGTTGGGGCGCTTACCCGCACCATCAGCGGTGCAGGTGTGATGGCGGGCGTCGCTGCCTTGCGTGTTGATGCTGCGGCCTGCTCTCTAGCCATGCAGCTCCGGCAGACCGCCTGCACCATGTGCGGCGTTCCCCTTTGCTCATCCCATGTTGCCCTGCATCGCCTGCCCCTGCAGCCCATCCCCACACCAAGCTTGCCACCCTGGTGTACTGCGAGAGCATGTGCGGCGACGCAGCAATGGTGGGGGACATGCTGAACGGCGACATGGGGCCTGCGCTGGTGAGGACAGCAGGCTTATCATCTGAGACGGCATATTGTCGTATATGTTGCTGTACGGGTGGCTGCTGAGAGGGGGTGACTTGTGTGCATGTGGGGTGCAGGTGCTGGGCAGCTGATGCAGAGTCGAATGTGCATGCGCCCAGCATGGGCTGCATGCGCAGCCCCTGCTTGCCCGGGCAGCGGTGCCATTCCTTGCCTCTTCCTGCCCCCCCTACTGCAGGTGCAACTTCTAGACCTCTCTGGCAAGGACCCTGCTCTCCGCCTGCGCGCTGCCAATCTTTTGGGCCTGCTGATCCGCCACGCCGCCTCCATCTCACCGGCTCTTGCCGCCGCGGGCGCCAGCGAGGCGCTGGCCGCCGCCATGCGGCAGCCACAGGACCCTGCACTGCAGCGGCGTGCTGCCGCTGCACTGGGCGAGCTGCTCTTCTATGCCGACTCGCAAAACCGGAGCGGCAGCAGCAGCGGTGGCAGGGAGGCAGGTGGCGGCAGCGGCTGGGACCTGTCAGCCGAAGCAGTGGCCACGCTGGCGGCGCAGCTGGCGCTGGGGCAGGACGCTGTTGCGCAGGTGAGCTGATTTCGGAGGGTGGGCGGCAGCGAGCGTGTGCCTGCCTGCAGGCAGGGTACGCCTGCAGATCACAGGCTGTTGCTGGTTGTACTCGGCCCTCGTTTGCCTGCACGTGGACTGTGGGTTTGGTGTTCGAGATGTGTTTATCAAACCTCTGGCCTCTTCCCCGTGTTTGCAGCACTACGCAGCCAAGGCACTGGAAAATGTGTTTGGGCTGGGCGGGCCCTGGGCGCAGCAGCTGGCGACAGCAGAGACGCTGGAGCGACTGGCTCAGGTGCGCGGGGGGGGGGGGGGGGGGGCTGGGCTTGTGGCATGGTGCTCACGGTGCTGAAAACCTAAAAACATACACATGCGTTGCTCGGGGCCTGCCTCCCCTCATCTGGCGTGCCTTCCATCATCCCCGCACCACCCGACCGCCCCCTGCTTTGTGCCCTTCTCCCTCGCCTATGCAGCTCGTGGACAGCCGCCTGCCAGACGTGCTACGCGGCACAGCTGCGTCGGCGCTTTGCCGGCTGCTGCGCTGCCAGCCCGGCTGCCTGCCGACGCTGGTCGAGGTTGGGGGAGTGGATTTGATCGCTGCAGGTGCGACCCAGAGTGCACGCAAGGTCTGGGTGTGGACGTAATAATTGGAGGGTTGAAGCTGATGTGATGTTGGAACTGCAGGCCTGGGCTGCTTGGCTGCGCCATCACTTCTGTATGTGCAAGACCAACCCGGTCTAACTTGCCACCCATGTCAACCTCCCCTTTCCCAGGCCTCACCGACGGCAGCCCACGCGTGCAGCAGGCAGCAGTGACGGTGCTGTGCCAGCTGCTGTGCAGCCGCCAGCTGGCGCCGGGGGTCACGGAGCTCTGCCTGGCCAACGAGGCAGTTTTGGATGGTCTGTCTGCACTTTTGGACAACGCAGGTGTGTGTTGCATGCATTAGGCGTGTCGAGGCACCCGCCAAAGAGGGCGTGGGGGGCGTGCGGTCCAGCAGATGGCATGCAACCCTCAGGTGGCCAGCCAGGCCGTGACAGGTGGCTCGGTAGATTCATCAGCTCTCATATCACTCACCCCCTGCCTCCCCGCACGTTCTTGCCTGCAGCCGAGATGCTGCAGGCCAAGGCGTTGGTGGCCCTGGCGCTGCTGTGCCGCACCTCCACCGGCCTAGCCTGTGTGGTGGGCTGGCACGGGCTGCTGCACCAGGTGGAGCGGCTCTGCTCGCGCGAGCGGCTGCAGGGCGGTGGCAGCGGCGGCGGATCTGGTGGTGTACCAGGCTCGGAGCAGTACATGGCAGCAGCGGTGGCAGCGCTCACGCAACAGATGGCCGCCAACGTGGTGCCCCTGCTGCGCCAGGCGGCTGCTGCAGCGCGTGCCGGCGGCAGCGCTGGCGGCAGCAGCGGGAGCAGCGGTGAGGGTGCGCTGGCGCCGCTGGAGGCGCTGCTGCTGCTGCTGGGCTCGACATCGTTCCGGCCAGTGGTGGTATGTGACGGCTTGATTTCTGGCCTAGCAGACCTGCTGACTCGCAGCGTGAGCAGCGCCGGCAGCAGCGGCGCCTCGCAGCTGGAGCAGGACGTCAAGGTGCGTTGCACATGGAGGGGGCATGTGGAGCAATCGCAGATGTGGCTACAAGAAGCGCCAGCAGCAGCTCACAGCTGGATGACAGCAATGGGTTGAGTGCAGCAGCAAGAGGCCTCGCTTGCCTGTCCATGGCAGTCTGCCTTGTGGTGCATTGATTGGTGCATTGACTGCTCCTCAATCATGCAGGTGCATGTGTTGGATGCCATCGATGCGGTGTGCTCCCACCCAGAGCTGCTCATCGAGCACTACGCTGTGGTGCTCAGCACGCTGCTGCCTTCGCTGTCAGCGGCAGGTGTGTATGCTGAGCGTGTTGTTGCATGCATGCAGGGCAGGCCATCAAACGCGGTGGTGCTTGTGCTGTCCGCAGCACGTGCGCCCGTGTGCTGGCTTGGATCAGGGGGGCTGGGGCTTGCCGGGTGCATGCAAGGCGTTCCGCCTGGGGATGGCTGTGCCCCACTTTGCCACCCGTTGACGTCCCCATCCGCCCGCCTGCATTCCCAACCTGCAGTGGCCAGCCAGCGGGAGAGCGCCGATACCCGCTTCTGCTGCCTCAAGCTGCTGTGTGATGTGGTGCTGCAGGTGCTGAACAGCAGGGACGCTGTGGGATGCAGCCAACAAAAGGCAGGGTGCTGGCCTCTTTGGTGCCCGTAGAAGTGCCCGTAGTATCAAATGCGGCCGTAGTGCCTGCTAGCAGCAGAAACACAACCTGCCCCCCCATCCTCACATACGCAATTCGCATTCGTGTCCTGCAGTTTGTGAACGAGCCTCGCCTGTACCTCAGTGCCACCGCCTCGGAGCACACCACTGCAGGCGAGATTGCAGCATTGCAGCAGGAGGCAGGAGCGCACGGGTGCATTGCCTGCCGCATCCGGAGCGGTGCCGGCCCCTGCTGTCGAGACATATGTGCAGGCGACCTTGGCGTGGCTGCCGCCAGGTCGGTTGCTTTTCCGCCCACACACCGTGCACAACCTGACGTCCGATGCCCTGCAGACTCTGGCATTGCGAACAAGGCCATTGACGGAGCAGTGGCGCAGTACGTGCTGCCCCTGGTGCCGGCGCTACTGAGCGATGAAGACCCCATGCCGCTGTGAGCGCTGGGGGTGCCAGCAGAGCAGGGGGGGTGGCTGCATGCAACCCCTCTGCTGCACTCGCCTGTTCCCCTCTTCCAACGACAGTCCCTGTTTCCTTACCTTTACTTGGCCTACTCCACAAAACTGCAGGTATGCACTAAAGCTGCTGGGGGCTCTGCTGGAGTTCAACAGAGCCTGGGTGGCCGAAGTGGCGGCGGCAGGGCTGGCGGGCAGGTGCGCAGGGGTGCTGACGAAACGGGTGCCTTGGGCGGCAGTTGGTACTCTGGCAGGCACATTGCCACTTGCCTGCCTAGAAGCGAATGCGCATTGCCCTGCTGGTGGTGGTTGCACCCACACCCCGACGTCTTCCCTGCGTGTCTTTGCCACCCGCAGGTTCTTTGAGTGGCTGTCCATCGCGCACCCCCACAACAACGTGCACAACCTGCGGCTTTGCCGGCTTGTGGCGGAAGCCAAGGTGCTGCCGGCGCAAGCGCTGGCGTCGCTGGAGGCCATCGACAGGGTGCGCCCCTCAGAGAATGAAAGGGCATGCAGAGCTCCATGTGCATGCGCCAAAACTCATCGTGCCCCCTTCTGCTTACTCTGTCCCTGCCAACTCCTGTCTCCAGGTGCTGGCTGTGCTGGCGTACGCGCATGAAAACGACGTAGAGCCATTTCTAGAGCCTGCCGCACACCTGCTGGCAGCCCTGCTCAATGACGTCGGTGCGTGGCAGCCGGATGGCAGCGGTGCACAGGGAAGGGTGGGCAGGCAGGTGGACTGGCACTTGGCTTGTGCTACGCTGTTCGTTGTCAAGATCTCTCTCCCACCCACCCGCTTTTTTGTTCCTTCAGGCCCCAGCGAAAGCCAGAAGGCTGTGGGCGCGCTCCCGCTGCTGCTGGAGCTTGCGGGCGGGGCAGAGAGCGAGGTAGCAGTAGCAGCGGCGCATGGCGCGCTCAAGCTGCTGCACCTGCACCCAGGGGACACCGCAGGTGTGCTTGGCAGCAGGGAGTGTGCATCTCTGATGGTGCCCCTGCTCGACCCAGCAGCTGCTGCAGCGCAGCAGGTGTCTATCGGTGGTCCTGGATGGAATGCCGATGTGGCACCACTGATGCTGCTGGTGCTAGCTGGCGCTGCAGAGGCGCGGCCAGCGCTGCTGCGTGACCACGGCGACGTGCTGCGCCCTGCTGTGTCGGCCTGCTTGGAGGCAATTGGGGACCCAGGACTGCGGCGCAGATGGGCCCCGCTGCTGCGCCCCTCTTAAGGAGAGTGCGGTCTCAGTGCCGAGTGTTTTGTAATTAGTGACAGGGAATGCTGTTGTTCACAATCAAACTGCACTTGACGCCATCTGGGACCGCAGCAGTAGATCAGCAGTTGCAGGCGAGGCCGCTCGCCATCCAGCATGCAACACGTTTACAGGGCAAAAGAGTGCTGACATGTGCCAGCGGCACAGGCGCGTGCCAGGTGCTGCCGCCACGCGCTCAGGTGTCTCATGCCGCCGGCGCGCCAACAGACTACTCAGGAGTTCCAATGATGATGCGGTCCCATTGTCCCTGCTGAAGGCCCCGGTGCTGCCCACTCCATTGCGGCTGTGGATGAGACAGCCCGGCGGGGGCGCTTGCAGGAGGCGTCGGTGGGAGGCTGCGTTAAGTGGAAGGGCGATGAGACCGCTCGCCCGCCGGAGGCACAGGTTCTGCCAGATCGGGCGCGTGCCTGGCTGGTGCTGCTTTTGCAGGGAGCGGCGCTGCTCGCCTCAACCGAATCTGTGCAGCCTCCAGCATCCGCCACACACCTGTCCTTCTGGCAGCGCACCACCAGCTGCAGCACTGTCGGCCTCAACGCCACGCAGCGGCGCACAGCGTGCAGCTATTTGTCCGGGCTGCAGCGGGCGCCTTCGTAGACCTGCTGTGCACGCGCAACCAGCCGGCAGCCCTGCTGACAGCTCTCCCTGCTGGCTGTGCTGGTTATGCCTGGGTCACGGAGGCTGATGCGCTTGCTATCCTACTAGGCTCGCTAGGCTGGCAGCTTGGACACCCTCACCCTGCTTCACTTCAGGGGCGCGCCGGCGGCAGCGCTTTGATGCCTGTCAGGCCCTGTCAGGCCCCGGCACCGCTGCTGCATCTGATGGCAGCAGCGAGGTTGCTTGCCCTGTGTCGCATGCGTCGCAGACGCCTTAGGATGAATAGTACAAGGAGGTGTGTTTGGCGCCTGGCTCATGGCATCCCCTGGGGTCTCGCATGCGCAGTAGCCTGCCCACAGATAGGGGCCACCTGCAGCAGTGCCCGCCCTCACCCTGATGTGGCTGGCGTTGGAAAACCATGCCACGCTCGCCGTGTGATACCTTGCCGTTCGCACCCTGACCGTTGCATCAGCATGCACGCAAACCGGAACGCGCATGCCAATTGCGCAGGCCGCCCCTGTTTCTTGCGCCCCTTAATGCGTCTCAGCACATGCGCATGCGTCTTAACACTTGCCAAAAAAGTGTTGCTGCAGACAGGGGGAGGCGTGGCGGGGGCAAGGGATTTGCAGATCTGCACGGCTGAGACAACGACGGCAGGGCGCCTAGCCTCTAACGCGGCCAGCTCCTCCCGGAGCTGCGGCAGCGGGGCAGGGCAAGGAGTGTCTTGCTGATGAGACAACACACACATGGGGTCGGGCCTCGGGGAAGAGTGACCAGGCCAGAGTAAGCAGCTCGGGCGGGCGGGCAGCAGGGCAGGAGCACCACCGCCGGCGGCGTCCGCGCTGCTTCCCTCCCTACCGCCTCCCACGCCGCCGTCACTGCCGCCGCCGCCGGCAGCACCTGCTGCCTCCTTCTGCACCGCCCACATCGCTTCCACCGCCGCCTCCTCCACCTGACACTGCAGGCACAGGAATGGCAGCAGGCAGGGAAGGGGCACGTTGCAGGGCTCAACCGCGGGTGCATGCCCTGCAAGAAAACAAGCGCCACCTACCGTAGGCCTCCGTCCCCCTTATGTAGCTCACCTTCCGCTGGTCGGCAGCTGGCAGGCCGGCCGCCGCCGCCAGCAGGGCTGCCAGCACCCCGGCAGGCAGCAGCGCTGCCAAGGCATGGGGAAAGAGATGGCCGCCAGCAACCACGTCTTGTAAGGGCCCGCAGATGCGCTCTGGGCTGCCCTGCGCACAAGCACGCATGTGCTGCGCAGCAAAACGCAGGGCTGTTGGCAGCTGCGAGTGCCGCAGCCAGGCAGGCGCGTGCCTTGCAACCGTCACGGTGCCGGCCGCCCAGTTGAGAGCTGTGTTGGGGTCGGCAAGCTCTTCCTGGTGCGCAGAATGCAGCTGCAGCAGTGCCTCAGTGTGTGCAACCACCATGGCCGTGTGTTGTCTGCAAGAGGACAGCCGAGGGAGCATGTAGACCTTTCTAGCATGTCTGCTGCCCCATCGCCCCTCCGCCTCTGCCAATCCCCGCCTGCCACCCTCTCACCGCAGCAGAGTCTCCCTGGCTGCACCTGATGCCTGCCGGGCCATCATCAGCAACAGCACCGACGCTGCGTGCCCAGCAAAGTTCAGGCCGCTAAGCAGGCAGGCCAGGTTGGGCAGAGGGCCGCCTGTTTCCGTCTGCGGCAGCCAGTGCACGAGCTGGCAGCTGCGGGTGTGCGTGGCACGCGCCGCTGCGGTTGCAGCTGGCAGTTCACTGGCCCCTGTGGCCTCCCCGCTGACGGCAGCCGCTGCGGCGTTGACGGCCTGCTGCCAAAACGAAACCAGCTCCAGCGCCGCTGGTGGGGCACGCTCTGCGTGCTGCTGCTGCAGCATGCGGAGCAGCGGCAGCAGGCGCAGGCAGCTGTCTGCGGCTGTGAGCAGAGCTGCTGCATTGATGCCGCTGGCATTGAAGTCTAGCTGGGAGGACAGGAGGTGAGTGAAAAGCGCCAACACGCGCCGTGCTTCGTCTGGCTCCCCCACGCTGCTCTCCAATGCTGCGGTGATGCGCGGCAAGTGTCGCACACGCGCTCTGGACGCTGCATGCCCGCCCATGGGGGCATCTACGCCATAGCATGCCGCGGACAGGCCGAGGCGCAGCACGGTTACAGCGTCCCCCCAGGCAGTGGCGATGACCGCCAGGGGGAGCGCAGTGGGGCAGCTGGTGGAGAGCCCTGCCAGCAGCCGCTCCGCCTGCCGCAGCATCAGCTCGCGGGTCTGCACCATTCGCTGCAATGCTGCAACCTGAATGCATGGTGCGTGAAACAGCATCACAACCCAGTTCAAGCTAGACCACAACCGCTCGTCGCTGCCGCCGCTGCCATTGCCGCCCCCGCTGACGGTGCTGCTATCGCCGCTGTTGCTGCCGCCGCGTGCAGGCTGTCCTTCCTGCGCAAGCGCTGCCACCAGGCACGGCAGAACGTGGGCAACCAGGAGCGCCGCCAGTGTGCTGCACAGAGTACTGTCGTGCTGCACCTCAAGCTGCAGGTGCCTGTAGCTTGGGTTGAGCAGCAGCCGCCCGCAGAGCTGGGCAAATGTTGTGGCTTCGTTGCTGTGCAGCGCTGCAGGTTTGGCAACAGCAGATAGGGTGGGGAAGCGATCAGGTTCGGTAGCAGATCAACGCTGTGAAGCATGACGCACACACAAGACAGTGCACGCAGGTCGCGGCGGTTGGGGAAGGCCTGCATCTCACCTGTAACCTCACCGCCGCTGATTGGGCGAGCAGCTACCAGCATCTGGATGGCTGCGGTGCCCAGCCACTCCCGGGCCTCGTCGGTGTTGAAGACCGTGGCAGCAGAGGCAGCGGCGTCACGGCTGGTCTCCACAACCAGCAGCACGCACTGCACCGTGGTGACTTGTTCGAACACACTGCGCCGTGCAAGCACCTTGGCCTGCGAGCAGCGCACCCTGCCAGCGCTGCCTGGCAGCAGCAGGCGGCGACCGCTGCAAAGCACCAGCCGCACTGCGGCCACCAGCTCGCACACTGCTGCCGGAGGGAAGTGGAGCTTGCCGGCAACGATCCCAGCCATGCGCAGCGCATGGCTGGCCAGGCTGTGCAGCTGCACCGCCGTTTCAAAGCCCCCTGCATCCACCATGCGCTGCAGTTTGCTGTCCAATTGTTGCAGCTGAGAGCCCAGGCCATACAGCTCTCTGCTCGGAAGAACGCCGGAGGAAAGGATGGAACGACCGTGGCGGCTGCGCGAGCGGCGGCAACGCCAGGACGCTCCGTGTTCAGAGCTCGCAGAGGCGTGAGCATTGCGTGCGCCATGTGCAGGAGCCGCTGGCAAGACGAGAGCAGGGCGACGGTCAGTGCGGGCACCAGCGGAGGCCGTAGCAAGCAGCGGCGCAAGTCGTCGGTGGCGGAGGAGTAGCGGGCGCAGCGTTCTTGGTGACAGACCAGCAGGCACCTGTCTGAACTTTCATGAACACGTGTGGTCGTCACATCGCCGCCTGCCATGATCTTCTTTTTCGCCTCTGTAGAATGATACAGATGACAACTGCCCTTGGCAGGGGGAGGTGTGAAGAGTGGGCAGGGCGAAAGGCGAGGGCAAATTGGGCAGCAGGAGGCGTGCATGCGTGGGGGGGCTGCAGATGGTACCGGAGTAATGGGACAGGGTGGACAGGGTAGGGGGTCGAAGGATACACAGGCAAAAGGGGGCCCCGGGTGCAGACGACAGGCGCACAGCCAGGCAGGGTGGGTGGCAGCCAAATGCAGACGGTCGCAGCGACCGACACAGAGTGCAGGGACCAGGGCAAGGCATGGCCCGGGCTGCCTGCGCCCCTCAGCGCCAGGTGGGCCAGACCGGATGTGCGCGCTGCCCGCACGCAGCTCCCACCTGCCACCTGGCTCAGCTAGGCACGCCGCGCCAGCAGCGGCGTTTCAATGCCGGCTTCCACATCGCTGGCAGGCACAGCCTCCTCGCTGCTGCTGCTGTCGCCACGCTGGCCCCAGGGGGAGCCTGGTGTGCCGGGCAGCACGCCAGCAGGCGACGCCGGAGCAGGTGCGGCTTGCTCTGCAGGGCAGGCAGGGGCAAGGGGGTGCGAGGAAGGGTCGGGCTGCCAGCCCGCCCCGGAAGCCACCCCAAGAACCAACAGCATCGGCAGCTGCACGGCAAGCCCAGCCAGCCAGCCAGCCAACCAGCCAGCCAACCAGCCAGCCAGCAAGGGATTGAGCTGCAGGGCACTGCTGCCAGCTGCTCCTGGCCACCGGGCTCACCTTCTGGCTCCGACAGCGGCGGCAGGATGAAGGGAGGGGTCGGCTTGGGCATGGGCAGGGAGCGGCCCTCGCACTGGGCGCCTGCAGCGGCAGCGGGCCCAGAGCAGCGAGGCCAGGAGGAGCCGGCAGGTGTCAGAAGTGCATGCAGGCAGGCAGCGGGACCGGGCAGCCAGGGTTGTGCCGCTGAAGGCCCTGACCCAAGCTACTGCTGGCTGCGCATGCGACACTCACGCAGGCGGGCACTGATGGCGTGGCGCTCGTCAGCTAGTCGCATGCGGTGCTAGCATGCGGCATTCCGACGTGCCCGGTGGCTGCCTGGCGTTGCCGGTTTGCATTTGAATACCTCTGCTGTCGCGAGTGGTGCCAGTTTTCGTAGCAGTAGGCCAATCTCGGCTTCTTCCTTGCCGATCGTCTCCATCCTTGCAATCTCCTTGGTGGGCTTGCTGGTCTGCAGCCCCATGCTGGGCAGGAGCTAGCTGCTCGCCGGAGCGGCGTGGAGCGGTGGCGGCGGGCAGCGGAGGCGGTGTTGCAGAGCTGGGCGGCGGCACGCCACGCAGCCGCTGTCGCGTGGCTCGTATGGTTTGCGGTGCTGGCTGGGCGGGCGTGTGAGGGGCTGGCTGAGGGCGCGCGTGAGAGGCTGCGCCGCCCTGGGGCTGGCTGAGCCGCGGTCTGGGCGCTACGGGGTGGTGTAGCAATGGAGAGCTGCAAAGTTAGCAGTGGGGGCTCGCGGAGACGCCAATTGGCAAGCCCGAGAGGGCAGCACGCGTAGCACGCTCCAAGTGCAAGGAGCGTGAGCTGCGGGGCGCCCTGACCCTTTCAATTGCAGCAGAGTCTGCCCTGCTTACCATACAGCCACAGCAGCTCCACAGCCATGACCAGGTGCGCCTCTCTCGGCCGTCTGGAGCCGATCCGGGCCGCAAGCGAGCCGAGCTGCATTGGACGCTTGCTGGGCGTGCCGGCGCACGGCTGCAGCGCAGCTGGGCGGCCGGCAGGCGCGGGTTGCAGACCCGCCGCCGCCGCCGCTCCGGCGTCCGGCCTGCACATGATCGGGCGCGCTGCTGCACCTGTGTCGTCGACGTGCCCCCATTTGCTGCTGCTGCTGTGCAGGTCGAACAGGCAGAAAATTCTGTGGGAGCTCGAATTGCAGTATCAGGCTGTCCTCGAATGGCTGAACTCCAGAAGCTTGGTGGAGCGGCAGCTGCTGAAGCTGGCGCAATTGGCTCAAGTGGCGC
This sequence comes from Micractinium conductrix, assembly GCA_002245815.2. Lineage (NCBI taxonomy): Eukaryota > Viridiplantae > Chlorophyta > Trebouxiophyceae > Chlorellales > Chlorellaceae > Micractinium > Micractinium conductrix. The sequence continues at coordinate 46,642 of LHPF02000043.1, forward strand.
AAGGGCAGCTCCTGCTGGAGGTGCAGGATGAGCATGCGGCGTGGCAGCTGGAGCTCAACAGGGAGGAAGAGCGGATTGCCAGCGCGGTCGCAGACTGGATGCGCGCGGCAGCCGACCTGTTTGGTAAGCGCCTCCTGACGGCCGCTACGCCGCTTTGGCGCGGGCGGCGCGGCGTGGGCCGCCATGCGCGCCGCCCGGTGCCGAGCCCATGCCGAGCGCTCCCATGCCGTGCGCGCCTATGCACGCTCGTGCACTGTAACCTTAGGCCCTTGAACTCTGCCGCATGCTGTGCATGCGTGCTCTACCTCCCTGGCGTGGCGCAGGGCCAGTCCGTCCGCGCGCACATCGCAGCCATGGCGGCTGAGGCATGCGTCGCCGCGGATGCAGGCGGCTTGCAGCCTTGATGAGCACCAAGCATATGCTCCGTGACGCTCCGTGTTCAGAGCGCGCAGCGGCGTGAGGACTGCGTGCGCCATTGCAGGAGCGGCTGGCAAGGCGAGAACCCGCAATCAGGTGGAGGGCTGTCAGATAGTTGACGCTGGTCACGTGAGTAGGCGGGCGAGCTGGGCGCTGGCAGAATGCAGACGTGCAGCACTGCCCGCAGTCATTAGTGCATCCTATGCACAGCCGCTGCTGTCGCCACGCGCGCCTTGCCATCCGCCTCGCCGCCTTTGCATTATGCAGGGTACCTGCGGGAACTGCGCGAAACACATGCAAGTCTGCCCAGCGTCCACCAGGATTGCTGGCAGCAGCCGAACACGGGCCGCCAGAGCAGGGCACTGTCCAGTCTCTCGTGCACGCATTGCAGAAATGCATGGGAGGCAGGCAAGGCAAAGGGATGCGGGGTGCGAGAAGAAGAAGAGGCGGTCAACGCATCGGCAAGGGTGTCAGGAGAAGCAAAATTGAGCGACGCTAGTGTACAGGTCAACAAGGCAGGGTCGGAAGAGCAGGGAACGGGGGAGGAGAGATGGCCGGTGGCAGCAGCGCGCGCCTGCAGACTGCACGTGCGGATCACGGGAGCATCACTCCAGGCTGTACCGCGCCACCGCCAGGTCGTACCGCGCCTGCTCCAGCTGCGTGGCCTGGCTGCTGATGTGGCGGCGGGTGGACTGCAAGGGAAGGGGCATTTTGCTTTCCAATCAACCACCCACATCACGTGACCACCCGATACGTTACAGCAGGCGCTGCAACGGCCGAAAGGAGACCCACCGATCTGCACTTCCCTTTGGCCACACCACACCACCTTTGCCCGGGCAGGTCCGCCGCAGATACAGCGCACCTGCAGCTCCGCCTCGATGAGCGTAACACGGCTCTGGCTGGCGCCCAGCTCGCCGCGCGCCGCCTCCAGCGCGGCGCGCTGCGCCTCCAGATGCGCCTGCTGCGCCTGCGGTGCGAGTAGTGGGCCGGAGTGGGAGGCTACGTCGTGCCCCCTGACACTCCATGCAATGGCTGAAGGTGGACATTTCTGCAGCGCGACGACCCAAGGCCAGTCGAGCAGATGGCAAGGCGCCAAGCCAACATCCTCCTGCTGAGGGGCATGCAGCGGTGTGCAGGCAGCCCACCCGCCCCACACATGCCTCCAGTGCCTCCGTCTGAGCCTGCAGCTGCGCCACCTTCTCTTCCAGTGCGGAGCTGTGAAGGTGGAGGGGCGGGCTGGGCAGTGAGGCTTGCTGGGCAGATGAGAGTTGATGCATCTATGTATGCAGGCGTGCTGGGCAGCTCTGCCTAGCAATGAGCGGCAGGTGTGCGAAACCCATTGCAGAATATATACGTCCTGCAGGGCCTCCTACCCTTCAACCATCGCGTGCCCCCCCAGCAGGAGGGATGCAGAAGCAGGGTTGTACAGGGAGCATGCAGGCATGTCCCAGTCCCGTGCCATGCGTCCCCCACCCACCCCCACCCCGGCCCTGCGACCCGCACCCACCGCGTGCCCGCCAGCTCTGCTGTAAGCTCGCTCAGCTGCGACGACTTGCTCTCCAGCTCGCTGCGTGTGCTGCTGAGCTGGCGCTGGAGGTCGGCAGACTGCGTGTGCAGCCGCTTGAGCAGCGCGCCGCCCACGGCCATCGCGCCGGACAGCAACACCGCTGCCAGTGGTGCAGCAGTGCGGTTGGGCGCGCGATTCTCGCTTGCGCCTGCGTGTGGTGTGCAGAAAGAGGGATTGAGGGGCAGGAGCGGGACATGAGCCGGACGTGCACTGGTCCCTGCAGATATCTGCCGTCGCCTGCCGCCAGCTGCTGCCGCCGCCGCCGCCCGCACATGACGCCCGCTCACCGCGTCCGCTACGCTGTGGCACACCCCGTGCTTTGCTGGCGCGCGATGCGGGCCGCTCGGACCCGGCGTGGCCCTCCATTTTCAGTTGCGAGCAGGTTGAGCGGAGGGGCGGTGCGGGACAGCGGCAAGCACGCTCCGAGGTTGTGAGCGCTGCGAAGCACGAGCAGAGTCCAGCGGCGAGACGTCTCGAGCTCAGAGGAGGGGCACGAGCGCTCATTTTCCCATCGTGTGCCCATGCAGCGGGGACGGTCGTCCTCCTGCATATTGGCGATGCCCAACGCTCTTATGCAGGTCCAAAGTTTGCGCCGAGAAACAGAGAGGGCCGCTTTAGGGCTCCACCCAAAGCCCTGCTAGCCGCCCTCGCACCAGCGGCGACAGCAGCCCTAGGGCGCCTGTAAGCAGGACGCTAGGCCGCGAGAACTGGCCAGGTGCCCCGCCAGATTGCTTAGCTCGGCGCAGCCTTTGCCGCCGACGCCGGCGGCATGGACACGGCGGCGCCGCTGCCTGGCCGCCGCCGAACCCTGTTTCTCGTCAATGCTGCTGCCGTGCTGGAGCGCTGCGATGAGCAGGTGCGGCAGTGATATAGATCTTGGTTGCAATGCGCGCTTCTACAGCTGCTGCCGCCTGCCTACGCACCACCGCCGCCTCGTCGCTGTTCTGCAGATGCTGCCTGCCGTCTACCGCTGGCTGGGCGCCTCTTGGGGAGCCTCACCGACCCAGCTTGGCGTGATCACGCTGTGCCGGGCGCTGGTGCAGGCGTTGAGCTCGCCTCTGGGAGGCATAGCAGGCGCGCCGTCGGTGGGGTGGCCCAGAGGGGGACTTGCGCGATGCAGTGTGCGCTCGTCTCCCGCCAAGAGCTTCTGCCTCCCCGGCATCAATGCCGAACTCGCAGCACCACTCCACTGCTGCAGGCCACTGCGTGCACCGTGGCCGCGTGCTGGGCGCCGGCTGCCTGCTGTGGTCGGCCTGCACAGCGGGGTTCACCGCCTGCAACTCCCTGGGCGCCGGCGCGGCGGTGTGGGCGGTCAACGGACTAGGGTTGGCGCTCGTGCTTCCCTCGGCGCAGAGCCTGGTGGGTGCTGGCTTGGGCATGGGGTCCTGCTGAAGCTCGCAGGGACTGCCGCCGCTGCTCTGCCGTTCCGCGGCGCCTTGCCCCCGTGTTTGCCCCCACGTGTCCCTGCCAATACTGTAGTGCAGGTGGCAGACATGCATGAGCCAGGGGAGCGCGGCCGGGCCTTCGGGCTGCTGTACGCCACGGCGGCGATGGGAGGCATGCTGGGGGCGCTCTACGCGACAAACCTTGGTGGGTGGGTGAGCATGGGCGCGGTCGTCGGGTGCGTGGCAATGGCGCACGGCACGCAAGAGGGCGAGTGCCGAGGAGCTTTGGCTGCCCCGCCTTCCTCCACGCCTCCAACAACCTCCCACTCTCTGGTACGCGCTCCCGCAGGCGCGCACGCTCCTCTGGGGATGCAGGGTTGGCGCTTTGCCTTCCTGTCCCTGGCGCTGGTCAGCGCCGCCACAGGGGCCGCCAACCTCCTGCTGACGGTCGATCCGCAGCGGCAGGGGCAGCAGCTCTCGTTGCCGAGGCATCAGGACAGCTTGTCCCTGCTGCAGCAGGAGCAGGCGCTGCAGCAGCTGTCCACGCTGGCAGTGGCTGGGGTGCCGGCGGGGGCTGAACCTGAGGAGGGGGCAGCGGGGGAGCGGCAGACGCTGTTGCCTGCAAGTCGCGAGGTCAGCGGCAGCCTGGTGCCCGCCGACGGTTCACGAAGCAAACCTGATGTGCCGGGGCAGTGGCCTGGGGAGGCGGCAGCAGCGCCGCCGTCCATGTCGGCGGGTGCACGGCAGGTGGCAGGGGAGGTGGGCCACGTGCTGCGCACCCCCACCTTTGCCATCATCGTTGTTCAGGCAAGCACCCACCTTGCATGGGACAGCCTGATTTGAGAAGCCGGGCTGGTGAGTGACCTGTCTGCCTCCCCGCCTGCCTGGTCGCCTGCAGCGCCGACAACTCTCGACAGCCATGATTTTGCCGTTGTGCTGTGCAGGGCATCGCCGGCTCTGTGCCCTGGAGCGCGCTGGTGTTCCTCACCCTGTACTTTCAGGTGCCTGCCTGCCTGCCTGCCTGCCTGCCTGCCTGCCTGCCTGCCTGCCTGCCTGCCTGCCTGCCTGCCTGCCTGCCTGCCTGCCTGCCTGCCTGCCTGCCTGCCTGCCTGCCTGCCTGCCTGCCTGCCTGCCTGCCTGCCTGCCTGCCTGCCCGCCTGTGCCTGCCCGCCTGCCGGCGTTCCCGGTTGGTGTGCGACCTCTCCGCACCGAGCAGCGTCACCCTCCCCCTTCGCTCTTTCACCTGCAGCTGCTGGACATGAGCGACGCCCACGCCTCGTTCCTGGTGGCACTGTTCCTGGCTGGTGGGTGCGCAGCCGTGCCTGTTTGCGTGCTGAAATAAGCAGTTGAGAAAAAGGAAGGAAGAGGGGGCACGGCAATCGGTGCTTGCCTGCCGGCCACACCATGCTTCGCCGTGTCGCGTCACTTCACCTCCTCCATGCAGGCACCGCCGCCGGCGGGCTGCTGGGCGGCTGCGTGGGCGACGCCGCGGCGGCCCGGTGGCCCCACCACGGCCGCATCGCTGTCACCCAGTTCAGCGTGGCGGTGGGCATCCCCTTTGCCTGCCTGGTGTTCAAGGTGCAGAGGGGGTGGGCAGGGACGCAAGCGGGCCCCCTCGACCCTGCTGCTGCGCACGTGCTGGCTTGGGCGGCTGTTGCACACCCGTCGGCCATCCCTCTCTTGCCCTTCGTCTCCAGCCGCTTCTGTTCGTCCTCACTTACCTGCTCCCCGCCCCACCCCATCAGGGCCTGCCCCGCGACGGCGCCATGGGCACCGTGGTTGCCTACGCCCTGGTGCTGCTGGTGTTTGCACTCCTCAAGGCCTGGCCCGCGCCCGCCTGCAACAACCCGGTGTTTGCAGGCACGCAGGGTTTGGGGGGGGGGGGGGGGGGGGTGACGGGGGATGTGCAGCAAAGGGTCGTGTGGAGGCTACAAAGGTGACACTTGAACGCAGATGCAGTTCTGAGCGCGTACAACACGCTGCGCCCCCGCCGTCCTGCTGCCCATTTTCCCTGGCCGACCCTGCAGAGATCGTGCCTGCCCGCCAGCGCAACTTGGTGTACGCTTTTGATCGCTGCTTCGAAGGTGAGCGGGCACCCGCCTCGCCTGTCAGACCTACCTCGGATCAGCGCACACCTGCCCACTCCTGTCTTCCACTCTGCAACACATGGCAAACCTGCGATGCTGCTGCTGCTGCTGCTGCTGCGGTGCTGCCCGTCACCGCCTGCCAGCCCTCACACGCCTTATCATCACCGACTGTCCTGACCAACCGCCAGGTGCCATTGCCGCCTGTGCTGCGCCCCTGGTGGGCCTGTTCGCCGAGCGCTGGTTCGGGTTCAGCGGCAGCGGCGCAGGTGAGCGGCAGAGCAGGCGCGGGCCTCTAAATCTGGCCCGCGCTGCCGCACCCAGCTGCCTCGGAGGCTCTCGGCAAGGTGCGGCGTACGGCCTTGCTCCACACCACCGCTGCGCCTGCTGGGCGTTAAGTGTCACCCTTCTCCCCCTGCGCCCCTGCAGTGTCTCACGACCGGCGGCAAGACCTGGCCAATGCTGCGGCGCTGGGCAACGCCCTGCTCTCCTTCCTGGTGGTCCCTTGGTGCTTCACCCTGCTGCTCTACACCGGTGGGCGGGTGGGTGGGTGGGTGGGTGGGTGGGTGGGTGGGTGGGTATGATGGTCAAAGAAAGGGCCTCACCACAACGCAGCATGCTCGTGAAACAGCACCTGCCTGACCGCCGCCAAAGGGCCTCCCCATCCCATTGCCGCCGCAGGTCTGCACTGTACGTATCCCGCAGACAAGGCAGAGGCGCTGCGCCGCCAGCGACGCGAGCTCAGGTGCCAGGGGGATGGGGCGGGCGCGTGCTCTGCGATTGCTCAATACGCTCACGTGACGTGAACCGACGACTGCTCGACTGCGCGTGCCTGCGCTCCTGCCCACCTCGCCCTCGCCCACCCCCTGTTGAATGCTGCAGGGAGCACGCGCGTGGGCTGGAGGAGCAAGGGGTGGTCATCGACAGGCTGAGCACGGCCACAGAGGAATCGTCAATTGAGTTGCTGGTGCCTGCCACCCCGCCAGAGGGGCACAACGAGGCCGCAGCGGTGGCACCAGCCACGCCAGGGGAGGGGCGGCAGGCGGCGGCTGCGTCCGGAGACGGCACGCTTACGGGGACGGCTGCGGCTGGCGGGGAGGAGGTGCACGAGTATAGGCCAGCTGCTGCCTGACTGAGGAGCCAGGCTTGTAAATGAGAGCGTGTGCTGAGTGAAGAGGGGAGGCGGCACGCAGCGCAAGCGGCGGCGCCGCCGCATGGGCGATGGGAGATTTGAAGCGGCGGGCCCTTTGCTAGTCTACCTCGCCTCCGCTCCTCCGCCGACTTCTGCAACCATGTACGGGATTCTCGAGCGCCTGGCCGCCCAGGCGGCGGGCCTGGGCGCCTCTCCTTCGGCTGAGCAGCTGGAGGGCCTGCGGGGCGCCTCTGCCGCCGTTCTGGCGGCGGCCAGGGCACAGGGAACGCTCGGGGCGGCGCAGCAGAAGCAGCTCTTCGAGGCGGCCTGCGGGGTGTGGGTGAGCGGGGCGGGTGGCGGCAGGGCGGCGGCGGGTGGGAGCGCCATGTCTCGGGCCTCAGCCGCGCACCACATCCCTTGCTATCCATACAGAATGCCAGCATTGAGATGGACGGCGGCGCCGGCGCTGCTGCGGGCGAAGCGGCGGTAGAGGACGGTGGCGCCGGCGGCGGCGACGAGCGGCAGCGCACGGTGGCGGCGGTGCTGCAAGCCGCCTGCGACCTGTGCTCCCTGGTAACCCTCAGCGCCCTGCTGCCGCCGGATGCAGCCAACCTGGTCCGCTTCCACCACCGGGTATACGGGGGCGAATGGAACAAGGGCAGGGCTTTGTGTAACGCGGTCCTGCGCCGCCGCCGCGTGAGCAGCAGCACCCAAGAAGCCAGAGGCATTGCTCGTCTGCAAACCCGACACGCTCCGTCCTCTGGCTGCAGGCTGGCCAGGCCTGGGCGGCGCTCGGAGAGTACGAGGCCGCCGAAGCAGCCCTGTCGCGGGGCGGCGAGGCAGCGGCGGGGCTGTCGGCCGCGGCGTTCGAGGCGCGCGGCCGCGCGCCGCACCACCAGGACTGCGCCGCGCTGCTCTTCTCGCTGCTGCTGGAGCGCTCCCGCGTGGCGCTGCACCTGGGGCAGCAGGTGGGTGCCTGACCTGCCGGTGCTGAGGGGCTGGGTTGTCGGGTGGTGCTGCACGCACGGCACTGGACGTGGGTGCTGCGCAAATGTGCTGGCTGGCTGGCATCGCCTGTCGCCGTGCCTGCTTGCCTCCCCTGTCCGACACTCGACACCGCCCACTCCCAGATGCTTGCCAGCGAGCTGGTGGGGCGCGCTCAGGCGTTTGCCTCCGACCAGCGCCTGCCAGCGGCAGAGGGCCTGGCCTGCCAGCTGGCGCTCGTGCGCATGCTGCGCGAGCAGGGCCTCCGCCTCGCGCAGGTGGGCTGGCGGCAGGCGCTGGGAGCACGCCGGTGGTAGCAGTGCAGGCTGGATGCCCAGCACGGGGCGGCCGGCTGTGCGGTCCTCCCCTTGCCTGCCACAGCAGCGCCGGACACCCGATATCGCGCCGTCCTTTCCCCTCCTCGCAGGCGGGTCAGCCCTCTGTGGCGGCCCCGCTGCTCACCGCCGCCTACCAGGCGCTGTCCCAGCTGGACCTAGGTGGGACTAGGAGTCGTGGGAGGCTGATCAGTTATGTGGTTGTGCAGGGTGTGCGCTGGCATGGCATGCCTGCTGCCACAGGCTTGCAGCGATGCATCAGTGTTGCCGACCCGGTGACCCGCTGCATGCCTGGTGTGCCCCTCAACTGTGCCCCACCAGGCGAGGAGGCAGAGCCTGAGCTGGCCGCGGCGGCGGGCGAGGCGCACGCGGCGGCGGGCCAGGTGCTGTCCCTTCTGGCCTGGTGCAACCTGGAGGGCGGCGAGGCGGAGCAGGCGCTGGCCTGCGTGCAGGCGCTGCGGCAGCTGGGAGAGGCGGGCGGCGGCGGCGGCGGCGCGCACACCCACTTTGCTGCAGCGTTCCTGTCGCTGCGCGTGCTACTGCAGCTGGGCAGGTGAGGCGGGCGGTGCTGGACAGGGAGAAAGGTATGCTGGAGGGGCTTGTGCTGCTGTGCTTGCGTGGACAGCACTGGGTGCAGCACCTGCTGCGCCTCGTTCCCCCCGCGCCTTGCACACACACGCACCATCTCCTTACTCTGCTGTTTGCAGGCGCGACGAAGCAGAGGCCGAACTGACATCCCTGGTGTCACACGAGGAGGTCACCCCTGAGGCCTGCCTGGCGGCCCTGCAGGCGGCGCTGGCTGCCCCTGGGGGCGTGCCGCTGGCCAGGCGAGTCGACGTGCAGGAGGGAGGGCAACAACCGGTTGTGCGCTTGCAGACGGGGCAGAGGTGCCTGTCGCCACAGCATGCATCGTCCTGCCAACTTCTCACTCTTCCCTTCCTTCCCCTTGTCCTTGTGCAGGTCGGCCCTGCCTCTGGTGCTCGAGCGGTTTGCTGACGAGCCAGGCGTGGCAGTCGAGCTGGCGCGGGCGGCGCTGGCGATGGCGGCAGGCGGCTCCGGCAAGGCTGGCGCCGGCGCCGACGGCGCCTGCAACGCAGGAGAGGGAGCGGCGGCGGCCAGGGCCGAGGCAGAGGCGCTGGTGCTGGAGCTTGTGGGGGACGAGCGGCTGGCAGAGCGCCTGGAGGAGGCTGGCCTGCGCCAGGCAAGGCCCAGGCGGGGGCGGTGGGTGGCGAGTGGGCGGCCGGTGTCGTTCCGGGTCCTCCGACGATGCTGCTGCTGTAGCGGGGCGAGGCAGGACGTTCCCTAGTTCCCACTGCAGCACTTCCAGCAAATCCGTTGCAGGCTGTGATGGGCCTGGTGTGGAACCACGCTGTCACGGCACTGCACAGTGGCAGCGCCTTTGACAGCGCGCTGTCGTTCTTCAGCGCCGCGCTGCCCCTGATGGGCGGCAGCGGCAGCGCCGCCACCACACAGGCAGAGGGCGGCGGGGGTGGCGACGAGGCAGCCGCGCCCACGCCGGCGTCGTGCCACCGTGTGCAAGCGCTGTGCTGCATGGGCATGGGACGGCATGACAGGTGTGTGGAGGCTGGGGATGGGGCCAAGCGTTGAGCCACAACTGACAGGCAGGCAGGGCTCCATAATGTCAGCTTCCACATCCTGCCTCCGAAACCATGTTGCCCACCTGTCCTCTGCACCCTGCCAGGGCGCTCGAGTACCTGGCGCAGGCCGAGGAAGAGGACCCTGGCGCGGTGCCCACCGCCATGCTGCGCCTGTCGGCGCACCTGGAAACCGGCGGCGGCGAGGGCGCCACAAGTGTGGGGGACAGGGGTCGACAGCCTGGCCTGCGTCCTGAAATATTCCCCCCCTCTCTGCACCTGCTTGCGCTGCCGCAGTGTGGCAGCCACAATGCACACTGCACGCATGGCGGCGCCACCGGATGAAAAATGCACCGGGTTTGCCGCTCCCCCTGCCTCCTGCAGGTGCCCTGGCCAGTTTGGCGGCCTGCCCAGGCACCGACCCAGACGTGCTGCGCATCGCGTGCTGCCAGTGCACCGACGCAGGCGCCAGCGGCGCCGCACGCACCGCCCTCAAGCTGCTGCTGGAGCGCTGTGCCGGGGAGGGCACCGCCGGCGGCGGCGGCCGGGACGCCGACGGCTCCTCGGGCGAGGCAGCTGCAACAGGCCCGGGGGCTCCTGGCTACGAGGCCACGATCTTGGCCAACCTTATCAGGCTGCTGCTGGCTCAGCCGGGCAGCCGTGCTGCGCAGGGCGGCGTCGACGGCGAGGGGGACACCCCCATGCCCGACGACGCGGCCGCCGCGCCGGTGCAGCAGCAGGGAGCCGGCAGCGCTGAGCTGGCGGCTGTTTTCGACAGCCTGGTGATGCGCATGCGCGCCGTGGGCCCTGCCCTCTTCTTCGCACACGCTGAGGGTTGGCCAGCACAGCAGGAGTGGCTGGCGCAGCAGGCGAGAGTTTAGCAGTGTGGGTTTGGGCCGGCACTGGCTCGAGGAATCCCTGCCAGCTGCTGCATGGTGTGTTGCCTACCAGCCTGTCTCTGCGCAATGGACACACCTGGCACACACACAGGCCCCCTACCGCTCCTCCTTCTCTGCCGCCAGGCATGGAACGCTGGGCTGGCGGCCGGCGGTGCCGGTGACTTGCAGGAGGCGGCGGTGCTGCTGGCGGTGTGCGGCGAGCTGCTCGCTGTGCTGCCCACGCCCACCCCCGCAGCTCTGCACAAGCAGAAGGTGCGGCGGATTTGGCTGTGCGAGCTTATGCAGGGTTTGACTGTGCTTCTGTTGCCATCTCCTGATCCGGCTCCACCATCCCCCGTTTCCACCGCTCCACCCTGTCTCGGCACTCTCATCTTCTCTCCTCCCCTCCCCTTCCATCTCTTCACATACATACCCGCTTCTCCCTTCCCGCAGATGGCTTTCCTGATGGGGGCTGCCATGGCAGCAGACGTGTACGAGCAGCAGGCAGCAGAGCAGGCGGGGGATGCAGCAGGTGCAGCGGACCCCAGCGCAGCTCCCAGCATAGCGCTGGCGCGCGCCTACCTGGCAGACGCTCGGCGTGCTGCAGCGGCGCTGTCGGATGCGCGTGCAGCTGCCGACGGCGAGCGGGGCGGCGGCGGGCAGGGCGGGGCGGATGCCAAGTCGGATGTATACCTGCTGCTGCTGGTTAGTGCAGGGGAGACGAGCGGGCTTGGCTGTTTACGGGAGGGATTGCCATGACAGATGATACAACTGACCGAGGTGCATGTTGCTGCACACATGGATGCATCTGCTCCACCTTCCACCGACATGCCCCTTCCTTCTTGTCCTCCCCAGGACTTCAAGCTGTGCTGGCTGTGTGGCGATGCGCCCGGCCAGCTGGCGGCGCTGCAGGCCGCACAAACGCTGCCTGCCTTTGGAGCAGAGCATTTCGCAATGGCCGCAGGTGGGATCCCTAGGCGATGGGGTGGGCAAGGCTGCAGATTGGGTGGCTACGCTGCAGTGAGGAACTCAAGCACAGCATGCTGCCCTGCCCAAGACACCCCCTCTGCCTGCCTGCTGCAGGGCTTGCGCGCGGCAGCTCTGGCACCACCCCTGGCGCACCACCCCGTTGCCCGGAGGTGTGCCGTGCTGCTGAGGCGGCGCGCCTGCGGTGCCTCACGCAGAAGGCGCCCCTGGATTACGTAGCGGCTGCAGCGGTGAGGGGGCTGATTTGGTGTAGCAGACGCGTCCACAGCAGCAGCAGCAGCATGGAGGGAAGGCCTTCGGCAGGGACATGGCAGGCCAGGCTGGTGTGCAAGCCGTGCCGCTGCACTTGCTGCATGCCACTTGCAATGACCCCGTCTGCCTGCTCTTGCCGCTCCTTTTCCTGCCTGCAGTGCCTGCGCACCCTGCTGGAGCTCACGCCTGCAGACTCTGACAAGCTCGGCCTCTTCGAGGAGGCCGCAGGCCTGCTGGCGGCAGCGCCCGGGGGAGCCTACCCTGTGCAGGCACGAGTGGCGATGAGGGTGGCGCTGGGGAGGAGGCTTGCTGGGAACAGGTGCCCAAACCAACCGCCTGCACACCGCTCTCTCACCTCTTCCCTGCCCCTTCGCCACATCACGTGCATCTGTTCATCCAAGCATCTTCTCCCTCAACGTTTTCCTTCCATCCGCCCATCCCTGCAGGAGCTGCGCTGGCTGGTGACCACAGCGTGGAACCGCGGCGCCCTGCACGCACGCTTTGGTCGCGCTGCCGAGGCGCAGCGCTTCCAGGGCTGGGCAGCGGGGGCGCTGCGCCACGCTCCCGAGCTGGCATCGCAGTATCAGGTGGGCGATCTCCATGGGTTGGTGACGTCAGGGGAGGCCGGTAGACAGTTCGCAGGCAGCGATGCGTGCAGTAAATGTACGAGGAGCCCTGCGATATTGCCTGGTACGCTGCTGGCTCTGTTTCATGCTCCAATTATCTCTTCCTCGTTCTCAACAGGAACTCATGAAGGGAGAGCTGGCACTGACGGCGCAGGAGGTGCAGTGCCGCGGCGGCGGCGGTGCCTTGGGGGCGGGGCCGCTGGCAGGCCTTGCTTGAGCCGCTCAGCCGCTGTGCTGTGCGCACAGGCGGCGGCGGCGCGCCAAGCACTGCCGGCCACGAACGACTCTCATACATTTACACATACGAACGTGACACAGATGCACCAAAAACTCAGGGGGCCCGGGGCCTAATACATATGTAAACAGACTCGACACAGCGAGATCAGGAGCGGGCACGAGGAGGCAATCATGACGATGTGAGGGGCAGCCGATGGCGGCGCAGCGTCGGCGGGCGCTGAGCACTGATGTGTCGCCCTGCGCGTCCCTGATGCGCCTTACACCCTTCTCGACGCGTCCCCTTCCGCTTGCTCTACCTCCCTCGCACCCAACTCTGAAGCTGGCTCAGTATCCCACACTTCACCTGGCAGCCCCTGCAATGCACCACCATCACGACGCACACCTTGTAAGCTACCTTGTCGCTGCCTGCTGTTGACCAGCAAACTTGACCTGCAGCGCTGATGCGCCGCCAGCGGGGAACGCACGCAACTGTGGTGGTAGCTGTGCGTCGGGCAGGGCAGTGCAAGGCCTGTCCGCTCGGAAGCAAGATACCCGACACCTGGCTGGAGACCGTTGAGTGCCGCCGCCAAAAGCGGTACCCCTCCAAGGCATGCCCTTTTTGGCATAGATACAAATGACACAATGTACTCTGTCGAGTGTGTTCCCAGCGTGTCTATGCCCCGCGGGCCCTGTTGCCTTGCCGCCGGCACCGCCGCCAGCGAGGCGCCGCCGCTGAGGCCCTCAACCTGCGGCGCTCCTGTGTGGCCGGCGCATACTCCGATCACACCAGTGCATCAGTTAGCCAGCGGGCCACGCCAGGGCGGCTCCTCCGGCTTTGCCCGCCCCGCGGGCGCCATGCGGGTCGCTGCCGCGCTTTTGGCGCTCTTCATGTGCACTGCCATGGCCCAACCACAAGGTGATCGTCTCTCCCGACCAGTTCGCTCGCTGTTTGTCCCGCATTTGCTTTGTTCGCCGCAAGCGCTCACGACGCTCTGTTTCCCGTGTCGCCCCCTGCAGACGCTACGGTGAGCTGGCAGAGCACGGATGTCGCGTGCGATGACCTACAGAGGGCGGAGGGCATTGCCGCTGCCGCCGCCACCACCCGGCTGGGCGCCGCCACTGGCACGGGTCGTAGCGGGCACTCGCTAGGCGGGCCGCCCCCGCACTCACTACTGAGCCGTCCCCGCTCACCATCTGCAGGTGTGCACCTCTTACTACCCGGACGGCAGCATCGAGTGCGGCCCAGGCTGCACCCTCGCGCAGGGCGGCAAGCGCTGCCTCCTCTGCCCATCGCTCTGTGCCCGGTGCAACGCCGGCGGCAGGTGCACCCAGTGCGCGGCCAGCTTGAGTGATCTGGATTGGAGTGTCGAAGATGATTTTCCTGTGTACCGGAACACCCACGGGGGGTGCCAGAAGGTGCGGCGGTGGGCAGACGGTCCAGCGAGTTGGGCCTTTCCCCGAGCTGCCTTTGTTTTGCATGGGCATGCCCGACGCGCCTTCACAGTCCCTGCAACTCACACCGCCCCACACTCCCGCCCTGACGCCCTTGCCCAGTGCACATTACACCCGACGCGTGGCGGCTGCACCGCCTGCACCCGAAACGGGCAGTGCAGCAGGTGCCGGCCCGGCTGGCGGCTGCGCGACGGCGCGTGCGTGCAGTGCCGGGGAGGGGCCATGTGCCGCAGATGCGGGCCCAGCCTGGCCTGCACAGAGTGCGCTCCCGGGCATGGCCTGAATGCTGCTGGCGATTGTGCCGCGGTGAGGGAGGGGGGGAGGGGAACAGCGCTGTTGTTGGGGGGATGCGCAGTGAGGAGGGGCGCAGTGGAGGCGATGCAAGAGCGCGACCTGGGTTGACTGCTGAGACCACAGCGCCTTCGGCGCATCTGTCCTCACGACATGCACCCATGCGTGTCAAGGCTCCGCTTGTTTCCTCACCCCGCCGCGCAGTGCACGGACCGCAACTGCCGGCGCTGCCCGCGGCTCGACCGCTGCGCCGCCTGCGCAAACGACGGCTGGAGGCAGTTTGCGCTGAACCGCGCCACCGGCACCTGCCTCCCGTGCCCTGTTGATTGCCAGCATTGCGGCGTGGACGGACGCTGCCAGCGCTGCGCTCAGGGGTACGGGCTGACGGCCAGCGGTGGCTGTGAGGCGGTGAGAGAAGGGGAAGTAAGGTTGGAGCACTGCTGGACGTGAAGTGCAAGGGGGTGGGTGCCACGTAGCGACAGTGAGGCTGGCTGGCGAGTACCCACGGCATGCCCAAGCTTGTTGTCCGCATGATGTGCTGGCGCCACCCAGAAGGTGCACACCTGAAGCCCCTGCCCCCTCCCACCTCCCTCCCTGCAGTGCCGTGTCGAGGGCTGCGAGGAGTGTGGCGCCAACTCCTCCTCTGCTTGCACAACCTGCTTCTACACGGTGCACCCCACCCGTGGCGGCACCGCTTGCGAGGACGTGAGTTGTGAGGGGCGGCGTGGCCGCGTTTTTTTTCTTTTCCATGAAGTAAAAAACACAGCTTTTCGACTGGTACTCCAGTTCTTCCTGACCCGTGAACCTGACACGTGTTGATTAGCTCGAGCTGCTGCTGTCCAGGGCAGCCAGCGTTGCTGGACCCGCCTCGCCTGGTGCCGCCAGCAACGCACCCTTCCTCCTGCCCCTCTCGCCCTCGACCTGCAGTGCTCGGCCGGCTGCGCTGTGTGCACCTCCCGCACGAGGTGCACGAAATGCATGGGCCTGTCTGTCGTGAACGGGCGCTGCCTGCGCTGCCACGACCCCCGCTGCGCAGACTGCGGCGGCAACACCGCGGTGTGTCGGCGATGCAGGGGGCGAGGGTACGCAGTGGGTGCGTGGACTGGGCGGTGCGAGCGGCGCAGCGGGCAGGCTGCAGGCGCCTACGAGCTGCAGCCAGGCGACGTGCCAGGCAACCGTACGGCAGGGGCAGAGGCACAAGTCACAAGGGGCGCAGCGGCAGGCGGCGGACGCGGCATGCGCTGGGGAGCGCTGGCCAGCGGGCAGCGCGGCGTGGCAGCGCCCCTCATCGTTCGCGGCAAGCCAGCAGAGCGCAACAGGTGAGGTGGGTGGGTCTGGTGGGATGCCCTGGGCATGAGCCCCACGAGACGGCGGAGGCAAGTTGTGGCAAAAGTCAATGAGTTTACGCCCAATGGGCGTAAACTCCCACCGCAGTGGGCGCGCAGCTCCCTTCTCAAAGCACGGTCGGCCTGCCGGACCGTGCTCAGCCTGCTGCAACCCTGCCCTGCCCTGCCCTGCCCTCCTCGGAAACCTACCCTTGGATACCCACCCGAATCAAATCCAGGTACCCATGGATGGCGTCCCTGCGGCAGCGCTCCCTGCATTTCTGCGGCGGCACCCTGGTACACCCCCAAGTCGTGCTCACCGCGGCGCATGTGAGGCCTGCCTGGGGTGTGGGGATCAGCGGGGCCGACGCCGCCAGCTGCGGCAGGCGGAGAGGGCGCATGCGCATCTGAGGGCGTGCCGCCTTGGTCGGCTCTCTCCCTCTGGCAAACGGCCCTTCCCACCCACCACCCCTCCTCCCTCTTCGCCCTTCATCACACCATGTCACCCCTCTGGCTCCCCTGGCTCTCCTGCCGCAGTGCCTGGTCGACCAGCTGTCCCTCAACTGGGGCTCGGAGGATGCCGTGTTCGTAGACGTGAGCTCGGGTGCTGCCGGTGCCCCTCCAGTTTGAGTGAAGCGAGGGTCCGACCCGGGTGCCGGTGGCTGCAAAGCCTCGCGGATACTCACGTCGCTCCTTTTCCATGCCATTGACAAGCCTAGCCTACGCCACGCTCCTTGTCTGCAGGTGGCCATCGGCGCACATGAGTGGACGGGTGGACGGTTCGAGGCGCGGCGCGTGCTGTGGCCGCTGGTGCACGAGCGGTGGGGTTTTGCTGGGAGCAGCAGCGCTGGCGCTGGGGAGGCTCTGTGTGCGTGCCAGAGCGGTACCCTGCCGCGTGCGGTTGTGCGTGGCTTGCGCTTGTTTCTCGCTGCAAAGCCCCTCGTGCATGTCCACCTTTCCCCAAGCACTGTGTTCAGCCTGCACTTGATCCCAGCGCTCCTCCCCGCATGTCCACCCCTTGTCAGGTACTCTGTCTTTGATGAAATTTCGCAGCACGATATCGCGCTGCTGCTGCTGGACGCCCCCACAGACGGGCGCCCCACCATGCAGCTGCCAGCGCCCTGCCCGCGGCAGGCAAGGGGCAGCGCCACCGGGCCTGTCGGGCCCGCCACCGCTGCAGGGTGGGGCTAACTCAGCAGCAAAGAGGAAGTGCCTGAGGTGCGCTTGTTTTGTAGCATCCTTGTCATTTTCGTGCAACGGATCCAACCACATGCCGGGTCATGTGCCCTTACTCGCCGGGTGCCAGGAAACGGACAGCAGGAGGGCAACGCAGGTGCTGCGGAGTGGGACAGTAATGTTGTGGCAGTTGTGGTGGAGCTCGGGAAACAGCTAGCTCCGCCTGCCGCACCTGCCGCACCTGCACTTCTGACGGGTGTGCACTCCCTACCCATATTGCCCGCCCACCCGCAGGTGCTGCAAGAGGTGCCGCTCGAGGTGCTGCCGCTGCCGACCTGCCGGCGCATGTACGGCAGCGAGTTCCCACGGCTGGACTGGCAGGGGTCCACCATGCTGTGCGCGGGTGAGCTGGGGGTCCTGCTGCCAGCGCCGGGCTGGGCTGGCAGGGACCTGTGCTGGCGGGGCACGATGTAGTACCCAGGTGGCTGGGATTTGCATGCTGTCGGATGCGGATCAAGCTGGCAAGCCCTCGGCAGCGCCAGACCAAGGCCCACCCTGGTCTCTCCCAACACCTCCTGCCTCCATTCTGACGACACTCGCCACTACTTCACAGGCACCCCACGCAAGCGCCAGGGCACCTGCTACGGCGACAGCGGCGGCCCGCTCTTCAAAAAGGGCTTCAGCCCTGCCACTGATACCCAGGCAGGTGTCGTCTCGGGCGAGGGGCCGCTGCCGCTGCCGCTGCCGCTGCCGCTGCCGCCACTGCCGTGCACCGCTGCCGCTGCCGCTGCCGGTGCCGCCACTGCCGTGCACCTTGGACCAACTGAAACGCGCGCACGCTTTGCCTGCCCTGCATATCGGCATCACCAGCTGGGGCATCGGCTGCGCAGACAAGGGGTACCCAGACGTGTTCGCAGATGTGGCCAAGCTGCGAGGATGGGTCGATGCAGGCATACAGGTGGGTGGGTGGGTGGGTGTATCCTGCGAGAAGGGGTAGAGGCATGCGTGGAGTACAGGCTGGCTCTGATGCGCTCCCAGCATGCCCTCCCTCACCGGGATGCGCCGCTGCCCCGCCTGCGCGCGCACCCACCGGGTGCGTGGCTGCCCCTGACAGCTGACGCTGCCCCGTGCCGCCCCGCGCACATCCCTGCAGGAGCTGCTGCGGCTCGCAAAGGAGTTGGACTGAGGTCTCAGCGGCATCAGGTCGCAGTGCCATTCCTCTGCCTTCCTCTGCGCTCCTGCACCGGCGCTGCGCTCTCTGTTCGGCTACCTGGCCGGCGTATCATCGCTGCCGCCTTTACCGATGCTGCAGCTGCCAGTCAGTCCATGTCGCTGCCCCAGTCTGGTCCCATCCTTTATTGTTCGTCCCCCACGGGCACAGGCGCGCAATGTGTGAACGCTTTCCCAAGTCCAGACACATTCTATGACCCTGGCAGGCATTGTTTTGATTACCCTTGACTCTCTGCCATAATATGTTTTACCGCCCTCCCCAAACCCCCGGCACTAATCAACCCTGCGACACCCCATCACGTGTTTATACCTGCCGTACTCTCAACTGCCAGCCCTGATTTGGCTGTGCGCACCCCCGCCCAGGCGCACATTACTGTACTCGCCCCCCTTTATCCTTGCACGTACCCCTGCCTCAATTTTCACCTGCCCCGACCCTGCTTCGTACTACCCACCCTTCAAGCGCCCCAGTTGACTCCGCCCCACCAAACCTGCCCTCTCGGCATCTGCACATATTGCCACCCCACACATGCGGCACAAACTCCCGGTGTACAGCACGCGCCTGAAGCCGCCTGTAATGCTGTGCATAAACAACGAACGAATGACAGCAAGACATCCAGGTCCAGCGGCGTGCTTCCGCACCCTCCCCATCAACTATCCACCTGCAACTAATTGACACTGCCAATGGCGCGCCGCCGCCCTCTCGTGCCCAAACTTCGGACGCAGATTACCTAGGACGAGCTTACATGGCATGCACAAAAACAGAGCATGCACAACAACAGAAGGAAAGCAGGTGCTAGTGTACAGGAGCCTGATGCAGCTGGCAGCTGATGCAGCTGCCCAATCGCAGGCAGGGGCGCCGCACAGAAAGTGGTGGCGGCAGTGGGGCAGGAATGTGCCGAACCGGGTCTGAGGTGTACTGGATGATGACAACTGAAGGGTGCTGGGAATGCAGGCAGGTATGGAGGCGAGGTATCATCGGAGGCGCACATACCGATGCCTGCAGGCACGCTCACCACGCGTACTGGTCTCCCAGTGGCGTGGGCAGGCCGAGGCGGCGCGCGCCGCTTGCCCGGCGCCCGCTGCCCGGCTGCTGCTGCTCCGCCACCGCCGCCGCCTCGTCTGCCGCCGCCTCGGCGTCCCCAGGGATCTCTGGCTCCCACAGGGCGCAGGCGCCATCGAATGAGACTGCAAGGAACGGTGGGGCGTGCGTGTGGGTGAAGGCCAAGCAACCCGACCACTCCCACTTGCATGCCTGGGTCACCGCCATGCACCGCCATGCACCGCCCACGCGCCCGCCAGCCATGCACCCTGGCTGTCCCCACCACCACCTCCCCACCCCACCCACCTGTGGCTATCAGCGGCAGGTAGGGGTGCCAGGAGCAGTCGCGCACGCACTCTCTGTGGTACCCTCCCAGCTTCGCCACGGGGCGGGCGCTGATGGCGTCTGCATTGGGGTCGCCACAAGGCGAGGCGTTGGTGAGTTGAGCCGTGGCGCACGAACGACGGCTCGTGGACGAAGCACCATGCACACATGAGCCCTTGCACACATGGGCACATGGACGGGCGTCCCTCTCCTGATCCCATCGACCCATCACCCCACACACTGGCCAACCCACGCACCGTACACAATCACCCGCCCGTCGAACGATCCGGTGTAGATGTACCGCTGGCCAGTGGTGGCAGCAGGGGACCAGTAGGCGCTGCACAAGTGGTGGTGGTGGTGCGTGCGTGTGTGTGGGGGGTGGTGGTGGGACAGGGAGCTGCGGTGGGAGGGTGGGCTGCCTGCGCCAGTACAGCCAGGAGGCCGCAGGGCATGCACATCTGCCCAGCTGGCGGGCTGGGACCCCCCCTTCCCCGCCGCACCGGATGAGGGTGGACAGCACGGTGTGCCCGCGGTACGTCTGCACCGCGCCGCAGTGGGGGTGCTGCACCGCGCGCGACTTGCCCGGGTACTCCATCCACCTGCGGGCGCAGGGCGGCAGGCAGGGACCGACAGCCACATGAATGGTTGAGTTTGCAGGGTAAAGCGTGCAGGCAGGGACCGAGAGCCACGTGAACGGCTGAGTTTGCAGGCGTGTCAGGCAGACGTGCAAAACCACGGGCGGCGTGCCCAGCCAGTAGCCAGGCAGGTGGAACGGGCAGCCAGGCCCCCAGGCGGGCGGGCAGGCAGGCAGGCACCTCCGTTGCTCCCTCACCGGTAGTCCCAGCTGAAGGTGGGCGCCGCGCGGCACTGCTCCCTCGCCTCCTTCTCTCCCTGCATCATGCTGCAGTGGTTGGAACAGTCGAGACGGGGAGGGGGATTGGTTGAACAAATGAGCAGAAAGAGGTTGGGCATGCGGCGGCGGGTGTCCCAGCGGGGCGGGGCCGACACGCTGGTAGATAGGGCCTGATGCCTCGACGGGACGGTGGACGGCAATGCTGGAAAGAACACCGCAGGCAGGTGCACACGCGGGCACAGGGGCGGACGCGCGGCTGTAGGGAGCATGGCCAGCCGCGGGTTGAACGCCGGCAGTGCCCCCCCTTCAGCCAGCGCCACCCACCGGGTGTCCCACAGCTTCACCGTCTGGTCCTTGCTGTTGCTGATCAGGTAGCGGCCGTCGCCCTGCAGGCGGAGCGGGGGCGGGAGCGGGGCTGAGCGGGACGAAGTGGTGCCGCGCTCTGCCGCTGGTGCTGCCGTCGAGTGTTGACAGTCACGAGTGCTGCCCTGGCAACCCAGCTCCGCCACCCCACGCCAGCCAGCGCCCATCCACATGCCTTTGCATCCAAGTGGGTCACTCCCTCGGTGTGACCGACAAACACTCCGGCGGGGCGGCCGCGCCGTCCGCCGGCACCCATCGTGCGGCGGTCCCAGACCTGCGGCCGCCAGGGAGCAGCCGTGGGCGGGCAGCAGGGGGCGTGAGGGCGGCAGAGAGGAGGAGGCCGGGACGCGCATGCGCCACAGTGGGGCCCCCGTTCATCCATCCATCCATCCATCCATCCATTCATTCATGCATTGCTTGATTCACCCCCCGAGACCTCTTCAATATGCTCCTGTGCCCATCCAATGTATGCTTGCTCGCAGCTCCTGCAGCACGAGTTCGTTCCCTGCAGCACGAGTTCGTTCCCTGGAACCCCACCTTCACAAACGTGTCGTCGGAGCCGGAGACGAGGGTGTGAGGGCTGCCCGGCTCCAAGTAAGCGACAGCATTCACGTCGTCGTCGTGCCCGTTGACCTGCGCCACCACCTTGCCCTGCAGTGACGCAAAGGGCGTGGGCAGGACGAAGGAGGCGGGCGCGTGGGCAGCGGCGGGGGGGGGGGGGGCGGCGGCGGCGGAGGCAGCAATGCGGGGGGCGGCGCCAGCAACGCAAATGCCGGCGGCGGGGGCACCAGCAGAGACGCAGCTGCGCTTTCAGCGAGGCGACCTGTGCCGTGCCCTGCCATGCAGGCCCTGGCCCAACCCGCATCCCTGCTGTCACACGATCCTGCCCAGAGCACAGCGCAGCACACCGCGGGAGCGACGTCTGCAGCGATCTGCACCCACCTGCGTCATGTCGTACACCCTCAGCCCTGGATCGCTGGTCCCCGCCACAATCTCCCGGCTGTCGGCGCTCCACTGGATGCTCCAGATGCCCAGGCGGGTGTGCCTGCCGCCTGCACGGCAGGGAGGGCGGCAGAAGGAAGGTGACAACAGGGGGGGGGTCGGGATGGGGGGTGCATGTGTGAGCATGTGCATAGCATCATCCAGTGTAATGGTGGGTGTGAGGGTGTGCACTTGGGGGAGGGCATGGACCCCCTCCAGCAGGGACCCCCTCCTCTCACCGCTCAGGTCCAGCACCTCGTGGATGTCGGTCACATTGGCCACACTCTCCACCGCGCCGCTGCGCTCCACGTTCACCTGCAGCACAGCGTGGGGAGGGCCGGCCAAACAGGGATTAGTCACTCGAGTCCAGGCATGCGCATCAGCATGGGCCTTGCTCCCCGAAAAGTAGGCGCGGTGCCTCGCGCGCCTGGGTACGCCTGCCGCAGCTCCGGCGCCGCGAAAACTGCATGCGTTGATGCACCGTGATCAAACACAGCATGCAGCGTGCGCCTCACCCCAAGCTGTGCCAAGAGGGGCGGGACGAACTCACCAGGTGGATTTCGGGGGTGATGGAGGAGTACAGCAGGAAGCGGTTGTCGGCGCTCAGGGCGGTGTCTGCACGGCACAGGCAGCAGGGCGGAGCAGAGGTGGCGGGGCGGCAGGGCGGCGGCACAAGCGCAGGCCCGCAGACGGCAGGGAGGGGGGAGTGCGAAGAAGAAACTGCTGTTGCACAGTGATTCAGGGAGCAGCACCTGCGGGAGAACCAGGGAAGCAAAGCCGTCGACCCACCCTGAAGGTACAGCAGCGGGAGCAGCAGCAGCAGCGGCAGCAGCAGCAGCAGCAGCGGCGGCAGCAGCAGCAGCGGCGGCGGCAGCAGCAGCAGCAGCAGCAGCAGCAGCGGCGGCAGCGGCAGCAGCAGCGGCGGCGGCAGCAGCAACGGCAGCAGGCAGTCAGGCCCGCACCTGTGACGGTCCACTGCAGGCCGCGGGCGTGCACGTCCTTTACCAGGCGGAAGCCAGCGTGCACGTCGTACATGCTGCGGGAAGGGAGATGGGAAGGGTGGTAAAGGCGATGCCGGACAAGCCGAAGAGCGGCGCCCCCAGGGTGCAGTGCAAGGGTGAGGCAAGGCTGCTCCGTGCTGGAAGGGCCACGACGCAGGGGCGTGCCCGTCAGGGGCACCCTCCCTCCTCCCCGCTGGCGGGCGCCCCACCGAATCTTGCGCTCGTGCTGGAAGGCGGCGATGAAGATCTCGCCGTCTGGGGTGAACTGTGGGGAGGAGGGGCGGGCGGGCGGGCGGCAGGGTATCGACGGGCGCAACGGCCGCGTGGCGACTGGCCGGCAGGCAAGGTACACCGGTGGCTGGCTGGCCGGCCGGCTGGCTGGCTGGCCAACGAGCGCTTTGTGGCAACCTGCATGTGGGCGACAGGCTGTGGCAAGGAGTACTGCTATGGCGACGCGTTGGCAGCCCTTGTTTTTGGGGCATCATACAGAAATGCCCCTTGCAGCGACCAGCGGCCCCGTGGCTGAACTGCGAGGAGCTGGGCGCGCACCTGGCCTATGTACGCGCGCGAAGGCCGCTGGTCCACCACCTTGCTTGGCTGCGTGGGCAGGCGGTGGAACGCCGCAAAGTGCGCGCACTGCGGGGGGGCAGCCGGTGCAGGCGTGAGTGGGTGGGCAGGGCGAGTCTCTGGTGGGGCCGGGGAGGCCGGCAGCGTGCTGCAGGAAAGAGGCAATTGCACCCGGCGCCTCTGCCCGGCGTTGGGCGCTGTGCATAGTCAGTTTATCACAAATTCCACTCATCCCGTTCCAACCCTCTACACCCACCCACCTACACACTGACCTGCTCAGGCAGCAGGCGCCCGCCACTGCTGCCCTGCCGCGACTCCCGCAGCAGCAGCGCGTGCACGGGGTTGAGCGGCGCGCGCTGCTGCGGCGTGCCCGGCGCCGGCGGCAACGCCTCTGCCGCGCCTGGCGCCGCGCCGCCACCGTCTTGCTCGGCGCCACGGCCGCGGCGCGCAGCCTCGTAGCTGCGCCGGCGACGGCTGCCCGAGGGGCTCACTAAGCTGCACCCGCTCTCGTTGCAGGTGACAGCGGGCAGGGGGGCGGTGCGGCCACGCGCCAAGGGGTGCGGCTCTCCACGCGGACCGCTGGCGGCGGTGCGCATGCTGCAACGAGGCGAGGGCAACGTGGGAATGATGCAGGGGCACATGAGGAGTACACGTAGAGCTAGGATCGCAGGTGCAGCTCGAGGGGACTCACCTACAGGGTGCCGTGGCTTCCCCCGGCACCCGCCTTGCCGCCAAGGCCAGCGGCTGATGCTGCATCACCGGCGGTCCCCGGTCGCGCAGCAGATCAGAGGGCGCAGACGGCGGCAAGCACGGCCAGAGGCATGGGAATGGGGTACATAGGGACCTCACCTAAGCTCTGAAGCCAGCTCGTGCTGCATTGCCGGAGGCGTCCAGTCGCGCAGCAGCGGGAACGTCTGCAGCTGGCGGCTAAACGTGGCTGCGGCAGCACATGGGGATAGAGCGGGCGGCGTGGGGCTTGGCCAGGAGTGCTGTTTGAGTGAGCGGTGGAGCCGAGCCAGGAGAGAGTGTTGTGAATGCCTGGTTGATGGGTAGCAGTACCCTAGAACACGGCGCACCTTGCAAGAGCGCCTGCCCACCCCAGGCGCCCACCCACCTGCAGCGGCGTGGTTGAGCAGGTGATAAATGTCCTCTTCTCCCTCGGATTCTTCATCCCCCTCCCCCTCCTCATCTCCGCTCCACTCCTCGTCGCTGCTGCCCTCGCCTTGTTGTTGATCGTCGCCTACGGCAGTGTCCGATGGAGGGAGGGGAGGCAGCAGTCCAGGTGAGCGGTGCGCCCGGAGAGATTGCCAGGAGACATGCAGGAAGCACGCAAGCTTGCTGGCGTGGGTGCAGGCGTGCAGGGGAATATGCAGGCTGGCGAACCCGGAAACCGCTGCCAAACCGCGCACCGCTGCCGGCGGCCTGCCGCTGCTCCTCCTCATCCATGTCTTCTTCTAGACCCTCTGGCTCCTGGGCCTGCACGGGGTGGCAGGCAGACAGGGCAGGAGGGGCTTGAGAGGCGGACCAGCAGGGGGCGCAGGCGCCGTCGTGCCCGCCCGTCACAGCTGGCAGGTGCAGGCACACTGCTCAGGCACGTCGATAGCCGGCTCTGAACATGCCCCGTCGATGTGAGATCGTGGGAGGGGCCTCAGAGTGGCGCACCGCCCGGCGAGAGCCAGGGTTAATGCTCGAGAGCTCGGGCACGCACAAAGCCCTCACCGCGGTGCGTCGTGAGGCGGGCATTCTGTACTGGTCCCTTCTGTCCGCTCCGCGAGAGGGCCCGGCGCCCGAGCAGGTGCGGCGAGTGTCGGGCGCTGCAGGCGACTCCGCTGCCCGTCGCTTACGGCTGGCAAACTTGTGGCCGGTGGTCGGAACCACGGGCTGAAGCATCGGAGCATACTATGGCGAATAGTATGGCGAATGCAGGCGCGGCGGGCGTGCTGCGGCACAACTACTCACATTCAGCTACTCACACGTTACATTCCCTCAGTTTGGATGACTTGTACCTCGCGCCGGCAAGACCAGAACCAGTGGTACACTGCAACATGATACACTGGTGATCCTGCAGGGGGCGATTGCCCTGCCCCCCGCCCCACAACCGCGCAGCAATCCCCACCGTCTGTTGCACGTCGGCGCTCGCCCTCCCGCCCGTCGACTCACACGTGCCCAACTGGCGGCTGCCCATCAGAATTCCTGCTGCACGCATTGCACTGCACGTGACGCGTTCCGGGGGGCCTGCCCCCGCCAGCGGCCGTGTGGCGACATCCAGCCAGCCACGCTACGCCATCTGTCGTCAGCGGAGGTGCTGTACGAGCGTCCACCCCTTACGCGCCGCCTGCTGCTGCAGTGGGCCCCGTAACGCGGCTCCCATGCCCAGCCCTGGCTGCTTCTGTGAGGTACGCTCGCAGCACCTGCAGGCGGCCTATAGCGCAACGCCTGGGTTGGGGTTTGTACCAGAGCAGAACTGCGTGCCACACTCTGCCGCCCTGCGCCCGCCGAGGCATGGACGCCGGCCGCAAAGAGGAGGTGCCTGCTGCACTTGCAGTAATGTACCGTGCGCACCGATTGCGTCGCTTCTGAAGGCTCCGAATTCGCGAGCTGTTTTCCGTACGTCCGGAACGTGTATTGTTTTGCAGGCGGCGGGCGGCGGCACGGTTCACAAGACTGCACCTGCAGGCGACGTGGCCAAGGGAGTTTGTATCCCTTTGATTTGATATGTTGTAATTATGCGTATGTAGATGTCAGGGCGTGGCGTAGAGGCACGGCAGCGAGCTTCGCACTTGCGGCGCCATGATACTGGCTCAGCGCACGCAGCGGCAGCACAACTCTTGCGCCAGATAATCAAAGGATGCCGTTGCTCAGACGAGCTTTCCTTCGCCCTACATGCTCTCTGGTGGTCGATCACCGGCGCCGCTGTTGCAGGTGCTCTGGTCATTGCCTGCATGTGCGAGTACATGTGACTTGGGGGGCGAGTGGTGGGCTCGCTTGCGGGCTAATCAGGACGCCATCCGTCCGCCTTCACTCGGAAGAAATGTCGAAATAGGACGATCGGGACGGGACGGTCGCTGTCGTGCCGCGCAGGAGGTAATGGCGCGCACTCCCTCACTCCTGCCCCACCCTCTGCCTGGCCCTCGAAATCCAGCAGGCCAGAATAGCCGCGGAAACGAGGGCGGCACCATGACCCAGCCGAGGTCCGCCTGGGCGTTGCTCGCCGCCACCGCCGCCCTCCTGGCGGCGTGCGTACGAGCGGCGGATCCTGTCTGGCTGAAGCCCGGCGACCTGCCCACCACCGCCTCCACCAACCCTGCGGGCGAGGTGTTCCGCCGCTTCCCCTCCGCCACCGTCTTCACCCTCTCCGACCTCAACCCGCTGCTGGGCAGCACCGCCGGCGCGCTCGACGGCGCCGCCAACTGCGCGCCCGGCAGCGACGCCGCCCGCCGCAAGTACAGCGTGTGCCTGAATGAGGTGTCCCTGTTCAGCGGGCTGACGCTGTACAGCAGCGAGGCGGGGGACAACGGCCTGCAGTTCCTGGGCACCACCGACCGAGGGCCCAACCAGGTGTGGTACTGGTACCTCCAATGCAGCTGCCACTGCCACTGGTGCGCCGGCATGCTTCCAAGCGAGTGCCTGCCGGCATGCTTCCATGAGAGTGCCTGCCGCTGGGCAGCCCCGCGGGGTTGTGCCTGCCGCCGGCGCTGCCACAACGTCCACTGCGCCCGCCCCTGCCAGCGCACAGCACCGTCACCGCGTCCCGCCGTCCCGCTGGCACCTGCCTGCAGGGCTGCAAGGACATCAAGGACGAGGTCGCGGGGGAGGCAGCGGGCCTCACCTGCAAGTCCACCGACAACAGCGCCGCCGCCTGCAACGACTGGGGGGACGCCTACTACGGCCACGACACCTACAAGGGCCGCGCCATGAACCAGACCTCGGCCAGCAACCTGGGGCAGGGCTTCCCGGTGCCGCGGTGAGGGGGTGGGGTGGGGTGGGTGGTGGGTGGGACTGGTGAGGGGGCTGCCGGTATCGTGCTGCTGGTGTCACGCTGCATGCTGTGCGCCAGCCAACTTGCTCAACCCCCTCACATGCCCTCCCCGCCCCCCGCAGCTTCTCCCCCGGCTTCATGGGCCTGCGCGCCGACACCGCCAGCGGCACCCTGTCGGTCACCGGCCAGTGCTCGCCGTGGTACCCCGGCAGCGGCAGCGACCGCGTGCTGCTGACCGGCCTGCCCAACTGGCAAGCGGGCCCCTACCTGCCCAACCAGGGGGACAACGTGCCATGTGAGCGGGTGGGGATGAAGGGTGACAGCACGTGCATGCTGCTGCTGGCACGGCCTGCCTCTGTGTGCCTGCTCGCCAGCCAGCCAGCCAGCCAGCCAGCCAGTCCACCCACCCGCCTCCCCTGCTCCCCTGCCTGCAGTCGGCGGCATGTGCACCGAACCTGACGCCAGCGAGTGGCCGGTGGCGGCCCGCTTTTACAACCCGGCAGGCATTGATGTGGAGGTGCGGCAGGCAATGATGAGGGGGAGGGAGGGGAGGGGCGCTGCCGGTCGCGTGGAGGAGAGGGGGCACACACGCCCACCTTTGTTTCCCGGCCTGCTGACGGCTACCATGCACCACCACATGTCAGCCGGCCCTGCTCCCCCACCACCCCTTCACTGCAGGACATCCAAGTGATCCCCGGCACCAGCCCCAAGCTGTGCCTCATCAGCGACGAGTACTCCCCCTCCCTGGCCGTCGTCAACTGCGACCTGGCGGCGCCGGCGTGCGGCCAGGTGTGGCTGAGGGGCGGGGGGCCGGCTGTGCCCGAGCGTCTCCCTGATGTGCCCTGGGCCGCGGGCAGATGGGACGAGAGACGCGATGCCTCACCAGGCAAAGTGGCACGCAACCCCGCCCTGCCCCCCGCTCTGCCCCTCTGCCCGCCCCTCTCCTGCAGGTGATGGTGCGCTACGTGCCCCAATCGCTGGGCGGCGCCCAGTACTTTGGGGCGTTCAGCGGCTACACCGTCAAGGCCATCCTGCCCGACGCTTTCCTCAAGGCCGCAACAACAAGGGCCTGGAAAACGCAGCGGTGTCGCCCAACGGCAAGACCGCATGAGGCATGATGCAGGTGTGCCGAGGCTGGGGGTGCTGAAGGGGTGGGTGGGCGCGCCAGGTACACAACAGTCGCCAGCCGCTGTCAAGCCCTGTGCAAGCTGGGCCCCTCCACGCGCCTGCCCCCCCCCCCCCCCCCCCCGCTCCACCTGCCACCCACCGCACAGTCCGCCATGGGCGACGACGGCAGCAGCTCCCCCCCACAAGGCTTCCTTCACCCTTACCGCCGCCAAGCTCGACTTCACCGACCCCCTGGACGCCAAGCTGCTGGGGGTGTACCTGTATGTGGGTGTGTCAGCGCTGCCGGCCGACCAAAGCACGCACAGCAGCTGCCAAGGGAGCCCAGGTGCTGCCTTCCCCAACTACTCACTGGACCCCGGCGTTGCTGCCGCCTGCCGCCCCATGTCTGCTCACCGACGCCCCACTCATGCTGCTGCAGCCGACAACCCCGCCAGCTGGGGCCAGGTGCCCTCCGCCAAGAGCATCTACGGCTCCTCCTTCGCCTGGGCCTCACAACTGGTCAAAGGGGCAGCCCTGCCCCAGGACTACCCGCTGCTGCTGGTGGGCGAGCGCGCAAAGGACCAGGTGGGGGGGCGGTGGCGGGCGCGGCTGCGCTGCTGAGTGGCCACGGGTGTGTGGCTGTTGGCCTGGTTTTGCACGTGGGTAGACTGGTATGTGGCCAGGCAGGCAGGCGTGTATTGTAGCATGCTGGCCAGCGATGGCTGCGCCTCTGCCACCGCCTACGTTGCATGCATCTCCTCGCCCACCTCCCGCCTGCCTCCCCCCCCCCCCTCTGCAGGTCAAGGTGTACCTGGCAGACTTCTCCCAGGCCACCGACGTCAGCGGGCTGTACCCCAGGCCCCAGGGCGCCACCTCCCCAGACTACCTCCACTTCGATTCAACAGCCTACAGTGAGTTGTTTTGTTGATGCAGCGGGGCGTAGGTGGCACACGGGCTCGCGTTGCCCTTCACCAAGCTGCCCCTCTCGCATGCCGCACCTGCACGTGGTGCACCCCTCTAACCGGTGTCTGCAAGCCCTTCCATCCCCCCGCGCAGCCACCGCCTCCTCCACCACCACTGACGTTGTGGCTGCCCTCAAGGCGGCGGGTGTCCAGCCCGCGCGCAAGGTGCTGGCCTTTGACACGGGCGTGCTGGCTGGCGCCACCGCCGCCCCTCGCATCCCGGGCTGGGTGGGCGCCACCGCCAAGCAGGAGGGCCTGGCGGCGCTGGGAGACTGCGCGGTGGCCATTGGTGCGTGGGCTGGTGTGGCGTGGGTGTAGGTACGTGAAATTGGTGGGTGGGTCTATTGTCAGCTGTTTACATGCAGGAGGGAAGGCAGGCAGGCAGGCTGGCAGGCCGGCCAGTTGGGTGTTGGCAGGTCCAGCCGACGCACTGACACCCGCCTGCGCTGCCTGCGCCCCCCTCACCGACCACTGTCAGGCGACGACAACGACTTCGGGCTGGGAGGCAACCCGCAGAGCCAGCTCAACATCGTGCGCCTGCCAAAGTGCATCACGCAGCTGTACCGGGTGGGTGTGCAGCCGAGGGGTGAAGTCTGGGGTGCTTGACCTTGAGTGGCGCTGTCCACTATCTGTGCGTTGCAGACTCCCATCTGAATGAGGTTGCCCAACCAATCGATAACTCCCTGCCCCCTTCCTGCAGACCCTGAACCCCGCCACTGCCGTGGACTTGCGCATCGTGCACGTCAACGACATTCACGCCAGGTGGGGAGGGGAGGGGACACCCGGCGGGCTGTGCATGACGCAAAATACCATGTTGTGCTCGGCCTGCATGCAATGCCAGCCCATCTCCATTCCCCCCTGATATCTGATATCCACGCCAAGTGCCTTTCTCGTTCCCGCCGCCCCCCCGGTCCCACCCGACACCACTCCCCACCCCCTCCCCTTCCCCACCCCCCAGATTCGAGCCCGCTGATTCTTCTTACAACCCGGTGGACCCATCCAAGTATGCTTCCTCCTGTGGTGGCCTGGCCCGCCTGGCTGGCTTCGTCAAGGCCGCCCACTCCGAGGCGGAGGCCGCCGCTGCTGACATCCTGGTGCTGCATGCCGGCGACCAGTATACGGGTGGGTGGGAGCGAGGGGTAGGAGCGCGCTGGTACAGGCGCATGGCATGTATGCTCGGCTGCAGGTGGACTGGAGACGTACAATGGCGCCCCACCCGCTGCTCACGCCTCCCTGCACCCTCCTTGCCTCCCAACAGGCACCGCCTGGGACACCTACTACACCCTGAAGGGCAAGTTCAGCGTGGCTGGGCTGCTCAACTTGATCGGATTCGATGCAATGACAGTCGGCAACAACGAAATGGACTTCGGCCCCGCCAACCTGGCAGGTGGGTGTGCTGGTACCGCTGCTGCCGACGCTGTCGTGCTCACCTGCCTTGGCGGAGCGTGTCATCACGTGAGCCAGCGCAACATGCGGATGTCAGCGCCACTCTCCCCACCAACTCACCAACTCAATGAGCCCTTCCATCCACACACCCTGGCAGGCTTTGCTTCCACCCTGGAGGCCCCCCTGCTCTCCTGCAACGTCGACGCCAGCCGGAATGCCCACCTGGCGGGCAAGGTGAAGCCCTACACCATCAAGACCCTGCCTGTCAGCGGCAAGAAGGTGGCAATCATCGGCCTGACGCCCCCTGACACCGCCGCCACCTCCTCGCCAGGTGGGCAGGGCGAGAAGTGAGAGCTCCCAAGTTGATAGCAACAGCTGCTGGCCAGTTGGCAATTTTCGCCAGTATGCTGCAGATCTTCACAAGTTGTCACCATGCGCGCCTGCGAGCCCCCACTCGCAGGCTCAACCGTCGACATCCTCACCATCGAGGCCTCCCTGCCTGGCTGCATCACTGCGGCCAAAGCAGAGGGTGCCGAAATGATTATCCTGATGGCACATGTGAGTGTCACTCGTTGTGCGGCTGCTGCCGCAGCGGCCGCACAACTGTTGGTGGGGCAGCCTCTGCCGCTGCTGCCTCCACAGCGCCCGCTGCCGTCGTCGCCCCTGTGCTGCTCATGGTAGCGCTGCCGCCCACATGCAGCTGCTGCCGCCTGCTTCTGCTTCTGCTTCTGCTCCTGCCTGCCGCCCAACACCTGCATCATCCCTGTCGCCCCGTCCGCTTGGCAGATCGGGGACGACAAGGACCAGATAGTGGCCGCCGCAGCAGCTTTTGCTGACGTGGACCTTATCATCGGCGGCCAATCCCACACCTTCCTGTATGGCACGCCCGCCCCCGGAGGCCAGCCCCAGCTGCCCGCCTTCCCCAACCCCAGCCTGACCGGCAGCGCTCGCGAGGGCGCGGGGGCGGCGGGCCCCTACCCCACCAATGTGCTCAACGGAGCCAAGACGGTGCCTGTTGTGACCGCGCTGTGGGGCGGACGGTGAGGCGGGGCGGGCCGGTGCTGGCGACACGCCGCGTGTGGGGGTGCCAGTTTTCTGGCAGGGGTTGACAGGTCTGGGCGCAGCGGCACCAACACAGCTGTTGCGCCTGCTGTGATCCCTTAAGCCACGCTCCCTCCCACCCCGCAGGTATGTGGGCCGCCTGTCCACCACCTGGGACCTGTCTGGCAGCCTGCAGAGCTACAGCGGCGCACCGGTGCTGCTGGGAGGCGCCTCCAGCAGCAACCCGGTGGCAGACGATCCCGCGGTGGCTGCCCGCGTGGCGGAGCTGCGCGCACCGTTGGCGCTGCTTGGAAACACCGTCGTGGGTGAGTTGTTGCATCGGGGTTTGGGGGTTTGGGCGGCTGCTAGCAGGCTGACAAACGCAGCCTCGGAGGCTGCTGCCTTGCTGGACGCCTGCTTGGCACACAACCCCTCACCTGCACGCTCCGCAGGCGAGCTGGTCACCCCGCTCTTCGGCCACGCCGACCGCAACATCGTCCGCAACCAGGAGACGAACACCGGCAACCTGGTGTGCGCTGCGCTGCGCTTCGCCGCCGAGACCGGCATCGTGAGCCCGAGTTCTGGGGGACTCTGTGGGCGGCAGGCTTGGCCATGGTGTGCTCGCACCACACCAAAGCTTGGCGACGCTGACGGCCGGGCTGCACCAAGCGCTGCTGCCAACCAACTCCCCCTCGATGCAGGCCGCGGCCAAGCCCGTGCTGTCTGCCAACCCTGGAGTGCCTGTGGTGTGCGTTGCGAACTCGGGGGGCATCCGCACCGACATCCCAGCAGGCAGGTCCCTGGTGCTGTGCCAAGGCTCTCGTGCAGTCTCTGCTGGAGTCTGTCACCGCGTGAGGCTGCTGCTGCTGGCACCTCCACACCTTGCTTGCCACTAAATCGAGTCTCCGCTTCCTCTGCAGGCAATGTCACCCTGGGCCAGATCAACTCGGTGCTTTCCTTCGGCAACACGTGAGAGTGCTGGATGCGCAGGAAGCATTCATAACTAGCGAGTGGCAGCTTGGAGCGAAGCGCCGGCAGCAGCGCCAGCGTTGGGAGCGGCGATGGTGGCGGATCAGGCGGTTGGTGGTACGGGTGTCCCAGACGATGCAGAGCGCACGATGCCCACCGCCTCTTAAACTAACTCAGCAATAACATGCAGCATGTAAACCTATGCACCAATCGCATGTGCCTTCCTCGCCTCCCCTTCCACCGCAGCATGGTGCTGATGCGTATCAAGCCGGCCACCCTCATCTCCACCCTCAACGACGCCCTGTCTGGTTGGACAGGCGACAGCACCGCTGCAGGCCGCTTCTCTCAGGCAGGTCTACTTACTACCAGAAATGGGAGGAGAGTCGCCTTGTGCGCATGCTGCGTGCCGGCTT
Organism: Micractinium conductrix; assembly: GCA_002245815.2. NCBI lineage: Eukaryota > Viridiplantae > Chlorophyta > Trebouxiophyceae > Chlorellales > Chlorellaceae > Micractinium > Micractinium conductrix. Next base: position 79,559 of record LHPF02000043.1, read on the forward strand.
GTTCTCAGCGCCGCCCGATGCGGCACCCACTGCCAAGAAGCCCGTCCTGAACACGCAACTGCCCCTCCCTGCGCTGCTGCAGATTGGCGGCATGCGCATGGCGTTTGACTTCCGACAGGACAAGTATTCCGCCTGGTCGACGCTACTCTGGACGATGCCAGTGGCGCCTCCCTGTTCTCTTACAGCGGTGACATCCTGCTGCTGACCTCCAACTTTGTCGCTGCTGGTGAGTGATTTTCAACTGAAGTTGTGGCTCGTCTGGCCGGGGCACATGGTTGCAAACACTAGTTTGTCTACTCAAGGCGAGAGGGCACAGTGCCGCAGTGCTCGGCGCCTATTTCTGTCCTGCACACCCTCCCCCGCGCTGCAGGCGGCGACAACTTCACGGCCCTGGCTGCTGTGCCGATCCTGCTGGAAACCAGCATCGGCGACGCTCAGGTCGTGGCAGATTACATCACCGCCAAGTCCCCTGTTACCGCCACCAAGGACGGGCGCATCGCAAACTGCGCCACAGACACCAGCGCGCTGTGCCTGCTGCCGCCGCCGCCGCCATCGCCCTCTCCTCCTCCGCCGTCACCCTCTCCTCCTCCGCCGTCACCCTCTCCACCGGCGCCCTCTCCGTCGCCGTCGCCTCCCAAGCGCTCTCCCCCGCCCCCCAAGCGTTCCCCTCCCCCACCCAAGCGCTCTCCCCCGCCGCCCAGCCCCGTGCCATACACATGTGAGCACGTGCCTGCGTCGCATTGTAGCTTAGGAGCCTGCCAGTCCCTACTCCCATCCCACCATCAGACAGCTTCACGTGACGCGCAGGCACTGCTTTGCGCTGTGGCCACGTCACTGCCCTGCCCTGTCCCCGCCTGCCCGTCCCGCAGCTCTGGCCCAGAGCACCTGGTCTGCCGTGGCTTCTTCCCTGGGCAGCCGCATCGTTGCGGCAAAACGGTCAAGTTCCCTGCCAAGCAGGCAATCGACGGCAAGGCAGGCACCTTTGCCATGACTGCGCCGCAGGTATGGGGTGCAGCAAAGGGGGCCCAGCAGCAGCAGCTGGAGACTTCAGCTGTAGCGGATGCTTTAGGTGCCAGCAGCAGCAATGGGAGAGCGCCGCAGCAACGTGGCATGTGCGCGCGCGTCCGCTGCTGCTCTTCACCACACCGGTGCCACCAACCCTTTGCGCCGCCACCCCTTGCACCGCCATCCTGCCGCTCCGCCACCTGGCCGCTCCGCCACCTGGCCACTCCGTCAACCGCTTGCACACCAGGCACCACCACTCCGTTGCGCCGCCATGCCTGCAGGCCACCCCCTGGCTGGGCATTGATCTCGGGAAGAAGCAGCAAGTTCAGAAGGTGGTAGTGACCTTCGCAGGTGCGCATCACGCTGCTGCTTGCAGAGCATGCCAGGTAGATCGGAGAGCCACGCAGCGCGCAGAACAGCCCATCTTTTGCAGGCGGGGGCGGCGCTCAGCTCAGAGCCCATCCCGATGCATTCAGCTCGCTGCCATCCTGCTGGACGTAACTCCCAACAACTGCAGGCCCTGCGCTCGGCGCTCCTGCACTCAAGAACACATACAGCGTGACTGTTCGCGTGGGCGACAGCAAGCCTGCTGCCAGCGCAAGCCAGCCCAACACCGGCATTGACCGCAGGTGGGGTTTGGGGGTGCCAGGTACTTAAGGTCCACAGACGCGGCCTGAGCCGCCGCTGTGTGTCGAGGACATAATCATTCGGAGCGGCTCCTGCACACCCCCCCTGTCGCCGTCCCCACTCACCACCCCCCCAAGCTTCGCCTGATCCCCCTCCACAGCGCTGGCGCCCTGTGCTCAACTCTTGGCAGCCTGAAGAACGCCGGACAGGAGACCATCACCTGCAGCGCACCCATGAGGGTGGGCCGGGTGCTGCAGCCGCTCACAGCGCAGACCCCCATGGCACCTGGGCAGGGGGTGGCGGGCCATGCTCTTGCGTGCAGTCATTCCGTCACGCCCATTCCGTCACGCCCGTTCGTCACGCCCGGGCCACCCTCTGGCAGCGTATAGGACCCGGCGAAGCAGTAGCGGCAGCAGCAGCGGCAGCGGCGGCAGCAGCAGCAGCGGCAGCAGCAGCAGCATGCCATCTGACGGCACACCAACCATGCGATGGGAGGGCAGCTAGGGCTGACAGATGTGCTGTTGCCTCGTTTGCAGGGGCGCTACGTCACGCTTGAGCTCAAGTCGAGCGTAGCCAACTCACAGAGCGAGCTGGCCGTTGTGGAGGTTGCTGTCTGGGGGGCTCGCAGCTGAGTGGCATGCACCCACTGCAGTGCGCATCACTGATGCGGCCCGGCCCACCAGCTTTCATGCGCATCGAGATGGGCGCGTTGGTGATGCGGGGGCTGGCGGCCCCGTCCGTGCCCTTGTGTACGCTCCCTCAACACGTGCCTCACCGTTACGGTGTGCCGGCAGCTTGGCTGGCGCACAAAACTTGCTCTTCTCTCTTTGCTGTCTGCATCTTTTTCCCTTCCAACCTGCGCTGGCCCTCGGCTGTCAGCATGCCCGCCCTCGTCCTCTCTGCCTTTTGAAGAAGCGTTCTGCGGCAACACCCCCTTGTGTACTGCCCCTCCGAGCACTTTTGCCCTGCCCCTGCAACCGCCAGCTCCGGCATTTTGCCTCAGCTCTGCAACCCTTGCACCACTGATTGAATCACGCGAGGGCTGCTTCGTTACGGAATACAAGGGCAGCGGTGAGCATGGGCTGGCCTGGGGGGCCTGGCGGTGGAGGCAGTAGCGGTGCCAATTGCAGATGGTGACGCTGCTGAGAGGCTGAGCGCCGCCTTGAGCGTCATGCAAAATCCCTGGCTGATGACAGAGATGGCTATAGAGTTCCCAGTGCGTGACGAGATACTACCGATGCCTGGCTAATGAGGCGTCAGCACTAGTGATGCTTGGCTAGTTACGCTGGCTCGTTACGCGTCGGCTGGTGGGTGGCGGCGCCGCTGCCACCGGCACACTCTGTGCCGATGCGCTCTGCCCCTTGTACACCTTGGTGCCACCTCGTGCCACACTCGCACTCTCTACCGGCCCGACCCTACCCCCGAGACCGCTGTGGTGCCCTGTCCCTGCCCACAGTCTGCCAACCTTCACCCCCGCAGGCGCTGCACCAACGAGTACACCATTTGTCGACGTGTGACAGGCAGGCAGGCAGGCAGGCAGGCAGGGCAAGCGCTGTGGCAGAGGATTGGAAGCGGGGCAGGCTCTGCGGGCGTAGCAGGGGGGGGGAGGATCTCAAGAGAGGAGCAGCACCAGCAGAAGAGCAGCGCAGGGAGGGCAGGGACATCAGGGGGGCATCAGACGCAAGGCCAAGGGTGTGGCAGGAAGAAGCGAGGGGGCAGTGCGCAGAGGCGAATGGCGGGGTCCAGGCGACTGCCAGACAATGTGTGAAGGCAGAAGGGCAGCAAGGCGGGCGGCGCTGCGAGGCACATTGCCCGCCGCAGGGCTGCCGCTGCGCGCTGGCCAGCCCCGCCATGCTGGCGCCTCTACAGCGCATACTGGCAGAAAGGCTAGGTGCTGGGCGTGGACGCCTGGCCGTTGGGCACCCTGCACGAGATGGAGTTGAGGGGCAGAGAGGGAGGTGTTGGTAATGGGTCGGCGGGCGAGCAGTGCGGCCGCAGCCACGCAAGTTCACACGTTGAGCTCCCGCAGCAAGGCCCCACCTGCCCCTCGAAGCCTGCTGTCCACCCCGCCCACCCACCCGTGGCGCTGCTGCTGCTTCTGGTGGTGCTGCGGCGTGAGGCAGCCGGTGCCTGCCTCTCCTGGATCAGCTGCTGCACCAGGTGCAGACTCGTGTGCACCACGCGGTTGGTGTCAACCAACACCTGCTCCTGCGCCGCCACCATGCCGTGCGGCTGCCGTGCCACACGCACCTGCGCGGCCGGCCCGCGCGTCTGCTGGTGCACGCCCGGCGCCAGCACCCCGCTGCCCGCCCGAGACCTCTGGTGCTTGCCCAGCGGCACGCTCAGGGGCAGCAGCACGAGCGCCACGGTGCCCGCAAAGCCGGTGACAAAGGTCACGGTCAAGCCTGCGGAACAGGGGCCGTGTGTTTATTCACACAGAGAATAATAGAGGAGCACCGCGGCGTGCTGCCTCGGCGACATGTTGGCCCGCCACCAGCGCCGCCAGGCCGCAGGCGGTGCCCGGCCGGCGCTGGCCCAGCGCACGCCGGCCCAGCGACCACAGCTGCCTGGCTGCCCTCGGGCCCTCGGTGCCCCCTCGCCCCATCCTTACCGCACTGGCGGTTTCCCCAGAGCGCGCCGTAGCTGGTTGCGTCGCCGGCCAGCTTCATCATCTCCCCGCAGCTGCCCAGCAGGCCGTCCACCAGCGCTTCCACGCCCGGCTCCACGTGGATGTCGCAGGTGGCGTAGTGCAGCAGCAGCGGCTGTGCAGCCTGCAGCTGCGCACCCACCTGCGCCTGCACCCGGTCCCGCACCAGGCTCATGACGGCCTGCGTGCATGGTCGGGTGCAGGGGGGGGAGAGGGGGGAAAGAGTGGGGGTTAGGAAGCAGATGGGCAGGGCGGGGGCGCGCTGAGGAGACGAGCAGTCACCAGCTCACGTCAGCCGGCGGCGTGCGGCAGCGGCGGGCTGGCAAGGCAGGCGTGCGGCAGCGGCGGGCTGGCAAGGCAGGCGTGCGGCAGGCGTGCAGGGGCGGCGCAGCAGGGGCGTGGTCTCATCCCACCTGCAGTTTTTTGTGGCGGGTGAGCGCGATGAACAGGTGGTCTTTGTCCTTGGGCAGCGCCTCGTGCAGGTTGGTGCGGTAGGGCAACGTTTCGCCCACCGCTCCACCAGCGTACTTGTCTGCGGCAGCAGAGGAAGGGAGGCCAAGGGCAGTGGCTCGTCACGAGGGAGGTGCAGCAGGGCGGCGTGCCAGGCAGTCTGCTTGGTGGCGGACAGGTGGTGGGCGGGTGGCGATGCAGGCACCGCGGGGGGCGGCTCGCTGGCGGGGGCACGCACGCCCCGCGGCCGCCCGCCGCCACCCTCACCGATGGATGCCACCAGCTTGGGCGCACCCTCCCGCATGCTGGCCTCCACCTTGAGCCGCAGGGCCTCAGCATCGCCCCGGGCGCCGTCCAGCACGTGAGAGAACAGCACGCAGCAGGGTCGCGCCAGGTGGCGTGCGGTGCGGCCCGCAGTCTCCGCCAGGCCGCACTCGGACACAAAGTGCAGCACCTCCAGACATTGCTGCGTGTCGGACGTCCACTGGCTCGCCGCACTGTTTGCCAGCAGCGTCGGGTCATCGCACTGCTGGTGCGAGCTGCAGCCAGCAGGCGGGCAAACACGGCGCTGCGGAACGGGTAGCGAGCCACCGCTTCGCTGTCCAGGCACACCAGCGCCTGCCAAGCCAACGCCTTTGCGCCGTCGTCGTCTCCTGTGTTGCGCCCCACGCAGCACAGCGCGTCCCACGCCGCCTGGTGCGCAGCAAGGGTGGGGAGGGGCACAGGAAGGAAGGTCTGGCCGGACGTGGCGGCGGCGGCAGGCGGCGGCGGCGGCAGGTGGTTGCGGGCCTCACCTTGTACATCTCTGCCGTCGAGTCCTCGAACCGCGCCTGCAAGCGGCGAGAGTTCAGGCCGGACTGGCAGGCGGGAGGCCCCGCAGCGGCGTCAACCATGTTGTGGTGCGTGGCGGAAGGCAGCGGGCGGGCCATGGCGCGCGGCACAAGCTTCAGTCAGCTGGGGCGGGACCGGGGGCAATGGCGACGCTGCGAATTAAGCGGTCAGCTGCGGCAGGGTTCTTTGCCAGTGCATTTGCTGCCCGGACGCTGCTGGCCTGCCGCTCGCCAAAACCGGCATGCGCAGGTGTGCCTTCTGCGTCAGACTAGCATGCCTACGAAATTGCAGCGCGCCTGGCCGCCGCTGGCGAGAAGCGGGGTTGGCCGCTTCGAGCGCCGCCTGCAGGCGTGCCCGCAGTATGCCGATCAGTCGCAAGCGGTGTTCTTGGAGATCTGTGAGGGCTGGCATAGCATGCCCGACATTGCGGCGAGTCTGCCGCCGCCGCCGCCAGCCGCCTGCCGGTTCACAAATCTGAGGTGGCACAAATGCGGGGGCGCCACGCCGCTCGCCGCGGCGCGCCGCCCTGCCGGCATGCTGCTCCAGGTTCTATTGCAGCCGCTTCGTGAGGCACAACCGGGTACGCAGGGCTGCGGCAGGGCACCCCCCTTTTGTTGCGCGCGTGCCTTTCACACTGGGGCGGCAGGACTGCCTTGATTCAACTGTTTTAGAGGAAGGGCTACGCCCGCTGCATCTGATCGCTGCATTTTATGGCTCCCTTGTCCCCACCACCACAGCCCTTCGTGCACACGAGGGTCACGGCAAGCTGACGGCGTGCTACGTGGGCACCCCGCCTGACCTGCCTCCTGGGCGCCGTCGCCGGCGCCGGCAGGCGAGCGCCGTCGCCTGCAAACTGCCAGCACTGTGGTGAGCCTGAGCGGATGCTTCCACTGGCTTGGGCTTGGTCGGATGGCGGCGTTAGGGGCTGATGGGTTCACGCACAGTGCTCGCGCCATCGAACAGGCAAGGAAGGGCCCGCTTGTGCCCACACACTGCATATGCCGGCGGTGCCGTGTTCAACCCCCATCACAGCCTCCCACCGCGGGAGGCTTGGCCAGGGGCAAACGATGCTGCAGCGATTCGCATCGACTGACAAAGGGTGGCGGTCGCAGCAGTGCGCCAAATGCCAAAGGGTGACGCTGCTGGAAGGCTGCAGCGCCGCCTTGAGCGCCATGCAAAATCCATCCATGCTGATGATCTGGAATGGCTGAGAGCGCTTCCATTGTCTGACGAAATTCCATGATATGCATGTCAGTCAGGTTAGTTGCTGTGACATGAACGCTGGGCGCCGACTACGCCGTGCCGCTGCGCGAACCGCACGCCCTCCCATGCCGTCCAAGGCCCGCCTCTGTTCGCCCTTGCCCCGCACCTCTCGTCAACTATGCTCGGCTACGGGGTCCCATCCCGTTGACGCATACCTGGAGTCAGGCAGGGCCTTCTGGACGCGCCTGCCGCCCAGCCAGCCGACAAACGCCGTGCTGCTTGTGGCAGACGAGGGCTTGCCTGTGCACACGCCCGTCGGGCAGCTGCACTCGTCAGGTGGGAGTCATCGGCCACTGCCGCCGGCAGTGCTGGCGGCTGTGTCCGGTTCCCACGCGAACACTACGCCGCTCGCTTCATATATTCCTCTTTCTTCGATCACCTCCTTCTGCTCCAGTGCTGACCGAGCTGTTCACGGGCCCCAGCGAGCCGCTGTCTGTGGAGCAGGCCACCGAGCTGGGGCTTGGGGAGGGGTGCGCCGGCCTGCCCCCCCCCCCCCGAGCACGAGGCGCTGCCACGCAGCGTCGCCAAGGGGCTGGGCGCTGGCTGGCATGTCACCTTGAACAGCTCTCCGGAGTAGCAGAAGTGCAGGAATATGATGCTGATGTTGGGGGAGAGCGGAGGGAACGCGCTGTAGTTGAAGACAGGAAGTTCCCGCCGCTCTCCCCCTGACACCATCGTCATATTCCTGCACATCTGCTACTTCGGAGAGCTGCTGGAGGTGTGTGAGGGCCCGCGCATGGTTTGCGGCAGCTGCTATTGCCCCTGCAGCGCTGTCGCCGGTGCACGCTGTTTGGCAGCGCCCCTTGGCATGACCATCTGCATGTACCCATCAGCATGCCACGCCTTACCACACTTGCGCCTGCTACCGCTGCCTTGCAGACACACCCCATTGAGCGCCTGCTGCGCCTGGGCGGCCCTGTGCTGCGCGCCCGCCGCCTCATTGCCGCTCTGGATGCGGACACGCAGCGCAACCTGCTGGAGGGCGCCGGCGCTTCCAGGCTGCAGGAGATTGCCGCGGTGGCAACCGAGTACCGGTGGGGGTTGAAGGGCTTGCTTGCGGGCCGCGGATCCTGTGCTTGGTCCCCGTACGTGTACCCTGCCGAGCAGATGCGCCCAGTCAGCTACCAAAGTGCTTACTAGCACGCGCCCCAGGCGTGGCAACCATGCTGCTGTTGCATGGGCCGCAAGCTGCAGCGCCACTAGCCGCTTCTGCTCCACTTACTGAAACAACAATTGAAACTCCCTGCCTGCCGCTCCTGCCTGCCACCCCTGCAGGCTGGTCAAGACTATGGCAGCAGTCATCGCCATGGTGTCAGAGCAGGAGGCGGATGAGGCCGCTGACGAGGGGTATTGCCAGGTCTGGGACGAAACGTTCGACAGCCTGGACAGCGTCAGCAAAGTGCTGGCTTTCGGCGTGTGCCGTGCCAAGAGCGGCAAGCACAAATCTGGCACGGCCACCAACCGTGCACGCTTTGTGGCTCAGATTGAAGAAGAGCTGGCGGAGAGGGAGTGGGAGGCCAGCCCGCCGCCTGCCTGGCAGGCAAGCCTGCCCGCAGCGGCAGCACCGGCGTCAGCAGCAGAGCCGCAGCAGGAGGAGGCGGCCGGACAGGGCAAGCCAGATGTGGCAGCGCCAGCAGAGGCGGAGAAGGAGGTTGCAGTCGCAGAGGAGGGGGAGGGGGAGGAGGCTGCCGCTGGCGCCACGGCCGCCGACACTGCGCCTCCCCCTGCGCCGCCAGAGGTCTAAGGTGAGCGAGAGGGCAGGGCAGGGCGGGCGAAGCAGGCAGAAATCAAGCCGACCGGCATGCTGCATGAACCTGCATCGCCGTGCTGGCCTGATTAGTGCCGTGCTGCCAGCTCTGGGAGACAGCAGTGCATTGTGCCAGTCGTGACGGCTCTGTACTCACCCCGCATCGGCGCAGAGACTGAAGGGCAGCCCCTGATGTCCCTCTTTGACCCTTGAGCTGCTTGTCCGTGAGGCCCGTCGCTGTTCACGGACAAGCAGCTCAAGGGAATGAAGAAGGACCAGCTGGTGGCTGCCGCCGAGAGCCTGGGCCTGGAGACTGGCGGGTGAGCAGCAAGGGGTGATTTAATGCACAGGAAGGGCTTACGCTGTCCACGTGTCAAATCGACGAAAGCTGCCCGTCACTGACTGCTGTTAAGGTTGACGGTGGTGGCTTGGCCTGGATACGAGCGGGCACGCAGCCAAGGGGGTGGTGCTTTGAGTGTGGCAGCGCTGCTGCCGCAATGCTGCCTCTTTGCTGCTGCGGCGGCGGCCAAGTGCACTCTGCTGCCGTTCTGTGCTGCCGCTGCTGCCGCCGCCGTTGCTGCGGCTGCTGTTCTGCAGCACACGACGACCCTCGCTGCTCAGTCCCCCTTCACATGCCGCTACCGCCCAGTGCCACCGCCTCACTGCTGCCGGCCGCTGCCCCCTTCACTGCTGCCCCCCCTCCGCCTCCTGCCCCTCGACTGCAGGACCAACAAAGAGCTTGTGCAACGCATTCTGCAGCGTCAAAGCGCAGACAAGCAGCAGCAGGACTGAGTGACGCATGCAGCACACACGCCTGGCGGCGCACCAGACCTGCGGCGCATGCCCGCCGCTGCACCTCCGGCGCACCTGCAACGGTTGCAAGCCCAGCGCATCATGATCTGCCGCCCCGTCTGCGGCAGATGGCGAGCGGCAGCAGCACCGCGCGCAGCGCCTGCCCTGCATTCCCACGAGCCGCACCGCATGCAAGTGCCTCACCGGGCTTCGCATTCATGGGCGGCTCCGGTACGCTGCTTACCGCCAAAAGCCCGTCGGGCGCTGGCGGTGCCCTCGCGCCATCCGTGGCAGTCGGCTGACCTGGCACTCTCCCCTTCAGCTCATTTCGTCAACGACACATCATGTCAGCCCCCAGGCTGCTCCATGAATTTCACTGCACAGACTGCATACCTAAGTCGCGTCGCCTTGCCAATGCCTTGCTTTGAAAGCCACGGCGCCTCAGAACGCCATGATCTTCTCACAAGTTAACGCTGTGAGAACTTAGGTTCAACGGTTGAACCAGTGCAGGGCAGGGCTGCGGGCGGTCGTGCGAGCTCAGCAGCGCGCGGCTGGCAGAAATGTTGCAGATGGGCCCCATGGCAGCACAGTTTCTGCAGCGATGCCGTTGGGCGCTGCCAGAGAATTGGCTCAGCAGGCTGCAGCTGGCGAAGCGCAGCATGGAGTTTCTCAGGCAGGACCAGCCGCTTGCCGAGTGCACCAAAAGGCTGCGTGAGGCGACAGCAGCGGCAGGCAGCGGCGGCGAGCGCGCCACGCTTCAAGCGCTCTACCACGAGCACGACAGCCTGCGCCGGCTGCGGCCAGGTGTCGCTGGGCCTGCGGCGCTGCTCGCGATGCCGACAGGCCGGCTTCTGCAGGCGAGCTCTGCCGCAGGTGGCGGGTGGAGCGTGGGTGACACACAACTGCTGGTTGTCGCGTACACGCTGCTGCAGATTGGCAATAACATCATGCTGTCCCCTCCCACGTCCGCCTCTCTGCAGCGCCGACTGCCAGCGCCAGCACTGGCCCGAGCTCAAGCGCACCTGTCTCCGCCGACGACAGCCAGTGGCAGCAGCTGTGCGCCCCCTGGGCCTCCCGTTTGCCAAGCACATCGACAGCAGCAGATGGAGGCGACAGCAGCCACCAGGGTCACTTGCTGCACAGCAACTGCGACTCACTAACCCAAGATAGGTGGCCCTGGCGCCACGCTTGCCGCCAGCGCTGGACCGCTTGCCCGCAGGTGCAGCTTGCCGTGCATTGTCACTCTCAACTCTCAAACCGCAGTACAACCCTGCCCAGCCCCAAGCCTGTGTTTGCAAGAGTCACACGCATGTCTGTCATGTCTGCTACGCGCCTACTCCTGCTGGCACATGCCACCACATGTTTTGCCACCTGCTCCACCAACCAAAAGCGCGCAATAAGTTACAAACAGAAACAGTACTAAAAGCGGCATGATGGCCGGCACGGCTTGGGGTTGGGGTTGCCCGAGAGGCGTGTGGTGTGCTACGGAAGTCTGGGAGTTTTATGTAATCGAGTCGGGTATCATTTGGGAGTCGAGGGTACAGGGGGCGTCGGGGATACACGGTGCTGCCACGCAATGTGGCGGCAGCAGCGGGGTTGACTGTACATGCAGAACAGAGGCCTAAATGTGAGCTCACATGGCACGCCGCAAAAAATCTGGCGGTTGTGAGCAGATGCGCGCAAGAGCAACCGGGCGCACCTTGCAAGGCACAGCATGCCGTGGCGGTAAAGGCGGCGCGGCGCCGTGGCGGCGACAAAGTTCTACTTATGGCAACTTGTGTTTGGCCAGCCCAGTTAGAATCACCCCTCAAGGTCACGCAGCTGGCGGTACAGGTCGGCGGCAGGCTTGTGCCTCGATTGCTGCAGATGGGTGGTGGGAGGCGAGGGTGGGGGTGAGGGTGAGCTGTCCAGGCGGTGAGCAGGAGAGATGGACCCGGGTCAGCAGCACGCCTGTGCGTCAATCGCTGCTGCAGGTGGGTGGCTTTGGCCAGTCTGCACGGGCAGTCAGGAACCAGGACAGGAGGCTCCGCAAACACACATGCCCCATGCCCCCAACCCTCTGGAAGCCCCAGCCTACACTGTAAGCCCTAGCCTGCTCAAACCCCTTCCATCCCTCCAAATGCTTCATACCCCATATCCCACAGATTCCTTCTCAGCTCCCACCTGTATGCAAAAGCTCAGGAGCTCCGGCAGGCTCTCCGCCAAAGCGCCAGGCTGGCGCGCCGCCACCAGCGTCACGCACGCGCACAGCAGGCGGACGTGCCGGCTCTGCCGCACTGCGTCGCTGCAGCCGCTGATGTCTGCCATGCAGTTGGCAAGGAAGGTGGCCAGCACCCAGCCGGGCAGCTCGCCGCCGCCAGCCACCTGCAGAGGTGACCCAGGTCGACATAGGAGACACGCTACGGCTGCTTGCATAGAGGCGGCGGTGCGGGCAGCGCAACAGCACAGGGTTGCCGGCTCTTTCTTCGCTGACTAGGTCGTCCCTTCACTCACCACTGCCGACAGGCATTCCACGCTTTGCGCCGACATGGGCAGTTCTGCGACCGCTGCAGCATACAGCGCCGCAGCGTCCGAGCGGTTTGCCAGCAGGGCCAGCAGCACCTCTGCCGCCACTCCGCTGTTGTGCTTCACCAGCCCCCGCATGTGGTACGGCTGCAGGGCAGCGCCAGTGGGGCTGCCGGGGCTGCTGCTGCCGTCGACGGCGGCCGCCAGCGCCGCCGCCAGCGGCGCTGCCAGCGGTCCGCGCAGCGCGCCCGCCAGCCGCTGCTGCAGCGCAGGCACCAGCGGCGCACGTGCTGCCTGCTGCAGCAGCTCTTGCAAAGCCACGAGCTCTTGCCGATCGTGCTCGCGCTGCTGCGCGGCACCTGCGGCTGTCATGGCGGCTGCCGTTGCGGTGGCTGCCGCCGCTGCCGCGGCCTGGCTATCCTGTATGAGCGATGGCGGCAGGTGGTGCGGCGAGGGAGGCTGGTAGGAGGGCGACAGCGGCTGCTGCAGGGGCGAAGCCCCGTGCGGCGACAGCGGCTGCTGCAGCGGAGATACCGGCGCCGGCTGCAGCTGAGGAGACGTCGGCTGCAGCAGCGGCGAGCTGGGGGGCTGCAGCCAGGGCGGCACGCCGTGATGCCCCATTGAGCTGGCAAAGGCGGCTGCCGCGTGCGCCATGGGTGAATGCGTCGGCGGCGAGGCGGCAGAGCCCTGCCACGGCAGCGCCACCGGCGGGGGACCCAGCGGCAGCTGGCAAAAGTGCGGCTGGAGGTCCAGCGGCGGCGCCGCCGCTTCGGCCAGCACCTGCGCAGGCGTGCGCTGGTGCAGGAATGCCAGCGCGGCGGCCTGGTGCGGCACGCCACCGCTGCCGTGCCAGGTGGGTGAAGCCGCTGCGCTGCTGGCCGGGCTGCCGCCAGGGCCGCCGTGCGAAGCGCCCAGCAGCGCGGCCGCCCAGGCGCGCACCGCCGGCGGCTCGCCGCCGTCTGGCAGCGCCAGTCGCAGCAGCGCGTCGCGCGCGGCAGGTCCGCCGCCGGGTGCTGAGAAGGCCAGCAGGTAGGCTGCGTTGAGCTTCTCTGCTTCCGTGTACAACAGGCCGTCCTGCATTTTTCAGGGGGAGACGTGGGCGCAGGCGGGGGCGTGTGGGTGGCGGCGACGGCGTGCATCATGCTCATCAGCCGAACCTTGGAAGTGACCTGACCGAAAAGCTGCCACGCCCAGCGACAGCAGCTCACCCGCAGCAGCGTGCTCAGCGTGCACGCCAGCCACGCCTGCGAGTCGGCGCCGCCTCCGAACCGGGCACCCACAGCCTCGGCGACGGCGGCAAAGGAGTGCCCATCTGCTGCCAGCAGCCGCAGCAGGTCGCTGGTGGTGTACATGGGGGCAGGCGGTGGCGCTGCAGCACAGGGGCAAAGAGGCAGGGTGAGGGGCGTTTCCGGCGGAGTCCTCAGCGCAGGAGGCGACGCAGCAGCCAAGCGCAGGGGGACAAAGGCAGCAAACGTTGCCCGCCGGCGGGGCGGAGGCGGCGGCGGTGTGCCCAGAGCCCCACACAGTGTCTCGAAAGCCGGCGCTCACCTTGACCCGCCATCAAGGCATGTGTGCCGAAAGAGGAGACGGGGGGCAGCAGCATTGGCGCACGCCAGGCTCAACGAGCGCCAGGTGCAGCAAACTGCGTGCGCGGGAGACTGGCGGCCTGTGTGAACGGCTCAGATGTGATGCGGGGGTGCACCCGGGTGCAACGGCCATCGGCCATCGGCCAGCACGCGCGGCAGCAAGCAGCGATTCAAAACCACGACTGCGACGCGTGCGGACCATCCACTTGCCGCTCTTAGCCACCAAGCACCGCCCCAGCGCCAGGGTTTTGCCAAGCCGCGAGTCGTGCTGCTGGTTTGCTCTGCTGCGCTATGGCCCGCGCTCGCGCCGCGGGCTGTTGCCCGCCTCCTCCCCGCCCTTGCACGGACTCCTGCAGGCCGCACGCTGCACGCGCCGTGTCGCCCATGTGGGCAAGCAGGTACAGGCAGGGGCTGCCCGCGGCGGTGGCGGTCGGGGCTGGCGTGCCGGCGCCGCCCTGCGTGCGTGCTCGCCGCAGCGCTGTGCACACGCGCTACTGCAGGGAGGTGGTCGTTGACATTGCGGGCGTTGGCACACAAGCACTTGCACACGCGCAGGGGCTTTTACTGGCCCACTTGTTGCTGGTTAGCTCTAGGTGGGGGGTGTCCGACCGCAGCCCCGCCTTGGCCAGGTACTTTGCGAGGTCGGCAGCGTTTCTGAACGGCTGCCACGCCGCGATGCCGTTGTGTACGGCATCCTTCGAATCCTTGGCACTCTCCACGCCAGCAGCAGCGGCGCCGGCGGTGGCGACGATGTTGTTTGCGGCGGTGGCCAGCTGCATTGGATGAGCGGAGGGAAGGGAAAGCAAGATGCTAGGTGGTTTAGCCAGGCACGTGTGCCAGGTGACGGAGACAGGCCTCTCTTTGGCACTGCGATGGGGGGCGTCTGCTGCCACTGTTACGGACGGCCCTGGCAGCTGGGATGTAATGACAGACTGGCGGATGCATGTCGCAGCATGTGTGGCGCTGTCTCACGCTTTGCTTCAGCAGGGCCATGCCAATTTGGTAGCCGTCGGATGCCACCGGGGCGCTGAACCTGTGGGTGCCGTGCAGCTGGCAGGAGAGGGGCAGGGGCGGTGAGGGGCGGTGACAATGGGGCCGGTGAGGCGACGGTGGCGGATGCGTGCAAGTGCGGGAAGGAGCTGCGTGTGCGCCAGCCGCGCTGCAGGCGTATTTGCAGATACCGCCAACCACCCCACCCCACCCTCCACAAGCCACCCGCCCATGCCTCCACGAGCCCCCCCCCCCCCCTCTCAATGGACATCCCACCTCCGAGGCTGCGTCAATTAGCACCATTGCCCCGAGCTCCGAGGTGTTGAGCCGCAAGCCGATTTCTGGCATCACGAATGGCCGGCCCGTAAGCAGGCTGGTTCCCTGCACTGCAGTGCAGAAAAGGAAGGCTGATTCATGAGTAGGCCATGAGGCGCTGCCGTGCCAAACGCAAACGCGCGGCATAGGGGCTTTCGCTCTCGCCGGAGGGCCGGGCGCGTCGCAGCGGGCGGGCCGAGTCGCTCATCGCTGGCAGAGTGAGGGCGGGGGCTTGCACGCCAAACCGCAGCGTATGTCTGTGCAAAATGTTGCCAGCCTGCTGTCAGCGGGGGGCCAGGGCCGCCTCTGCGCCCGCAGAGCGGGTGGCCCGTCATGCACGCCAGCGGCCCTCTCTTGCACGCCGCGTGCCGGGGCTGGTGGATGGTTTAGGCAGTTCACAGCCCCCTCCCCCCCCCCCCCCCCCCCCCCCCGCCAGTGAGTGGACTGGGGGATGCTGGAGCATGTGCCGTGGACCACAGAGCGTGGGGGTTGGTATCTGCACACTGTTCATCCCTTCACGCTCGGGCCGCTGTACGTTCGCCGCATCTGCCCGCTTCCCCGATCACGTCTGCAAGGACCGCTGCGCAAGCTGCATCTCGGGTGGTAATTGGTAGTAATGATGGTACAGGGGTGTGTTGAGGGGTTAAAAGGAAGGAGGCACCGTGCCGCTGGCAGCATGTGGGTCAGCAGCCAGCTGCTGCTGTGGCAGGGTCAGGGTAGCGCAGGGCGGGCAGGTGGGTCAGCATGCCGGGCGCCGGCGCTGTGGTGCAAGGTCGTCAAATGGCTGCTGCAGCTGCAGTCAAGCAGCAGCTGGAAGACAACTGGAGCAACAGCTGCCAGCACAATGTGTTTCCGCTTGCTCAAATCGATTATATCATGCGCCGCAAACGGGCACAGCAGGGCCTGACGGTAACGCAGGCACCTGCCGCCAGCGGGCGGCGGCGGCGGGGCGTGGGAGGGGACCAGGAGGATGCTGAGCTGGTCCTGCCGCGTTGGGATGTGGAGGTGAGCATACTGTATCTGTAAGCAGGACTGGAGTTGCTGGATGAAGCGGGGCAGGGTAGCACGAGGGCAGCAGGAGGGCAGCAGGCATGGCAGAACTGTTGATGCCGTGCCCATCACTAACGGACACATCCCCGCTGTGTGCTGCCCACGATTGCAGCCCAAGGAGCTGAGCAACAGGTTGCTGCGTCAGTTCCATCTGGACAAGACAATTGACGGCAAAGAAGTCCTGCTGCGCTCGGTGTCCCGCAACGACGACCTGGGCATCGCAGTGTCGCGCAAGGTGTTGGTGGTGGCCGCCGAGGAGGTGCCCGCCTTCTTCGCCAAGCATCACGGCATCCAGGGCCAGGGCTGGAACTCCCCTGCCCGCCTGTTCCACCACGTGCGTGCTCAGTGGTGGCGGTGCAGACTGCAGCATTGCGCCTGTGCGAGGCAGCCGCTTGTACAGCCCGTCGCCGCCGCCACCGGCTGCCTCCGCTCCCCGCACTCTACACCTCTGTGCTCCCTTTCCACCCGCTGCTGCGCAGCTGCACCACGCCGTGCCCACCCAGCTGATGCCTGCACCAGGCGGCCAGCCGCGCCTGGTCCACGGTGCTGAAGGGTTCACCGTGGAGACCGCCAAGGCGTGGTGCACCGAGTGCCCAGTGCGTGCCGACATGGCCGCCAAGAAGCCTGCTGAGAAGCGCGCCGTGCACCCCATTGTGGCCATCATGGCCCTGATGCACCTGGCGGTCAGTTCAGCTGCAGGGTTGCAGCGCCTGGAAACTGCTGTGAAGCTGATGTGAAGCTGCCATGAAGCTGCAGGGATGTGCTGCCCACCACTGTCACACCCAACCACCTCTTCTATACCTGCATGCTCCCACCCACAGGCCGATTTGATCGACCTAGGAGCAGGGCGTGACGAGCGCTACCGCTACGTGCTGGTGGTGATCGACGTCTTCAGCCGCTATTGCTGGCTTTACCCGCTGGCCTCCAAGACGACCATTGGCGTGGCACGGCATGTGAGCTGCCAACACTTGCTGCCAGCGCTTCCTCCCAGCGCTTGCTGCCAGTTTTTGCTGCAAGCCCTTGCTGTCATTGATTGGTGCCAACGCTAATTGGCATCGCTACCGGCCAGCGCTGCCGACCAGCGACCAGCCGCTTCGCTTGCTTCATGCCTCGTCTTGCGCTCTCTTTCACTCTGCCCCACCCCCACCCCCACGCACCCCTGTCGTTCCCTTGCAGCTCTACTTTCAATTCATGCGAACGCAGGTGCCTGACAAGCTGCAGACCGACAACGGCCTGGAGTTCTGCGGCAAGGAGGTCAAAGAGCTATGCGAGCTGTTCAACGTGCGGCACGCCAAGAGCATGCCCGGCCATCCTGAAACCAACGGTTGCGTGGAGCGTAAG
Organism: Micractinium conductrix; assembly: GCA_002245815.2. Lineage (NCBI taxonomy): Eukaryota > Viridiplantae > Chlorophyta > Trebouxiophyceae > Chlorellales > Chlorellaceae > Micractinium > Micractinium conductrix. The sequence goes on from LHPF02000043.1 coordinate 96,708, forward strand.
AACCGCGAGCTCAAGAACAAGGTAGGAGCCGGGCAATGTGCGAAGAGGGAATCTGGTGTGCTGCTGCTGTTGTTGTTGCTGCTGGTGGCGTTGAGGTGGTCGGAGGTGGTCGTGTGTGGCAGCGGTATGGCTGATGCAGCGGCAGTGCTGCAGGTCCAGCCCACAGCCGTCTCTCTCTCTCTGACCGCTGTGTGCACATCCCCTACCCGTCCCTCGTCAGATTCGTGCGCTGCTGATGGCTTGCCCGCTGTTCGAGTGAGTACATAAAGCTCGTGCTGCTGCCCCTGCTGCCCCTGCTGCCCCTCCTGTCCAGTGCTGCTGTGCTGTGGTTCCTGTTTCCACGCTGCAGCTTCTGCTGCTGCCCCACCTGTCCAGTGTTGTTGTGCCTGCGTGCATTGCAGCTCGTGCTGCTACCCCTCCTGTCCAGTGCTGCTTGCACGCTGCTGTCGTGTTCCTGCCGCTCCTGTCCAGTGCTGCTGTGCTGTGCTGTGGTTCAGCGCTGCCCCCCCCCCCCCCCGCCCCACGCCACCCCACCCACACCCACACCCCACCCACCCACACCCATACCCTGCACTCTGCAGCTGGGCGTTCCACGTCCTGACAGTGATGCAGATGGTCAACAACTCGCCCACCAGCGCGCTCGGCGGCATGGCCCCCACCAAGGCGCTGTTCGGCACGCTGCCCTCCAACATGAACTTGCCACTGCTGGATGACATTGTCCGCCTGCTGGGCTTCACCTCCTCGGCTGAGGCGAACGATGCCGACACCCCGCCAGCCCCTGCCACGCGCAAAGGCAGCGCAGCGCAGCCCAAGCGCCGCCGCACGCTGTCAGAACTGGTGCTGCCCTCGGATACCGAGGATGAGGCAAGCGACGATGCAGCGCTGGACGAGGCAACGCTGCAAATTGCTGCCACCACTTCTCCCCTGGGGCGGCGCAGTACCCGCACTAATGCAGGCGGCCGGCTGAGCCAGCTGGTGGCACATGAGCTGCTGGACGAGGCGGGCGAGGTGCCCACTCGTGCGCTGCCGCAGCGTGCTACAGCCATGCGCAGCCCATCAGGCAAGCGGCGGGCAGCGACGAGCCTGCTGGATCAGCTGGCAGCCATTGCAGCAGAGTGCGACGCTGCTGGTGAGTGTGGGAGTGATGTTGGGAGCGGCGGGCAAACCATTCGTTGGGGGCCTGCCTGCAAATGGGGGCGCATGAAGCAGTGGCTGCTCCCACATGAGCGCTCGTACCTCCTGCATTCATTTCGTCCATGCTGCAGAGGAGCTGGATAAGGTGGACGACAGCAGCAATGGAGCTGGCACCAGCGCTGAGGCAGAGGCAGCGGAAGAGTCTGACTGGGCTGTTTGAGCTGGGGTAGACATAAACAGAGTTGGGCAGGCCGGCTGTGGTGCAGTGCGCACGCCCACCATCTCCACCCTGCACGTCAATTGCTGCTCTTCTCCTCCTCCCCCTACATCGACAGCCATCCTCACCGCCCACCACGGCGCTCACCAGGAGCAGGTGCTGGCACTGCACGTGCGCAACCGCCAGCGCATCCGCAGCCAGGGCGGCAAGGGCGGCGCTGAGTTCGACATCGGCGATGCCGTGCTGCTGAAGCCTGCCAGCATGGGCAAGGTCGGCACCAGCACCATTCAGCGCAAGCGGCTGACGTGCCGCGTGGTGGGTGTGGCAGAGCAGACCGGCAAGTACCACCTGCGGTGCAACACCGGCCTCCTCAAGGGCACCTACGGCGGCGGCGAGGTGCTGCGCCCGGCCCCCGCCGAGTCTGCAGCCGAGCTCAACTTTGCTGCTGACGCGGATTCCTCTGAGGTGCCGCTGGTCACGCTCACTGCGGCGGTGAATGCAGAGCTGCTGGTGACGGCAGGCGGCAAACGCCGCCGCACGTGAAGCACCGGCGGCGCTGCCCGTGGGCTGCAGTCCACCTGTCTCCAGCCAACCCAGCTTCACCCTGCAACAGCCTGGCCCCCTCCTGTAAGCTCTGGTGCAGCAGGCAGCCATTTAACGCAGGTAAGTTGGGCAGCAGCTGCGCTGTGATGCGCGCTGCTCCTGCCGCCGCTCACGCTTTCCTTGCCCGACAGCCTGCCCTCTGTCCCACATTCTCGCTTTGCTTTGCACACTTCTCCGGCCTGCCTTGCGTTTCAATTGCGGTGTAACAACGATCTACTGCAGCGGGCGAGACCAGGGGGCTTGGCTTGCGCGGACCCGACCATCCCCTCGCTCTCAGCAGCTTTTCCGGCGCGGCCTCGCTTATCTAGAGACACTCTGTGGACCAGGTAACAAGTTAAAAGTGGCGCCGCTGCGCCTCCTGCAGCAGGCAGGCCAGGGGGTCGACCGGTGCAGGGGTCGACCCAGCACGCAACACCGCCGCCAATCGTCGTCCTGCGCGGGTCCCGCCGGCTACAGCCTCGGCCTCCCCTGCTGCACCGCCGGCAGAGGCGGAGCCACCTCGTGCTGCTGCTGCTGCTGCCGCTCCTGCTGCGCCGGCGCTGCCTCTTCCTGCTGCTGCTGCCGCCGCCGCATGCCGTGCCGCGTGGGCCGCCGCGGTGGCCTGTGCCGCCGCCGCTGCGTTGCCTCGGAGCACTCTTGGGTAGATGAGGCGGTCTGGCGAGGCCCACGCCACTTCTGCGCACCAGGAAGCAGAAAAAGCAACACATTCAGCAGGAGGCGGGATGTTGTGGGGGGGGACGACGGCGCGGGGGAATGCAACGCCTCTGCGTGCGCTGCCTGCACATCCACGCCCCACCGTGCCACGCTCCATCCCCTGCCATTCCCCGCCCGCCCCCCCCCCGCCCCCCGCCCCCCGCCCCCCCCACCACCACCACCACCACCACACACCACCACCACACACACACACACACACACACACACACACACACCACACACACACACACACACACACACACACACACACACACACACACACACACACACACACACACACACACACACACACACACACACACACACACACACACACACACACACACACACACACACACACACACACACACACACACACACACACACACACACACACACACACACCACACACACACACACACACACACACACACACACACACACACACACACACACACACACACACACACACACACACACACACCACACACACACACACACACACACACACACACACACACACACACACACACACACACACACACACACACACACACACACACACACACACACACACACACAGCTGCCTCCTGCACCGCCTCTGGCTGCAGTGGCTGCCGCTGCTGCAAGTCTGCCGTGATGCCGGCCTCTGCCAGCGCACTCTGCAGCTGTGCTGCCCAAGGCATCTGCGCAATGCCGTGGGGGCCGCAGTGGCGTGAGGGGGTGTGCTCTGCTGCCAGCTGCAGGCTGGCGTCGAGCACCTGCCGCATCAGGCTGCCCTCTGGCGCTGCCACAAGGCTGTTCCAGGCTGCCTTGCTCTGCTGCCAGCGCACGGTTCCACAGCCGTACTGCTCGCATCACCCAGCCCAGCCACCGCGGGCGCTTGCCGCATTCGGCCAGCATAATCGCGTTGGGTGTGCTTGAAGCACACCCAGCAGCCGCCGCAGGTAGTCGAGAGCGGTCATAGCTGTAAGGGTGACAAAGCAGGTGCACGAAGCGGCACAACAATTGGTGGCTTATAGGAAAGGCAGATGCCTGAATGGTCGGAGAAGTAGGACGGGATCACACCCGCATGAATGCTGTCGGGAAACAGATTAGTCCATATGTGGTCCACGGTTATGCCGCTGCAGCGAGTAGGCAAAGCAATCTGCTGACTAGCACCTACACTTGCAAAAATTGCTTTCAGCCGTCTCACAGCAGTGGCGTAGTGCGCGTCGATATTGAAATCACCCATCGCTATGATGGGCTTGGTGCCGGCGCGCTGAACAAAGTACTCTAAACAGTCATAAAACTGGCCATCCTTTGCCCGAGGGGATCGATACACGCAAATGAGCTTTCGCTGCAACCATCGTACCACAGACCACATTTTCACCCTCCACACCCTCATCTCCCAAGCACGCGCCGAGAAGCGCCCCCTCTACACCTGCTTTGTTGATTTCAAAAAAGCCTTCGACTCTGTCCCCCGCTCCCTCCTTTGGCAACGCCTCGCAGAAGCCGGCATTGATGGCCCCATGCTTGCCGCCCTCCAATCCCTCTACGCCTCAGTCACCGCCCGCGCCCTCTCCCCTGAGGGCCTCGCCAATCCCTTCCCCTGCGACCTTGGCGTGAAGCAAGGCTGCCCCCTCATCCCCCTCCTGTTTGGCCTTTACATCGATCGTGTTGCCCCCCTAATCCAAGCAGCCGACCCCACCGCCCCCGCCCTGGCTGGCCTTGCCATTGCCGTCCTCTACGCCGATGATCTCACCCTCCTTAGCACCACGCTCGCCGGCCTGCAAAAGCAGCTTGACGCCCTCCACGCTTTCTGCCTCTCCTCCCAACTTGACGTCAACCTAGCAAAAACAGAAATTGTGATTTTCAACCCTCCCCGCTCCCCCACCCCCGACACCGCCGACCCCCGTTCCCCCGCCACCTGGCACTTTGGCAACTCCCCCGTCACTGTCTCCGACTCCTACCGCTACCTTGGTATCACCTTCCATAACACACGTGGTCTCACCATGGCCCCCACCCACCTCCACGCCGCTGGCCAGCGCGCCCTCCACGCCCTATACCTCCGCTGCACTGAGCTTGGCATCACCACACCATCCCTCATGTGCCGCCTCTTCGACTCCCTCATCTCCCCCGTCCTCTCCTATGCCGCCGAAATCTGGTCCTTTGCCCCCGGCGCCTCCATAGCTCGTGACGCTGCCGAAACTCTCCACCGCCGCTTCCTCCGCCGCATAGCTGGCATGCACCCCACCACCCTCACCTCCGCCACGTACGTCGAATTTGGCCGCACCCCCCTCTCCCTCCATTGGACCCGCCTCGCCGCCAGCTACTTCAGCCGCGTGGCAGCCCTCCCCGACGATCGCCCTGTCAAGCACGCCTTTCTGGCAACGCAGCAGCTCGAGCAGCAGCCACGACAAAACTGTCGCACCGGCCTCGGCGCCCTGCAGCAGCACCTCACCAGCACGCTCGGGCTTGCAGCCTCCACCCCCGATGACCTGGCAGCTCTAAAGCGCCCCGATGTGCGGCATGCAACCGCGCAGCACTGGGCCGCGCAATGGTACCGCAACCTGGCAGCTGCCGCCGCCCCTGCTGCAACAGCCCCTGGCCGCCGCAGCAGCGGCTCGCAAAGCGCAGCATACATATCCCTTGTCCCTGCCTTCCCGTCATCCCCCCAACCCTACCTTTCCGACCCATCTATCCCCCACAAACACCGCACCGCCCTTGTCCGCATCCACTGCGGCAACCATTGGCTCGCTGAGCACACCTCCCGCTACCAAAAAACTGCCGAAATTTAACTCCACCACCACAAACCCTGCCGCTCCTGCGGCACCCACAAATGGCCCATTGGCAACCCCCTCCTCCTCTGCGACTCTTGCGACATGGCATGGCACTGCCACTGCTTAGACCCCCCCCCCCTCCCAGAGCCCCCACCCGGTGATTGGTTTTGCCCCACATGCGCCTCCCTCGATCGCTGCGTCCCCGCCGCCCGCGAGGCAGCCACTGCCCGACGGGCACACGCCCTGCGCTGCCCCCACTGCCCTGCTCCCAAAGAAGACGTGGCACACTTCCTTTTTCGATGCCCCCTCTACACCACCCTCCGCACCCACTTCGCAGACTTCTTCCCGCACTCAATTTCCACCCCACAGGCCCGGCTGGCCCAGCCAGCCTGCGCCCGCACCGCACAGTACCTCTCCCAATTAATGCTATGAACTCCACTTCACACACCCTTCTCCCCCCGCCCAGTCCCATGAGACCTCTGCTGGCTTCCCGTGGACTTTAAATGTAATTGATTGACAATGGGATGCCACGGAGTATCAATCTCGGAATATGTGATCTGTGTGAGATCCTGAGAAAAGCTGAGCCCATCACGCGTTTGCCCAACCGTGTACTGAAGCGTACCCCGCGCACGTGGTGTGCTTCCCCTCACCCCGGTTTGATGGCTCCCCAGGTCGGTGAAACAGGGGATGCGGGTGGGTGGGGTGGGGTGGGTGGGGGGTATGCTTGCAGCTGGCCTTTTCTGCAGAGTTGCAAACCATTTCATACGTACGCACCAACGAGCCGCTCATTATTTGTTTTGCAGGTGCCAGCGGTGGCACCATCGTTTACGATCCCTACGGCCAGCGCACCGAGGAGTGGAAGCACCACATGGCAGACACGGACGATCTCACGGCGCTGGTGCACTCAGAGGGCTTCCCCCAGGAGCACGTGAGGATGGCGCCGTGGGACATCATGCTCAAGGCCAACCCGGTGCCGCACGAGGTGACCCCCATCACCGCTGGCGACCAGCTAGTTGTGGTGGGGTTTGTGGGCTTGCGCTTCTCGTGAGGCGGCAGAGCACTCCGGCAGCCCTCTCCGCCGCCGCCGCGCCTCATGACTGCGCAGCCGCAAGGGGACGGGCCGCGGCCAGCTTGCGGCTCCGGCCCAGCCCGCCCAGCCCGCCGTCCTGCCCCTCGTGCTCGTGCTCGTCGGCCGAGTTGTCTGCCGAGTTGTCCGCCGAATTCTCAGCCGAGTCGACTGGCGAAGCATCCGTTGCACAGCAGCAAGGATGTCAGCTGGCTCACCAGGGAGCGAGGCCAGAAGGTTCAGGACACGATTTCTTCACGCGCGGCGATCAACGGGGGCCACCGGGGGCTGGCTGTGCTTGCAAGCAGACAGTATGCAAGCAGGATGCAAACTGCCCGCCGCCGCTGCTGCGCCCGTGGCTGAACACACCTGCGGGCAGGGCGCAAATTGGAGGCGGGCGCTGGCGGGTTGGTAGCCGTCTGCTGGTGATGCTACTGCTTGATCAGGGCTGTTGGCGAGCCCCCGGTGGAGTGCCGCTCCTGCAGGGGGGCGGGTGGTCATGAGGCTGCCGACGCTGCTATGCTGGCACGGGCTCGGCTGGCGAGCTCCCCGCGTATCGAGGTGGGAGTCTACAAAATTGGTGCAGTCAACAGAGAGCAGAGCAGACAATAAAATCAAGTGGGGTGCTGAAAAGTGTGGAGGTGGTGGTGGACGCGCTGCATGGTGTGATCAGACGAATAGGGGAAGAAGACTGGGTGGGACCGAACCAGGGAGGCAAGTTTTGTGAGGCAGCTGTGTGTGTCAAAACCCCTAGAGCCAAGATCGAAAACCACGCGGGCGTTAGACCTACAGAAATCATCAAAATCTGTAATGATGCGTGAGAAACGATGGAACTGGCTGGTAACAATGCCATACTTGGCCCGTGAAGAAAGGTTGGAGGTGGTGTGGGGGAACTTGATTAAGGGGAATGGGAAAGCCCAGCGTTTGTCATACAGAACAGTGCGGAGGGGGGGGGGAAATCACCGGGGCCGGTGGGAGAAACGGTGACATCAAGGAAATCGAGGGAGGCGCCGGTGCCTGTGGGTTTGAGGGAGAGGGCAGGGGGGTAAATGCCTGTGAATTCGGGGAAGCCAGGGAAGGATTGCGAGGTGTAGGTGAGGGAAGACAACAGGGGGCAGTTAATAGCATACAGGTCATCTACAAATCGGCTGAGGAAGCAGAAGGCGAGAGCGATGTAAAGGGAAACACTGGCAGGAGAGGGGAGCCAATTGCCGACGGACCAAAGGACGGTGATGGGGCCAGCGGCAGTGTGGAGGGTGACCTGGGCGGCAGACGAGGGATGCACAGCAGCAAGCGCAGCAGCAGGCGCAGCAGCAGGACCCTGCCAAGCGGCTGCGGGCGGTGCAGAAGAAGCTGCGGCAGATTGCGGCTCTGGAAGAGAAGCGCGCCGCCGTGCAGGCGCTGCAGGTAACCGCTTGTGCGACGTGCGGCCACAGGGTTTTGATGTCGGTCGGCCTTGCTCTGTGTGTGTGTGTGTGTGTGTGTGTGTGTGTGTGTGTGTGTGTGTGTGTGTGTGTGTGTGTGTGTGTGTGTGTGTGTGTGTGTGTGTGTGTGTGTGTGTGTGTGTGTGTGTGTGTGTGTGTGTGTGTGTGTGTGTCATGCGTGGCGCACCGCACGGCAATGCCGCACAGCCCCCCCCCCGACCCGTGCAGGCAGAAGAGGAAGGCAAGCTGGTGCAGCGGCCAGCGTTGGAAGCGGAGGAGGCAGCGCTAGCGGCAGCAGTGTTTGGCCAGGAGCTGAGCGCAGCTGCGGCGGCGCACGCGGCACGGCAGCAGAGGTACGCTGCGGCAGCGCCTGCACCCTGCCCAGTGCCTGTGTCGATTCACCGTTTGGGTCAGCTTACACGTCGTGTGATCATGGGCCAAAAAGTGCTGGCACCGCCCGTCGCTGGAGGGGGCACACTCGACAGCGCTGCAGTAGCGGCACAGCGTGCCGCAAACGGATGTGCAGCAACATGACAGTGCCGTAGCCATATGTGGTGGGGGGGACGGCGGGACCGTCACACCAGGTCTGGAGCCTCCCCTTGCTGCTGCTGCTGCTGCTGCCCCTGGTCCGCATGCACCCGCGTCCCGATGGAGAAGGGCCCGCCAAGGCCTTGGCCCGCCGGGGGGCTCGCCGAGCCCGCCCGCCAGCCGCCGCCGCTGCCGCCGAGGCGCGACGGCTTGGGCCGCAGCGCCGACGTGCCGTCCAGCAGGGCCAGCTGCTGCTCCTTGTGCCACAGGCCGGGGGATGCCAGCGGCAGGTCCGAGTCGCAGTCGTGTGTCGGCACGTGCAGGAAGCGGCCGCCGGGGGGAGAGCCCTGCAAGCAGCGGCGTGGGGAGGGCAGGGGGCACGGCATGGGCGGGCGGATGCAGGGGTGGCGGGCGCGCGGGGCACGCATGCACGGGGCGGGTTTGAGGCGCGGCAAGCAGGCTGCCGCGTGATGTCCGGTGGCATTGACCCTTTCCACAGCACCCAGCTGCTCACCTGCAGCCTACGGGCCAGCCAGGGACCTGCCACGCCCGCCACCACCACCACGCAGGCCACCGCAACCAGCAGTCCCGCCCAGTGGTGCCCTCCAGGCGCGCTGCTGTCACCGGCGTCGCCGCCTGCGCCGCCGCTTGCATCGCTCCCGGCACCCGCTGCTGCCGCTGCATCTGCGGCCGCTGCCGCCTCCTCTGCGGCCCCTGTGCCTTGTTGGCTGCTGTCACCATCCGCAGCATGCTGCTGCTGCTGCTGCTGCTCCTCTGCTGCTTCTGTATCGCCGCCTGAATGCGGCTTCTCCTGCTCCTCCTCGGCTCCAGCCTGCTCCTCCTCATCATTGTCGGGGTCCTCCTGCGGCTGCCCCTGGTCTGCTGCAGGATGCTCGTGCTCCTCCTCCTCCTCTGCTGCCCGCTGCTCCTCCTCCTCTGCTGCCCGCTGCTGCTCCGCTGCTGCCCGCTGCTGCTCCTCGTCTGCTGCCCGCTGCTCCTCCTCTGCTGCCCGCTGCCGCTCCTCTGCTGCCTGCTGCTGCTCCTCTGCCAGGGGCTGGACCACCCTCACGAATTCGGCGACCGAGCGGGTGCTGCCATCTGCAGCACACACAGGAAGTGCAGCGGGGGCGAGCTGAGCGTAGGTTCGGCGCAGCAAGCAAGCTTGGGGTGGTGGGCTGAGGTTCCGGCGGGAGGGGGCCACCTTGCCGCTGGCGCACACGCCACACATCCATGCACGCCACTCTGCGCCTCCACTGGGACCGTTGTATTCCACCGCCACACCCACCCACCCACCCACCCACCACACCATCTGCAACGCACTCCATCCCTGACAGAGCGCTATCCGGAAGTTGTGCCGACACCGAGACCTCGGCAGGGCAGACCAGCCTGCAGGACGGGGGGGGCCAGCAATGTGTGAAAGCGAGGCGAGGCGGCGGCGAGGCAGTGCCAACGCCGCCCGGCGTAGGCCTGCTCCGCTATTATCATCATCACCATCTGCCGCCCGGCACGAGCGCTCCGCCCCACCCCCAGTCTCCCGTTTCCCCCCTTCCCTTGGCCGCACCGGTTGCCTGCAAGATTGACCATCAGGCTGCTGCCTATCAACGCCTCGGGCATCCAGGCGGGGAATGGGCCGCTGCAGCACAAGGGGCGCAGTGGTTGGAGGGCCATGAGCGGCTGTGCAGGCGCAGCAGTTTAAGCAGTACGGGGGCGGAGGCCCATCTGACGCCGCGCCCCACTGGCCAGTGCTGCTGCGCAACAGAGGCGGTCGGTCGGTGCGTGTCCATGCGAGCAGGAAGGCACACAGGGGGGAGAGTACAGCCTTGCGGTGGCAGCTGGCGGACCTCGCCAAGCCACCCTGCCGGCCTCGCACTCTGCCAGCAGTGCATCTGTGTGGCCGTCGAACGGGAACGCGTGCTGCTGCACAGCTGTCGACCGACCGGTCGAAAGGGCAATCGATGCGGGGCGCACCTGAGCTTGTTGTTCCCCAGGTCCAGCATGGCAGGCAGCGCCATGCCGTCGACCGGGGTGAAGGCCCCGACCTGCCGCAGCAAGCCGAGGCTGGCCAGGGCCTCGGGCAAAGGGCCTGCGCAACAACGAAAGATGGTGGGGTGGGGTGGGGTGGGGTGGTGGGGTGGTGGTGGTGGTGGGTGGATGGGTGGGTGGGTGGGTGGATCAGGTCGTGCCCTTTGCACACGCCCACATCGGCCCTGCGACCACTACACACGCCAGCCCCCCACGACCCCGCCGGCTTCCCAGGAACGACAATGCAACTAATTCGTTTACTGCTTACCAGTGTCACAATTTCCGATGTGTCAGAAAATCCAAAACTAACTGAAGATTGGTTAAATTGACCACTCAACCACTCACCCCCCAGCTGGTTGTCCTCGAGGGACAAAACCTCCAGGGGGCTGCCCGAGGCTGCAGCGGCCTGACGGTAGGGCAACGCACGGTGGTTGTTGTAGCGTGCACGGCACACGTGCGCTACCAGTGCAGCATCCACACACACGAACAGGAAGCAATGCAGGCCGAGCGCGCATGCCGGCACACGCCCGTGCATGCTGCCCTGCCCCCTGGCTGACGCCCAGGCACCGCGCCTGCGCAAACGCCTCCAGCCCGCTTGACAGCTGGTTCTGCCCTGCCTGCAAGACGGTCAACACCGGCAGCGCGCCCAGCGCGGCTGGCAGCGGGCCTGCGGGGGCCGCGAATTGACAGGCGGTGCGTTTCGGTGAAGAGGTTGGGGCACGGGAGGCAGACCTTTGAGCATGGAGAGAGGCGGCGACGGTGGGCTGGGGAGGCAGGCTGGCACCCGAAGCAGGGCGGTAGCCAGGCACCGACAGGCAGACGGGCCGTGGACAGGCCCAAACGCCACACCACCGCCCTCTGCCCTCTCTCCCTCCCTCACCGCTGAAGCCGTTGCCATGCAGATCCAGGCGCTGCATCGCCGGCGCCTCCCAGCGCGGCGGCAGCGCCCCGCCGAGCCTGTTGTCGCCGAGCAGCAGCAGCTCCAGGGAGGGCTGCGCCGCCAGGCCTGCAGGCAGCAGGCGAAGCGGGGAGGCACTCACACCAGCCCACGGCACGCAAGCGGCCTCCCACCTGCTCCTTTCTCGCTTCCCACCCACGCTGCCCCACCTGCAGGTGGGCAGAGCTGCCTGAACCAGACAAGGCGCTGTCCGACGACATCCCCACGCACGCCGGGGCAGGGTCCAGCGGCGTTTGCCCCGTGCCCTGAGAGCCCTTCTCAGCAACCTCCTCAGCCCATACCTGCCGGCCAGCTGCGGACTGGTTGCTGCGCACCCACCATACTGTTGAGTGCGTGCCAACCCACCCCGCACGCCTCCATCTCTGGTTGCACACCCCCGCCCCCCCCTGCTGTGATGCCGTGCCGACCAGCAGCAGCGGACCCACCTCCAGGCAGGCTGCCGCTCAGCTGGTTGCTGCGCAGCTTGACCACTTCGAGCTCCACTCCACCCCACTGTTCTGGGATGGTGCCGCTGCAGAGGGGAGGAGTGTGGGCAGAGGCAGGTCGGCAGCTTGGGGCAGGCGTCCCCTTCAGCGGGCTGCTGTTGGTTTGGCACCTTGCCTCGGCTTGGCGCCTTGGCTTGGCCCCGCGCATGCACAGCAAAGAATGTAGGCAGGGTGCTGCCCTGCGCTACGATGCTCAGGATTATTGAGCCACACTGTGCTCTGTTGCGCACCTGAGGGAGTTTGAATCCAGGTTGATGTGCTGCAGGGAGGCCGGCAGCTCGGGCAGCGGGCCTGGGGAAGGGTGGGAGGGGGTGGGGGGGGGGCCAAGTCGGAAGCGACCGTGAGGGACGTGCGTGGCTGGGGCCTGGCGGGCGGCTTCTGACACTGCCCTGCTGCGCTCCCCAGACGCCGATGGGGCGGAGCAATACCTAGTTAGGTTCAGCCGCCGCCGCCGCCACCGCCGCCGCTGTAGCAGCAGCAGGCCTGGGCCCCCGGGCCCTATGGTTGAGCGAACTCACCGCTGAACTGGTTGCCGTGCAGCACCAGCGCCTGCAGCTGGGCCAGCTGGGCCACTCGAGGGAGCGTGCCGGTGAGGGCCTGTGCGCAGCGGCGGCGAGATGCGTGGGCAGATAAGGAGGGGGCTGGGTGTGTCTTCTCCTACATCCGCTTTGGCAGGACGGCCTGCTGTGCCTCCTCGCACGTCCAGTCAGCACGCGGCACGCCACCGTGAACACATGCGCCCACTCGCTCTCCCCCCTCACGTTGGAGTGTGCAGAGATTATGAGGAGCTGGGAGTCGGGGGGCGGCTGCGGCAGCGTGCCCGTCAGCCGGTTGGCGGCGAGGTACAGCTCCTGCAGCGCCGGCGCCTGGAGGAGGCAGGGCGGGATCGGGCCCTCCAACTGGTTGGCTGCAAAGGGGGAGGCGAAGATTCTAAAGGGGGGGGAGAGTCAAAATGCACAGTTTGTTGGGGGGGAGGCAGAGGGTTCACGATCGCGGGGCTGACCCCAACTCCGCATCCACCCTCGAAAGGGTCGGCGGATGCTTCAGCCAGCAGCCTGGCTCTCTGCCAGCGTTCCCCCCTCCTCTGCCGCGCGGATGCTTCAGCCAGCAGCCTGGCTCTCTGCCAGCGTTCACCCCTCCTCTGCCGCCGCCCCCCTCCCTGCCGGCTGCACGCATGAGGGAGCAAAGGCCAGCCGCTTGCCTGCCACCTCCAGCTCTGCAAGCGGCCCCGCCACCAGCTCGCAGCTGAGGCAGCCAGAGAGGCGGTTGTGTGCCAGCACCAGGTGCTGCAGCGCCGGCAGGGAGCGCACGACTGGGAGGGAGGGAGGGAGGCCGGGAGAGACGTTGCGGCATTGGGAGTTGGGGGCGCGAGCAGCCAGGCGCGCCGCCTGCCAGCACTGCGATGCAGCGGCCCTCGTGCCATGCCCTGCAGCGTAGCAGCACACCAAGCACGGCACGGGGCACCACATGCCAGCTCACCAGGCACCACATCCCGTTCCAGAAAGCCTGCCAGGTCGTTCATCGTCAAGTCGAGCAGGGTGAGGTGCGTCAGGCGGCCCAGCGCTTGGGGGAAGGGGCAGGCCATGTACTGCGGGGGGGGGGGGGGTCATGGATGATGCCAGGCGTGGCACCCGAGCAGCACGGCGCCACGGGCGCCAGTTTGGGCCGAAACGTTGCACACTTTTCCCCTTCTGCCCCACCCCCCTTTGCCCAGTGCCGTCCCCTTCCAGCCCCGGCCGCAACAACACCGCAGGAGTAGGGAGAGCGACATCACTGACGCACACACCGCTACCCGGAACCATGGCGGAGTCCTCGCCACCCCCGTGAAGAGGCGCACGCCACTACAACACCTCAGCTGACCTCGTTCACAAGCGCCAGGTGCACCAGCCTGCCGTCGATGTCGCACAGGTTGCGCCCGACGTTGCACAGATCCCTCTCCATGCCTGCCCCATCCCCCTCTCTTGCCGTCGAAGCAGCGGCGCCTTGCTCTGCCTCTGCTCCCGCCTCTGCTGCCCGCTCGCTCTGCCCGCCGCTGGCGCCGCCAGGAGGCGGCGCCAGCGCGGCGCGCAGGGTGGCGCAGGCGCCGGGGCGGGAGCAGCAGGGGGAGTGCAGGATCTGGGGAAGGAGGGAAGCGTGGCAGTTTAGGAGCGTGACCAGATGGCAGCTTGGATGCTTTGCCTGCTGGGCTACGCAGCATGCCCGCCAGCTGGCCACCTGCAGCCGGGCACGCTGCCCGCCTTTCCTCCTGCCTCCCGCCACCAACCCAGGCCAGATGCGGCAACATGCATGCACTCATTCACGTCACAGCGCTGCTGCAGCACAACTGCGCGGTCACCCAACGCACAGCAACACCCCCGCACCTCCCCAAGCGCTGTGCGGTCTTGCGCCGCCAGGGCGCGCCGCCGCTCGTGCTTCTCTATCGTGAGCTTGTAGGACGACAGCTCAACCGACCCAACCACTGCGGAAAAATTGTGCGATGGGGGCGGTGCCAAGCGTTCGAGTCCAGAGTCGGGCTGCGCCTGCAGGGGCTTGAACGCTGGCACAGAGCAGGCAGGTGAGCGGGAGCCGTAGTGCGCTCGTGCAGGCCCTTCCGTTCAGCACCCTCCCCCCGCACCGGTGATGATGTATTCTCCAAGCTCCACCTGGCTGCGAGGGATGAACAGCACGTCCGCCCCGCTGCCGTGCCTCGACGCCAGCTGGCTGCCGCCGGGCGTGAGCGCCAGGCTGGTGTGAGAAGAGGGCAGGGGTGGAAGGACGGGGTGGGCAGGGCACGGCGGTGAGGTGGCGCGGCAGTGCGACGGCGTGCCACACAGACGCAGCGAAATTGGCTGTGCCAGTCAGGCATGCACCCTGCTGCCCCTGCACCCCTCCCCGGCAGCCCCTGCTCAGGCTTTCAGCACAGCTCTCAGCACAGCACAGCACAGCACAGCACAGCGCCTCACAGGTCTGCATCCCCGGCAGAGGTCTGCAGGGAGAACACCAGGTCAAAGGCGGCGGCGGGGGCAGCGGCGGCGTTCACGACGAAGGAGTAGCTCGCGTTTTTGCCTGCAGCGGTGGTTTGCGAAGGCGCGGCAAGTGCACTGATGTTGATATCGGGTGCAAGAGCGAGTTGGGGAGGCGGCAGGATGTCACACATCAGCGGCGGCGGCGGCGGAAAAGTTTAGCGGCGGCGTCGCCCTGCGCTTGCAGACCTACCTGCCACCACGTTGCCGCTGTCGGCGCAAGACAGCACTCCGGGCACGATCGAGGGAGGGCAGGAGAGCGGACGAGGGCCGTCGTGGGCGGCGGCAGGAGCGGCGGCGGCGGCGGCGAGCAGCAATAAGGCGGCCGTCCAGTGCGCGCCGAGGCCAGCCATGACGTGTGCGGCAGTGCTGACGGGACCTGGCTAGCCGCGGGCTTCACTTCGAGGTGCCTCGCGAGTGGATGTTCTTCAACAGGCGGGATGTCTGAGCTGGGCGGCGCGTGCGCGCGGTTGAAAGCAACCAAAAGTTTGCACGACACTGCAGGCACGCCGGCGGACGGAACAGGCGCCGTCAGCTGGGCTTCACTTCACTTGAACGCGGACGGCGGCGACACGCGCGCTGCGGCCTGCGGCAGCTGCCGCAATCGCTCCTGAATCTCACTGCTCTCTCGTTTGCTGGACGAAGTGCCTACCAATTTACATGCCCGGATCTACCAGGGCAGCGGCGAGCCGTCTGCGGCCTGCACGAAGCGGGCGGTGCCTGCAGGCCCCGCCTCGTCGAGCCGCGCCAGCACCCCCGCTGCCGCCGCCTGCACGCTGACAGGGCCTTGCGCCGACGGCGCCATGCCGCCAGCCGCGCCCGCCTGCACCGCCTGCCAGTACCCGCGGTGCATGTCTGTCGCCACAGCACCCGGGTGTATCGCCAGCACAGGAATGCCGTCTGCTGCGAGCTCCAACGCGAGGAGCTGGGTGCCCATGTTAGCCGCGGCCTTGCTCATCCTGCGGCAGTGGGTGGGCAGGTGAGCAGCAGGGAAGCGCGTGGCGCAGCAGCGGGCAACAGCGACAGCGAGCAACCGTGCTGTGTGTGCAGCGGCTGCCGACGCCAGCGCCGCCGCGCATCGCCCCGCCACATGCCACCCACCGTACCCGTGTACCTGTAGCCCACGCTGCCGTTCTTGCCGCCCTCTCCCGTCATCACAATGCTCCCCATCTTCGACGTTATCACTGCCACCCTGGCGCCAACATGCACCGCTGCAGGCGTGCCCCCAGCGCAGCCGCCTGCTGCCTCGCCGCCGCCTGCTGCCTCGCTGCTGCCGCCGCCACCTGCTGCGCCGCCGCCATCTGCTGCGCCGCCGCTGCCATCTGCTGCGCCGCCGCTGCCGTCTGCTGCGCTGCGGCTGCGTGCGGCCGCCGCTGCGGCTCGCAGGTTGGGCAGCAGGTCGTGCGCGACCCGCAGCGGACCCAGCGCGTTCACTTCGAACTGCGGCCAACGTGGGTGAGGGGCAGGGCATGCAACGTTTCAGCAGAGGGTGTTTCAGCAGAGGGCATGCAATGTTTCAGCAGAGGGGCAGGGCATGCGATGCAGCCTTCAGATACCGTGGAGAGCAGGCAGGCAGGCAGGCAGGCAGGCAGGCAGGCAGGCAGGCAGGCAGGCAGGCAGGCAGGCAGGCAGGCAGGCAGGCAGGCAGGCAGGCAGGCAGGCAGGCAGGCAGGCAGGCAGGCAGGCAGGCAGGCAGGCAGGCAGGCAGGCAGGCAGGCAGGCAGGCAGGCAGGCAGGCAGGCAGGCAGGCAGGCAGGCAGGCAGGCAGGCAGGCAGGCAGGCAGGCAGGCAGGCAGGCAGGCAGGCAGGCAGGCAGGCAGGCAGGCAGGCAGGCCCATGCGTTCGCCTCAAACTGCAATTAGGGCTGCAGCGCCGCCAAGCGCAGTGACAGAGGGTGCTCACCCAGGCACCGCCCAGGTAAATTGGCAGGCAGGCGTCGCCGTGCACATCCCCATTGCCATGGCTGCAGCAGACGTGCCGCGCTGTCGACATGCCTGCAGGCACCTGCTGCCAGACGGCGGCCTGCTTCGCCCGCTGCGCTTCCCCCGCCGCACCTGCTGCCGGATGGTTGCGGTATCCAGTGCGGCTAGGGAATCGGTGCTCAGAACGCCGGCGTTGCAAATCAGCAGCGACACCTGTTGTTGTAAGATGGGGGGGGGAATTGCAGTTGGGCAGCGACAACTTGGTGTTGGGGGGCCAGCGGCGGCAGGCAGGCAGGGTGTGGGGCGGAGCCTGCTCACTGGCACGACGTATGCAACCTGCAGCAGCAGGCAACAAGCCGCTGGCTGTTCATGGAATGCGCCGGTGCATTTCCACCCCGCACGCCTAGCGGCGCACTCACCGGTGCATCCATCAATGCGCGGCTGATCAATGCTCCACAGCTGTCCTCTGCCACGTCCACCGCTTCAATAATGGTGAGCTGAGATATATTGCCCACGTGGCTGCCGTCTCCGCTAGCGCCGGCGCTCTCGGTCAACGCGTCCAGCGCTATGCTGCTGTGTCGGCACAGTGCTGCCACGCGCCAGCCCCGCTCCAGCAGCTGGCGGCAGAGCTGCAGGGTTGTGAGGAAAATAAATGGTGTGAGCGAATGAGCGGCGGCGGGCAGGGTGGCAGCGGGAGGCACGGCGGCGTCATTAACGAGGCGGCTGTCGCTTGGCCCTCATCGACTGCAGAACGCATCAGCTGAACCTTTCGATCATGATTGCGGCACTCACCTCGAGCCCAAGCCCTCTGTTTGCGCCAGTCACGACGGCCAGCCCTGACAACTTTTGCGGCGCCTCCATGCTCTCAAGTCGATGTTCAGCACACGATGCTCGCTTGCGCAATGCTTTGGAGCAAGTAGGAAGCGCGAGGACAACGCAGCGCTCGCCAGCGCAGGCGCAGCAGTGCATGGACTCGTTTGATGGCTCATCGCCACGCAAGCGGTCTCGTGTGCAGTTGTCAAGTGCCAAAGCAGCTAGCTAGACGCCGCAGGTGAGGCTTGGCAGCAGATAGGGCGAGTGCCGGCTTGACAGGGGCCTTGGCGCGTCTTCTTCGGCTCGGGTGTGCAGTCGCCAGCGTACCGGTGGCATGCAGCGGGCCAGCGGGAGCTCAGAGGTGCCTTCAGCGCGAGGCAAGGCGAGCGAGGCCCACGCAGCCCGCTTGGCGGCCTGTCCCTCGCCCAATACCGCTGCATGCACATGCTGTAGCAATGCAGCGCCTGCGGGCAGCGTGCGGCAGGTGCTGCACCAGCGAGAGCGGCGGTGGCAGTGACGGGCGGCGGCGAGCGGCAAGCCTTCCGCTCCTTCCTCTCAACTCAGGCCGCCGAGTCTTTGCCCTGCTGCTGCTGCAGGACCACCCTACCTACAGCTAACCATTTTCCGAGCAGCACGCCAGCGGCGCCCCGGCAGCGGCGGCGGCAGCACCCAGTGGCAGGCAGGCAGCAAGCGGCAG
Organism: Micractinium conductrix; assembly: GCA_002245815.2. Taxonomy (NCBI): domain Eukaryota; kingdom Viridiplantae; phylum Chlorophyta; class Trebouxiophyceae; order Chlorellales; family Chlorellaceae; genus Micractinium; species Micractinium conductrix. The sequence continues at coordinate 115,034 of LHPF02000043.1, forward strand.
CCTGATGGCGAGCTTCCTGGGGCAGCCCTTCATGGGCCCCCAGTCGGTGCCGCACGCCAACCCCGATTTCTTCACAGTGTACTTTGCGGGCGCGCACGTGAGTGGTGTTTACTAATCGGGTGTTCACAGTTAGACGCTGATTTGGGAGGGGCCGTGCGCGGCTGCCTGCCATGACGCACGCCCAGTGGGCGCACACTGCCGACGCATTAAGTCTCACCCACCACCCGCTTCCTCTAATCCCCCTCCCTCCCTGCTTCAACAGCTGGCGGTCGCCATGCTGACCGTCAACGGCCGCTTCTTTGGCAGTGAGGTGCGGCCCCGCCGCTTCAGCCGCGACTATGTTCTGTCCTGCTGCGACGAGGCGGCCAAGCGGCGCGAGGCGCTGCGCGGCAAGACCCCCACCACCTGGGTCAAGGGCAAGCCGCAGCTGACTGGTGAGCGCGTGTCGCGCTGCCGTGGCCGCTGCACTTGCAGCGGGGCTCGAGGGGCGAAAAGGGAAAAGAGGAAGGGAAGGGGTGTTGAGGGGAGGAGCGTCTGCGCGGCAAGGCCCCGCCACACGGGCACAGGGCAAGCCGCTGCTGGCTGATGAGCGGCAGCAGGGTGAAAACGCTGGCTGTGGGCTTGGTTTCACAGCGCCCCTGCGCTGCGCTGCGCACCGCGCCGGACTCGCGTCCTGCACGCCCTCCTGCCCCTCCACCCCTTCCACTTTGCGCCTCTACCCCTGGTTATCTCACACCTGTCTAACATCTAACAACAACCCCCGGACCCCCCACCCCACCCCACACACCCACACCCACCACACCCACACCCACACCCACACCCACACCCACACCCACACCCACACCCACACACCCACCCCACACACAGACCACAGCTGGGAGAAGATGTTCAACTCCCACCTGCATTGGAAGCGGTGGGCGCAGGAGCGCATGGTGAGCGGGGGCGGGGCGGCTGGTGCGCACGCGCGCGTGGTTAGTTGCACACCGGCGGCGGCCAGTACATGCGGGGGCCTGGCCGCATGCACCGGCGCTGCTTGGGTTGCCTTGCCGGGTGGCGGGGGCGCCTGCGGCGCTGCTGCATGGCGGGGGCAGGTGGCGCTTGTGGTGCTGGTTCCCCACGCTGCCAGGCCTGCGATTGGATCCAGCAAACAGCAGGGCGAGTGAGGAGTGCACCAGCGCGGCAGCCTTGCGGGTGCTGGCGGCGGCTGTCCAGCCTCGGCATGTGCCCCTCACCCTGAACTCTACCCTCACACGTGCCTCACCTGCAGGGGCCCTACTACGCCCCCGCCTAAGCCAGCTGGTTGCCTCTCTGGCTGGCCAGCCCGTCGCGGCGCCCTGGCTGAACTCGGCGCTGTCCCGGCCGCGTCGGCCGCGCAGCCATGCTTACGCTCTTGCTTCTTGCTTGCTCCCCGCCTCGCGTCTCTCCCGCACGCTCCCCTCCCGCCTTCTTGCCTCCGCACTGACCTCCCTGCCCGCCAGGGCCCCTCCGACCTTCTCTGCCACTTTGTTTTTGTGACATCGGCACGCCACGAGCACACAAAAGCTTACGATATGTTGCAGCTGCTCGAGGGTCGTACCAGTGGGCGGCGGCGGTGACGGCGGCGGTGAGGCTACGTTGGGCGCAAAGCTCAGTAGGGGCGCCAGCGGGGGACCGTACCAGCGGGGACCGTTCTGCGGCGAACAAGGGCGCTGTTGGAGGTGGCAAGGCTGACAAGCGCATCTCCCTTTTGATGCAGTCGTGGCGCGCGATGGCGCCATTCAGCCGTGGCCTCGCCCCTGCGGGCTCGATTGCTTGTGGCCTCTGGCCGGAGCACCCTGGAATCGAGACAACACAACCCTGCTGTCTTGTGCGATTCCGCATTCGCTCGCGCAGCTCCTCTCGTGGCCGGGCTGGCGTCCAACACCATGCTGGCGCTGGGCGTCGCCGCAAGTGGCATCAAAGGCCTCGTGCTTGCGGGTCCGTCGGTGGTAGCCGCCCCGCTCTCCGCAGGCGACACCCTGCTGCTCGAGCCATCCGCACCCGGAACTCTGATGTCGCTGCCAAGCGAGGGTGGCGCCTGCGCGGCGAGCAGCGCCGGCCTCCTGCTGCTGGGGGGGCCTCAGGACGCCCGCCTGCTCGCCCTGCGCGCCTCCGAGCAATCTCCTGCGGCGCTCAAGCTTTCCGGATGCCATGACGGCCCAGTGGAGGCCATTGCAGCCCTGGCGGAGCGCTTCGCGGTCGCATGGGGCAGGTGGGCACCTCTCACTTTTGCGCGCCCTTTATTAACTGCGTGCTTACCGGCAGGTACTGCACACCCTCTGACCCTGCATGCAAGCTGGCAGCCAGGCGTGCTTGCAGCTGCCGCGGGGGCCAGGCTTGCCGCCGCGGCCCACCCACCACCCCCTCCTACGCCTGAACGCCCGCTCTCCCGGCCGCAGCCACGTACACGTGCTGGACGGCCAGGGCAGCGAGCTGCGCCGCCTGGGGCCCCTTCAGCAGCCTACGACGGCCGTTGCCTGGGCCGGCGCGAGCGGCGACGTGCTGGTCGCGGCGACGCCGGCGGCGCTGCACCTGTGGGCGGCAGCCGGCGAGGGCGCAGCCGCGGTGCTGCCTGCGCCGGCGGACGGTGTCGAGTTTCTGACCATGGCGGCGCCCTTCCAGGGCGGCCATCTGCTCGCCGCAAGCTGCAGCGACCGGGAGGCAAGTGGGCTGTATTGGGCTGCGCTAGTTTGGCAGCTGCTTGTTCTCGGTGCCCCCTGGGGTGGTCGGAACTGCAGGCAGGCCGCTGTGCAGCTACGCTGTGCGTCGCTCAAGGGCCGCGCGGCATGCATGCGACGCCTGTGCTCACGCTGTGCTCGCTTCCCCGTTCTTCTTCCTTCCTCGTCAGGTGCGCTGCTGGGACGTGGATGCCCTGCTGGCGAGTGGCGGCGCAGAGGCGGCGGCGGCGCAGCCGCTGCGGCTCTGCGAGTTCGAGGCGCAGGCGACGTGCCTGGCCTGGGACTCGGCGGGGCAGTACCTGGCGGCTGCCGACGGCGCCGACTGCGCAGTGTGGTGCGTGCGCGCGCCCTGGCCTGCCTCGTGGCTGGCTGCACGCAGCTGCCGCATGCCGGCTACCCGGGTCTCGGGCTAGCAACGCGTGGCTGCACGCAGCTGCACGCATGGCTGCGCTGCAGTGTTGCCGACCAGGCCGGTCGCCTGACGCCCTGGCTTCCGCCCGACTTGCCTGCCTGCCCCTGCCCCCTGCCCCCTGCCCCTGTGCCTCCTCCTGCAGGGACCTGTCCGACCCCTCTGGCGCCGAGCGCAGCTGCAGCATGGTCTGCTGCGGCCACGAGCCACGCACGCACATCACCGTGGCCGCCTTCCAGCCTGACGGGCCCCTGCTGGTGCGCCGCGTCGCCGCGCGGCAGGGGGGCGAACCGTGTGCGCGCTGCCAGCGAATGCGGTGAAGGCTGGTGGTGGTGCATGTGTTGCAGTGCTGTAGCATGGCCAGCCCAGCTCGTGCTCCTTCCACGCCAGCAGCAACGTTTCAAGGCTGTTTGCGGGCCGCGCCCATCCACCTGCCCTGCTGTGGCTGCTGCGCCGCCGCCATGTGTCTCGACCCCCGACTCCCTCCGCTGCACCCTGTGTCTTCGTTGCCTTGCAGGCCACGGCAAGCAGCAGCGGAAAGGTGGCACTCTTCGACTGCTCCCAGTTCCGGCGCGGCGGCGTGGTGGCGCCGGCGGCGAGCGCGCAGCTCGAGGATGGCGAGGGTGAGCACCTTGCAGAGGGCAGCATGCGCTGTGGCTTGCGCCGCCTGCGGCGTGGCGTCCACGCGGCTGGCGTCAAGGGGTGCGCCCTTCGGGCAAGCGTGAATCACTCGCCTGTGGCTTGCCATTCGTCACGCCATCGCTATTGCCCCTCTGCAGTCGCGGTCACCGCGCTGCTGTGGATGCCCGACGGCCGCCTGCTGGCGGGCTCTGCCTCTGGCTGCCTGGCATGGCTCTTCTTGGATGCTCCAGCGGCGGGCGGCGAGGCACCGCCGCTTGCCGGCAGCCTGGTGCGGCTTTCTGTGGCTGACGCGGGCGGCGGCCCCCCACCAGCGGCAGCCGCGGCGGCGGCGCCGGCCAGCGCTGCAACGCCTGCGGCTGCCGACGTGGCGGCCGCTGCGGTCGGAGCGGGCGAAGCGGGCGAACCCCTGCCCCGAACCGCCAGCACCTCGCCTTCCCTGCCACGCTCGGCTGGTTCCAGCCAGCAGGCAGGCCCCTCCACCCCCCGCGCCACAACCACCGCCGACGGTGGGCAGGACAGCAGTGCAGTGCAGTACGAGCCGGCGTTGGTGGGGCAGCACGTGCAGCACGCGCAGGCAGGCTCGCCGCGCGTCCAGCATGCGCAGCAGGAGGAGCACAAGGGCCAGGCGGCGGCGCCGGCGCAGGGCCGGCAGGGCGGCGCCGGCGGCGCCGCGTCGGCGCGGCGCTCCCGCAGCGGGCGCGGTGGCGGCGGGCGCGGCGAGCCCGGCGCCGCGCCGCCTGCTGGCACCCCGCACGGCTTCTCCCCGGCCCTCATGCACCACATCCAGTCCATTCGGGACAACCCCCCGCACGGCGCGCGTACCGACCAGCAGCAGCTGACGGGTTGGGGATTGGGTGCGTGCCTTGGTGTGAGGGCTGGGGGCCTGGGGGCGTGGGTCCTCCCGCTGCTGCAACGCCACGCTGTAACAGCTGCCTGCCTGCCTGCCTGGCTGGGCTGCTTGCTGGCATGCCTGCTGAGCCTGCCATGCGCGCGGGCCCTGTGTGTGCATCTCGCCTGCTGTCCATGCAGCACGCCCACCCGCCCTCCGCTGCCCCCGCGTTTCCCTGCAGGCCGCCCGCCATCGGCACCCGCACACCCCTTGGCCTGCCACAGCCAGCTCCTCCCCTGCACAGTGGCGCGTGCGCGCGTGCGTTCATCTGCCTGCCCCCGCGGCCCCCGTCCTGCCTGCAGGCTCCCCCAGCGGCACACACGTGCCTTGGATGTCGACTGGGCACGGCGGCGGCGCTCCCCAGGGCGCCGCCGTGCCCCAGGGCGCCGCCGGCGGGGGGCCGTACGCTGCGCAGATGGCGCCTGGGGGCTTTGCTGCGTACCAGAACCAGGCGATGATGATGCAGCGCATGCAGATGCAGAGCCAGATGCATCAGGTGGGTGCTGGCATGCGGGAGAGGCGTGCGAGGGTGGCAGCACAGGAGGGGTCGGGGAGGGCGGCAGAGGTACCCGCCACGGCTCGCTCGCTGTTGATGCCGCGCGTGCAGCAGATGGGCGTGTGTACAGCAGATGCAGGCGGTGGGGCGGGAAGGCGAGCTGGGTGCTGGCAAGAGAACTTTGCAGGTGGCGGCGCGCGCCGCTTGCCCGCCGCAGCGCCGAGGACTCCTCCGCTGTGCCGCACGCCTGCTGTTGTCCTGACCGCGCCGCGTGCCCGCTGTCCCCCCGATCTCTCCCCAGTCTGCCGGCATGCAAGGCTATGCTGGTATGGCCGAGCCCCGCAGCCCCGCCGCATCCGTGGGGTACGCCGGCCCCCAGGCCGCCGCGGCGCAGCAGCAGATACAGATGTACGCCAGCGGCAGCTTTGGCGCCCCCGGAGGCAGCTTTGGGCCGCAGGGCGCCCCCGGCCCGACCCACGCAGTGTACATGCAGGCGAGGCAGGCGTCGGAGGGGGGGTCGTGCCGCCGCCTGGGGTGCCCACTTTGTTCGTTCCAAGGGCCCCAGGTTGAGCACACTCGGCAGATGCCGACCAGCACAGGGTGCGCGGCAGCCCCTGCAAACCGCAAACTGCACCGCCCTGCCTCTCCTGCTGTGACGCGCAGGCGGGCGGCGCGCCGACGGGCGTCATGACGGCGCAGTGGGCCCCCTACATGCAGTCTGTGCAGCAGTGGGCGGGCACCGCGCCAGGCTACATGATGTACCAGCACGCGCAGCAGTACCCCGGCGCTGCAGGCGCTGTTCCTCAGCCAGTACGGCTCAGCGGCGGCGCGGCGGCGTTGCAGCAGGCGGCCCGGTCTGGCGGCGTGTCTGCTCAGGGGGCTTACCCAAGCATGATGGTGCCCGCCGGCAGCGGCGCGCTCAGCCCGGCGAACAGCGGCCACCTGGCCACGCACTGGAGTGGCGGCGCCGCCCTCTCGCCCAGCGGCAGCGGCAGCCTGCCACCCTCCGCCTTCCAGCAGGCCGCGCAGCGCGCGGCGCCACAGCACGCGCAGCAGAGGGAGGCGTACCGCCGCTCAGAGTCTGGCGGCAGCAGCCAGCGCCGCTCCAGCGCTGCCGCGGACGCTGACCTGGCAACCGCGGTTGCCGACGCCAGCAGCAACAACCGCGCTTGCGCCGGCGGCTCGAACGGCGGCGCCAGCCGCAGCGCAAGCGGCGCAGTTGCCCGCGAGCCGCCGCGCCAGCCCGCAGCCCCCCAGCAGCGTGGCGCCAGCGACGGCAGCAGCGCAGCAGCGCCCGCCTCGTCACGTGCAGAGGCGGCAGAGGTAGAGCGTCAGGAGCAGGGCAACAACGACGGGGAGGGCGAGCCGGCGGCGGCGGCGGCGCCACGTGCCGCCGCGGCCCCCTCCCCCGCCGCAGCGACCGCCGCCAAGCCTGCGGCAGCGCAGCCGCAGCCGCTGCAGCAGGTGGCGGCGCCGCCGCCGCGCGACGCCTCGGTGCGTCAGACCCGCCTGGAGCATGCCCCCTCGAGCGAGTTGAGCTCTGTTCAGAACAACAACAACAACAACAACAGCAGCCCTTCAGAGCTGGGAGGCGCAGAGTTGCAGTCCCTCGGCTGCGACGACGCCGGGGGCCCCCCCGGCGGGCCAGGTGCGGTGGGGCTTGGGGGTGCAAGGGGGTGATAGAGGGTACGACGGGCGGGGAGGAAGGGCCAGGCAGGGTGGGAAGGGTAGGGTGGGAAGGGCCTGGTGGAGGAGCACACCTGCAGACCCACCCGCTTACCGTCCGGGCACGAGCAGTTCGTGGAAATTTGCCACGAATGAATTGTTCAGGCCTGATTTGGCATTCGTGCGCCAGCTGCTAGCGTGGCATTGAGACGCTTTTGGGGCTCTGGGAGCCTCGTCGCACCTCACCGGCACCTCCCAAGCGACCCAGAAGGGCTTGGGAGCTAAGGGAAGCAAAGGATCGCCTCTGTAAGCCCTTTTCCAAACAAATTGGCCTCGCGCCCTCCCGGCCAACCCGTTCGTGGGCCTCCCGAACCGAGTTTCCAAGCCATTTGTGGCACCGCTTTTCAGAGTTATTTTCCCACGAACTGCTCGTGCCTGGACGGTAACTACCCACCCACCCGCTCTCAACTACCCACCCATCCGCTCAACTACCCACCCACCCACCCACCCACCGCGCCGCCCGCTCCCCTCCCGCCTGCAGACGGCATCAGCACAGTGTACGTGGGCAACCTGCCGTCCACTGTCGATGAGTACATGCTGCTGTGCGCCTTTGCCCCCTTCGGCCCCATCACCCACGTCCAGGCGAGCCCACGCTGCGCTGCTGCTGTGCTGCTGTGCTGCTGCTGTGCTGTGCTGCGCCTGATGTATGTCTGCTGTACGGCTGCCCTTCTTGTGCCGCTGTGTGCCTGCCGTGCGCCTGCTGTGGGAGCGCAGCGCCCGGCGCTCGCCCAGCTGCCGTCCTCCTTCAGCCATGCCGCGCCTCGCTTGCCCTCACCTCTGCGTGGCCCTGGTGTGCTCCCGCGCAGGTGATCAAGGAGAAGGGCAGCAACCTGTCTCGCGGCTACGGGTTTGTGTCGTATGCCCACCCTGTGTACTCCACTGTGGCGATGCAGCAGATGAACCAGCAGGTGGGTGGGCGCAGCCGTGCTGCGTCGTGCCACGTCCGCAGCGCTGCTGAATCAGTGACCAGATGCAACGTGCTGCGATGCGCTGGTTGTGCACCCGTCCAGCGCTGCCGCCGCGCGCGCCCCACCCACCGTCGCTGCCGCTGCCGCCTTCCAGCGACCCACTGTGTGCCTCGCCCGCCCTTGCCCCTTTTGAACGCCGCCTGCAGGTTCTGTTTGGACCCTTTGCCGGCCAGCGCATCAAAGTGGCCCCCTCCAAGCGCCACTAGCCGCCGCCGCACGCGGCTCCGCGCAGTGGACCTAGCAGCAACACGGAACCCACGCGCTCGGCACGCTGCCGCCCGCGGCCAGCCGCCTGGCAGTGCCGCCCGCGGCCAGCCGCCCCGGCATTACAACAAGCTGCAGTTGCTTGCCGCCGCCCCTGTTGGCACGTTGGCTGCCCCTAAACACTCCCGTCTGCGGCCGGCCGCCTCGGCACCCCCCATGCGCGGCCAGCCGCTTGCACTCTCGTAAGCGGCGGCGCTGCTGCTGCGCTCCCAACGCTCTGTGGCGCCGCCGCAGCACCCACCCGCCAGTGGGCCCCGTCCCCGGCTGGCGGCCTGCGCCCCGCGGCCGCCCCCACCCACCCCACCGCACCTCACCCGCATGCCTGCAACGCCCGCGCCCCCCTCCCTAGCCCACCCCTCCCGTTCGCACGCCCCCCCCCCCCCCCCCCCCCCCCCCTCCCCCCTGAATGCCGCTCTCCGAGCGCTGACTGTGCGCCCTAACCCACGCCGATGAGCACCCTGCACGGCCTGCCAGCAGCCCGCAGCCACCCTCCGTTGCTCCCTATTGGCGTTGCCGCCATGCAGCCCACTCAGTCCACCCACCCTGTGCTCCCGCCCGGCTGCCTCCTCGCCCGCCGCCGCACCTCTCAGAGCAGCGACGCACGATTGCTGCATGGCAGGCTTGCGTGTATTTGCCTGCACAGCGCCCACCCACGCGCCCGTGGGAGCAGCATCGAACGAGCAGCGTAAGACCCCAGCGTGGCCCCCTCATCAAAAGCCCTGTCTCAACCTCCGATTTTCGCGCCCAGTACTGCCCCGCCCTCTCTCCTCATCCCCCCCTGTTTTCCAGCGTCCCTTTTCCTAAACTCAAACGTTTAACCATTATTCACAACGAACGAAAGCCACGACACCAAGGGGGAGATGTGGGAGAGACGCCCTTTGGTTCTGGTACCAGAGGGGAGGGGGAAGGTGTACCACAGGCAGGCGGGGGGGGGGGGGGGGGCGCGGGGGGGGCGGGGGGGCCCGGGGGGCCCGGGGGGCGAGGCGAGGGGGGGGCGCTGGTGCGGCCAGCAGCTCTTTTGCGCTGCAGTCAGTGGAGATGCTGAAGCAGCCTGTCTCATGGCACTTGCTCAGGAGCGCAGCCAGTGCACTGCGTCATTCTCTGCCGGACGGGGGACGGCCTTGCTGGCCCTGCCGCGAGTGCGCTGCCGACCTGCGAGCCAGCGCTCTGCCGGGTTGCAATGGCAGAGAAAACGGCAGAGAAAACGGAGGAGGGAAGAAAAAATGGTTCCCAGGACATGTGGCACTGATCATGTTGACATGACATCGTGTCATGGCACGCGGGGGTCGCGTCATGCTAGTGCTGCTGGCGCAGGCGTCACTCAAGGCCGTGGGCTAGCGCCGGCGGGATGGACGTGTGGGTGCAGTGCTGGGGCCAGCACTGACAGGGGGAGCGCCCTGCTGCAGGGCAGCGATGGAGAAGCGGGCAAAGCTGCCACCTCAGCCTGCCAGCGCCTGCACTGCCTGCACTGTGTTTTCCATCGATTAAATGAAATTGGAGGCACGCTTGCGCACCACGCAAGCTGGCCCCCATCCCTGCCCGGCGTTGTTTTGCCCCGATCGGCGGTCCTGCAGCTGGGTGGTTTGAGGGGTCGTGCCGTCACCGTGGCGTAGGCCGCTCGCAACGCGCCGCCAGATGGCGGCAGCAGGGGCACGGACTGCAACTCTGCGCGACAAAACTGCCCGGCCTGAGCCACGTGAGACCACCCCTAGCCTGACATCCTCTGTAGGACCCTCCAGAAGGGCCTCTAGGCTTGCTGGATCTCGCCGCTCGTAGGCGTCGCCGCCGCCAGCTACAGCAAGACTCGATGTCAACTTGCAGTCATGGCAGCCCTTGCTCTTGCTCTTGGTCATCCAGCCTGCCTTCTGTGCACGGGCCTGCACGACGGCTCCTCCCGAGTGCGCTTTGCTCGTCGTTTCGAAGCGCGCGCCTGCCACTCGCTTTCGCGGAGACCCGTGGCCCCCTCTCGGGTTCCTGCAGTTGCTCATAACTGCCGGGCACCGCAATGGACGGAGGATGGGCCTCGCCGCCGGGCGGGCCCTCGCGCGGCGAGCTTGAGCAGGGCTTCCTGTGGTTTGACGCTCCAGCGTTGGAGAGCACCAGCATGGACTTTAGCCAGCTGCTGGTCGGCATGCAGGCCTCGCCAGCGAGAGACAGCGGCGGCCCGCACGGCGACGGCGGCGGCGGCGGCGGAGCGCTCGCATCCCCGGGCCCGCTGCTTGCAGCCCTGCTGCCCAATGCGCCACTGGGCATGCCGCAGTTACCGCAGCCAGCAATGATGATGCCTCCCATGCCTCTGCCGCCTATGCCGCTGCCGCAGCAGCCTGTGCTGGTGCCGGTGACGCAGCTGCACGCCCAGAGCAGCGTGCCGGCAGCGCAGCATGCGGCGGCGCAGCAGGCGGCTGCAGCGTTTCAGCAGCAGCAGGCACAGCAGGCGGCCGCAGCGTTCCAGCAGCAGCAGGGACAGCAGGCGGCTGCAGCGTTCCAGCAGCAGCAGGCACAGCAGGCGGCCGCAGCGTTCCAGCAGCAGCAGGCGCAGCAGGGGGCCGCAGCATTCCAGCAGCAGCAGGGACAGCAGGCGGCTGCAGCGTTCCAGCAGCAGCAGGCGCAGCAGGAGGCGGCACAAGCTTCAGCGCAGCGGGCAGCGGCAGCGTTCCAGCAGCAGCAGGCGCAGCAGGAACAGCAGGAGGCGGGCGGAGCAGCGGGAGGAGGGCGCGGCGGTGGGGGGCGCGGCGGGCGCGGTGGGCGGCGCCGCGTATCAGAAGAGGAGCGGCGTGCGCGCAACCGCGCCACGCAGGCCCGCTTCCGCGAGCGTCAAAAGGTGCGCTGAGCTGTCTCGAGGGGCGGGTGGGTGGGTGGGTGGATCGGTCGGCAAGAACGCCGCGACGGCAGCCGCCTCGTCTTCACAGCTGCCTTGTCTTCACACGTGACCTTTTGGGACCGTTTGCGGTCGCCCAAGGCCACGGCGTACGTCTTGTACTTACAAACAGCCGTCTTGTACTTACCAGCAGGCCCCAACAACATGTGTGCGACCCCCCCCCCACCCACCCACAGGTGAAGAACGACGCGATGGCAGCCACCTACGCCGCCGCCGAGTCGGAGCTGCAGCGCCTGCGCGGTGAACACGCTGGGCTGGAGTCGCACCAGGCGGCGCTGCAGAAGATGCTGTTCACAAAGGATGTCGCGCTGGGGGTGCTGGGGGGCCCGCTGCCGGCGGCGCCGTCGCGCGGCGTTGGGGACACGACAATGGTGCAGGTCAAGGCAGAGCAGCAGGAGCAGCAGGAAGAGGAGCAGCAACAGCAGCAGCAGCAGCAGGCGTCGCTGTCGGTGGCGTCGCCGCGCGGCGCCGCGCACCTCTCTTCTGCCCACTCCGCAAGCACCGGCAGCGCCGCCTCCGCCTCCGCCTCTGCTTCTGCTGGCGGGTCGGCGACCATGGCCGGCGGCGGCGACGGCGGCGGCGACGGGCTGCAGCGCCGCAGTTCCAGCGGCGCTGGGCTGAGCCGCGCTGTGGCTCGACAGATGGAGCAACTTGGGAACGACCTGACGGCGCACTTTGCGCAGCTGGAGCTGCCCCTGGATGCGCACCCAGACGAGGTGGGCGGCAGCACGCGTGCTGCGGGGGTTGCTTGCGGGGCCCAGCTGTTTGCGGGGCCCAGTTGTTTCACTCGTGTGCCTGGCACGCACAAGTAAGGCGGGGGCGTGCGGGCGAGGGTATCCCCTGGTACGATGCTGCTGCGCAAGGCGGGCGCAGGCTGGTGGCGCAGGGTGCATGTGTGTGCTCTGGATGTGCATGCCCCGCCTCAAGGCGAACGCCCCACCCCCGCCGCCCGCCCGACAGCCCCGCCGCCGCCTCGTCCCGCCTTGCAGGCCATGGCCGTTGGGCAGGCGACCCTTGTGCCCAGCAGCGCGGCAGGCACGGCAGCTGCCCTGCCAGAGCAAGCGTTCGAGGGTGAATATGAAGATGATGAGGAGGAGTGGGAGGAGGAGGAGGAGGGGGAGGCAGAGGAGACGGCAGCAGAACCCGCCGGCCGTGCGGCAGGCAGCGGCGGCGGCGGCAGCACGACGTCGTCGCCGCTCGTCAGCGTGCGGACGCGCAGCGCGCGCAGCGGCGGGCAGGCGCGTGGCGGCGAGGAGCAGAGGCTGGTGCAGCTGGCGCGGGCGCGGCCGGAGCTGCTGCAGCGCATTCTGAGCATGAGCGCTGAGGAGTTTGTGGCTGATTGGCGGCAGAAGGCCGCCATGTTTAGGTGCGGTTTCGGTCGGTTGGCTCACGCGCACGCAGCTGTTGGCGCAGCCGCGCTGCTGCCTGCCGCGGTGCCTAGCAGGGGCGACTGCTCGTGCACTGCGCTGTGCGGCGGCCCCCTGCAGTCGCGGCGCGTTGTGCTGGCGAGGATCCCGCACCCATCCGCTCGAGTGACGTTCATCTCGCTCACCCTCAACCCACCCCACCCACCCCAGCCTCCGCCTCCGCCACCTCCCACTTGCTGGCCCTTTCGCCTTGCAGGGACATCCTCCATATGCAGGGCGCCGCTCCCCGCTCGCCCACCACGCAAGACGAGCTCGATCGCATACTGAGCATTTTCAAGGAGTGGGTGAGTCGGCCAGTCGATCAATTACATTTTCAAGGGGGGGGAAGTGCATGCGGGCAGCGCCATGGGCAGGCAGGCAGCAGCAGCGCTGGTGCACCCTCCTGACTCGGGCACGTCGTAGCAGCCCTGCCAGCAGAGCGTGCGCAGCCTCCCTCACCCCTCCCTGCCGCCACCCGGAAGGGTGGGTGAGCCCTGCATGCTGCTGGCTGCGGTCCTGCCCGGCGCCCTGGTGGGTGCTGCAAAGGGGACCGTCGCGGCCGGGGAGGCCACCGGCCAGCTCTTGCCCCGCCCCGCCCCGCCCTCGGCACAAACTCCCTCTCTGCCCCCAACCTGCCTAATTCTCCGCCCCCTGTTCCAAACTTAATTACCCCACCCCACCCCACCCTGTCCATTCCTGCAGAGCGGCACCTTTTCCCTCACGCTGCGCCACAAGCCCGAAAACGCAACAGCCCTGTTTGCCACCGCCGCCACCGCGCCCGCCGAGCTCTGGCGCAGCGTGGCGGCGCGGCTGGAGCCCTCGCGCGCGCAGCGCACCATGCTGCAGCAGCTGTGGCACTCGTACGCAGGGCGCGTGCAGGCGCTGCGGTGAGAGGGCGCGAGCGCTGGGCCAACGCCTGTTTGCGCCTCCCCAGTGCAGCTGTTGTGGCACCCCCTGCTGCAGCAGCACGTGTCGCAAGGGGCATCAGCGCAGCTGCACTGCCTGCTGCCTTGCTGCACGCACCTGCCGAAAGGGGCGTCTGCCCTGCGCTGGTGGCTGCCAGCATCCAGCAACGCAGGCTGTCTGTCCAGGCTGCGGGTGCCGTCTGCGTGTGCGGCCAGGCTGCTGTAATGGCTATCCGCTTGGGCTGCGTGTTCCCTGTGAATGGCTGCCTATCTGCCTGCCTGCTGCTGCTGCTGGCTACTGCTCCCTCAAGTCTCAGCCCGCCCCCCCCGCCCTGTCTGCCCCCGCAGCGCCGAACGCGCGGCAGCGATGGAGGTGGTGCAGCACGCGGCGCAGCACGCTGCCACCGTCACCCCTGCCTCCCTGCCCGCCACCACGCTCAAGTGAGGGCCTCTCCAGCAGTGCCGTCGCGTTGTGCCTTCTCTCTGCACCAGTCTGTGCCTGTGTGGGGATGCGCGCAGCTCCGCCTGCCAGCTCCCCAACTGCTCGCCCCTGGCGTAGACTCGCCCAAGCAACCATGTCCCAAACCCTGCCCGCTCCCACACGCAGCGGCCTCATGAGCCAGTACCTGGCGCTGTTTGACGCCGCCGGCCGGCTGAGCACCCTGAGGGACGCCGAGTTCGTGGCGATGCTGCAGCTGATGGGGCGCACCGGGGCGGTGAGCCCCCTTTGCCGCCCAGCTTTCCCCGCCTCCCTGTGGCCCTGTGGTGCCCGCCTCCCTGTCGGCCTCCTTCAGGCTCGGTCCCCTGGCTTGCACCTCCCTGCGCCCGGCTCTCGCCCAGGCCTCGACCGACCCGGTCCAGTACCCCACCCCACCCCACGCCACCCCCACAACCACAACCACAACCACAACCACCACCCACCCACGCCCACCGACCCGCAGGTGTTCTCGCCGCTGCAGAAGGCGCGCCTGGTGGCCGCCGCCCACCCCTACTTCCCAGGTGACCGCCGGAGCGGCGCACGTGAACAGGTTTCCGCTGGCAGTGCAGTCACTGCCAGCGAGACTATCAGTGCAGCTGCTGGTTCGCTGCTCCTTCGCTGCTCCGTCTTGCATCGCATGTCCAGTGATTCTGTTGCAAGCAGCCTTTTGCTGCCAATGCAGATGGGAGGCCGCCTACAGGCAGCCCTTTGCTGCTGTTCCGCGGCCTAGTGGACGGCTGGCCCTGCACACGGCCGCAGCCCATTGCGGCGACCAGCGCTCCAGGCTGCACCAGCGCCATTCTAAGCCCCCAACCACCCCTGCGTGCCCCCCCCCCGCCCCCCTCCTCCTGTACAGACGTAGTGCAGGTCACGTCGGCGCTGGCCGGCGGCAGCGGTGGCGGCAGCGGCGACGTGCAAATGGAAGAGCCTGGGCAGGGCATGCCGGCGCCGGCGCCGCGCTGAGCGGCTGCGAGCAAACGACAGGCGCGGCCGGCGCCACTGCCCATCCCCAGCAGCAGCTGGGCACACCCCAGTGGCCAGCCGCGGCGAGCGTGCGCGGCTGTACCGGGCAGCACGCAGTGCTGGCAATGTGTGGATGCGCCAGCCACGCGCCCGCTCGACCAACGTCCATGCTTTCATCCAATCCTTGCACCCTCAGTGCCCCCCCCTCCCCCCGTTTCAGACAGTTTGGGAGTACCTGTGTGCTGCCCCAACCCCGACCCCTTCAAGCCCTTTGAACCCCCGCCCCCCGGCCGCCCCAGCCACCCCCCTCTGCATGCCGTCCTTCTCAGAACCCTGGGCTCCCCAGCCGGTCCCTTCATGCCCTCCGCCCTGACCCCTTGCCATACCTACCCTACCCTTCTGTGTGCGCTGTCGGTGCCGCGTCGCCGCCCCCCCCCGCACCCCGACCGTGTCTGCTTTAGGGTTCCTTGCAGCGCTCCTTTCAGATTCGACTGCACCGACCGTCGCAACCTTGTAACGCTTGTCGCTTGTCGCTTGCACGGGGTGGGCGCTGGCAGGAGGCGCGGACAAGTTGCAGTGCGCAGGCGGGGTGGGTGGTTGCACGTTGCGTTATGCAGGGGGGGAGCAGTGCTGGCAAGCAGCAGGGCCGCGGCAGCCATGAACGGGGTGTTGGGGGGCTGGCACGGGGGCTGGTGTGCATGGTACAAAGGGGGATGTAGAGGCCGATAAGGGAGGAGGGCTCTAGTCCCCGCGGGAGAGTGCATTCGTTTGGGATCCATTAAGGCCAGGGGTGCTGTTGGTTTGGGTCTGCCATCAAGGGAGGTCTGGTGGCAGTGAAGCAGAGGCAGGGGCACAGGGTGGGCAGGATTAGGGACAGGGGGAAGGCCTCGCAGGCGGCGGGGCCGGCCACGGACGTGGGCAGGGACAGGGCGAGTTTTTTCGGTCTATATATTGATCAAACTGAGGGGCGTGGGGTTTTGGGGGAAAAAGTTGCACAGGATGATGATGCATGAAAGTGGGCAGCAGGCAGGGAGGGAACGGGCTACAGGGAGGGGGCTCGGCTCTCAGCAAGCGCTAGGGAGGGCAAGGGAGGGGCGCTGTGGGCGGCGAGCAGCGCCGGTGGCGCATCCAGTCGGCAGCGCCGGCAGGGGAGGGCTCGAGCGAGGGAAGGCAAACTATAAAGCAAAAGGTTTACCAAAGTGGGCAGTACAGGGGGATGCAGTTGACGCATGAAGTTAGGTGTTCAGGGGAGATGATGCTAGGGAGAGAGAGCGTGGGTGGGTGGGTGTCTGTCGGGGCGGCGCCTGGTGCGCCACGCAGGGCATGGACCGTGGCTCGAAGCAGCGCTGCCAGCGGGCATGGCCGGGGGCTGAGAGTGCCTAGTAGCTGCCCCAAAAGCTGTCTGCTGGCGCCGCCGCAAAAGCGAGCGCCGGCTCCGCCTGCGCCGCACGGAGTCCAGCCGCTGCAGCAGCAGCGGCGACGGCGTCGGACGCGTCGGCGCCAGCAGCAGCGGGGCCGAGCTTGAGCGTGCCCAGGTGGCAGGCGAGCGCGGCAGCGCCCTGCTGCACGTGCAGCCGCGCCTCCAGTTGGTGCGCCAGCGCGCGCATGAGGCGCAGCGAGGCGCCGCTGGGCGGCGCCGCCAGCCGCCAGCTGCACACGCCGGCCCCCAGGGGCTCGCTGTGCTGCCAGCGCGGCGCGGTGCCGTCGTCGGCGCCGTCGGCGGCGGCGGCAGAGGCGCCGGGGTGCAGCAGGGTGGTGCAGGTGATGGCCTGGCCGTCTGCACAGTGGAAGGGAGGAGGGGAGAGGGGTTGAGCGTGGACGGCACAGGGGGACAAACACAGGGGGACAAACACAGGGGAGGGGGGCACTGCAGGGGGGGGGAGCACTGCAGGACTGCGCGGTACGAGGAAAGGCGACGCGGCGGCTTGCGCAGCGCCTGCCTTGCCCCCGCAGCCCCTTGACCCTCCCGACACGCCGCCTGCTGCTCGACGCACCTGGCGTGGGCAGCGCGGCGGAGATGGAGGTGGCGGCGGGGAAGAGGCGGAGCAGGAGCGCCTCGACGTGCTGGGGCACAGCGGGGCGGCGGCCCGCCAGCGCGCCTGCCACCGCGTCCAGCACCCGGGTCAGCAGGAGGCCAGCGTCTGCCAGCACGTCGATCGACTCGTAGGCGGCGTGTGGGTGCGCATGCCAGGCAGGTGCTGGGTGCGGCGTCTGCTAGGGAGCGGCGAGGAGAGACGGCGCGGGTTGGACGCGTAGGAGGGCCCGGAGCGGCAGGTTCCGCGGCAGCTGCCCATACAGCACGCCCCGTTCGGCTTGCAAAGCTGCTTCTCCCACCTGGGGCGCAAGATCATCAATGGACAGGGGCGCTCCTTCCTCGATGCAGGCCAGCGTGGGCGCGAGCGCGGCACTCCGTCGCGTCTCTGCCGTGGGCTTGCTCGTGGCGCCCTGAGCGGAGCGCACATGATTGTCCACCCCTTTGGAGCGCCCAAAGGAGCGCTGTGAAAGGCAGGAGGGGCGCATGGCGCTGCAGAGCCAGAGAGCGCGGGAGCGGCGGTGTGCAGCTCGAACTCGCTGGTGCGTCCTTTGATTGGTCTGGTGATAGGCTGAAGCGCGTGCTTTTGTAGAAAAAGAAGGATGGGCAGACTGTCAAACAAGTCTCGCGTGAGGGCTCGTCGCTCTCTCGCGCCCAAATCTGACCCTTCGATCGCCTCCAAGTTTGTTGGGCTCTTGGGCGCATACAGAGCTACCAAAGACCTAGGGAGGATCCAACCGCACTGGAAAGGGGCGCCGGTGTGTCTGCAAGCCCAACAGCAAGCGGCGCCCCCCCAGCTCGGCGGCACACCGCTCGACGCTCCCGGCCGCAGCAAGCACCATTCCCACACCGTCCTTTGTCCCCCGCCTGTGCACTAGGATCGATTAAGATTGTGGAAGAGGCTATACAGGAATCTGTGGCGGCAGCACGAGCTGAGTCGGAAGGCATTTGGGAGAAGTGCGTGGCCACCCGGTGTGTAGATTTCGGCAAAGGCAATGAACGTGTGAATGATAGCAAGCAATGTGGCAAGACCACACCGTAAAGAGACATGAAAGGGGGGTGGGTGGCGGGTGGTTGAACGTGAATGGTTGGGTGGGCGGGGATGGTTGGGTGGGTGGCGGCGCAGTGAGGCGTGGGGTGGGGCGGATGCGGCGGCGGCGCGCATGCATTCGGGGTGCCGCCTGCAGTTGAGAGCGCAGTGGCGGCAGGAGCCACAAGAATATGTGTAGAAGAAGCAAGCTCGCATAGCTAACTCGGGCAGGGCAGGGTGAGAGGTGAGAGCCTGGGAATGAAAAGGCGGCGGGAGCTAGCACGCAAAGAGCAAAGGCAGGAAGGGGAGAGAGAAGCAGGACCGGCAGAGCAGGATAAACAGTGAGAGCACGGTTGGAACGGCGCAGGCATGCATGATATGAGGCAAAGGACGTGCAGGGGGGAGGGGGAGCAGCCGTAGACTTCGGAAAGCGGTGTGTTGTGCGGCGGGTAGGGTTCAAGGTTCAGAGGCGCGTGTGTGCAGGGGCGCCGGGCAGAGGCCGAGTGGCATGCTGGAATCGGGACGGAATGGAACTGGGTGCTGCATGCGTTTCTTTTGTAGCGCTCGCTCGTGTGGGGGGCGCGCTGAATGGGGTGCGGCGTCGGTGCCGGCAGGCGGCGGCGCTGGGGCGGGCGAGGGAGGTGTGGGGTCGAGGCCGCGAGGGGCCGGTGAAGGGGTGGTGGCTTGGGGCGGGTGCGCCGCGCGCTGTGCTGTGCGGCACGAGGGAGCGCTCCCCGTGCGGAGGGAGCCGCCAGCGGCCTGGCGCGCGGCGGTTCTGGGAGCAGACTTCCAGCTCACAGGCTCTCCCAGAAGAGGTCTGCAGGCAGCTGCCTGGAGTTCGGAGGGCTCTCGGGCGGCGGCGTGCGCGGCTCGGGCGGCAGCGAGGCCTGCAGGGTGGGGCGGGCGTGGCAAGGCGGCGGTGGCAGGTGAGGCGGCGGCAGGGCAGAAGGGCGCGGGGGAGGGCGGGGCCAGCAGGGGGGTGGCTGCCGCCGCGCAGGCGGCCCTGGCGTGCGTTACGCGACCTGCGGCGCTGTTGAATGGATGAATGATGTGCGTGTCGCCCTGCCCGCCCAGCGCCTCACCTCGCGGGTTAGCAGGACGGCAGCAGGGCGCAGAGCATCTGCCAGCGCGTCGGCAAAGGCCTGCATGAGGGACGCCTCTACAGCAGAGGGGGCCGCCGCCAGGCTGAAGCACAGCCGCTGGCCGCGCGGCAGCGCCGCCGCAAGCTCGCCGGCGCCGGCGCCGCGCTCCAGCTGGTTCTCGCTGGCCTCAGTGGGTGCCAGCAGCGTCAGCACCGAGGTGCCAAGGCCGTCGGGCGAGGTGGTGGCGGCGCACAGCGCGGCGCACGAGGGAAAGAGCGAGCGCAGCAGGGTGCTGGTGTGGCGCGGCAGCGGCGCGCCGCCGGCCAGCGTGGCGGCAACGTCGATGAGAGTGGCCTCGAGCAAAGTGGGTGCCGCGCTGCACGGAGCGGGCGGCGGGGGAGGCGAGCTGTCCGCGGGGGGCCTCTGCAGGGAAGGGTGGGCGCGATGTTGTTGGAAGGCGTTGGCGCAGCGACGGCCCGCCGCCTGCCCGCCGCCGCCGCTTATTGGCTGGTACCGCCGGTGAGGAGCAGGCAGCAGGGCGACCTCTCCTCTCTTCTCACCTCGCAGGACCGCGTGCCCTCTTGCAAATTGACGGAGGGCTCGCGAGGGCGCTGCGTGGGCCAAAACGGCGCGGCGGCGGTGGCGGCCATGGTTGCTAGCGGCGGGTGCTTCAGCTCGACGGCACAGATACCAGACGGCGGCGAGCGAGCGAGGGAGCGGGCCGCGGGGGCGATGAGAGTTGGCGCAGTGGGGCTGCTGCTTCGACCACTCAAGGCGCCTGAAAATGTTGGTGTGGAGGGCAGGAGACGCGGGCGAGCGGAGAGACAAGGGGGCGAACAGGCGCAGCGCTGGTTGAAGGGGCGCGCTAATGATGCGCTTGCTGCCCGATACGCCGGCAGATATGCCGCTGACGCACGGCGGCGCAGCGCCTGCACCGGGGTGGACTGGGGTTTGGGTACTCGCTCGCCATGTTATCCTATGCGGCTGGCGAGAAGGTTTGATGGCACAGGCAAGCGGGCCGCTGCCGAGGCCGGTCGGTCGCCCAACGAGCACATTGTGGCCAAAAGTACCGTGCCGCCCCTTGCTGCTGGCGGCCAGCACTCGTCCACACCTTGCCTGGCGCTGACCACGAAAACCGTCGCACTTCAAACGCGGGTTTTGAACATGATTACAGGCGTGGTTGTCGGGTGGTGAGGGGCCGGGTGACGTGCGGAAGCGCGGGGGAGGGTGAGGTGTGGGTGGGGATACCGCTGGCCTTGTCGGCAGAACCTAGACTGCACAGGCAACTGAGCAGGACAGGTGAAGAGCGGCGGAGTTTCAGGGAGCCTGGCAGTGCAGCGAAGGGGCACAAGTGGCGGGCGGAAGCCGCGGGGAGGCATGGGCGGGGATACTGCTCGAGCGCGACGGCAGAACCTTGCAGCAGCAGGCAGGGCAGGCGGTGCGAGCCAGCGCAAGCCGTTGCTAGGCCTGGGGTGGGTGCCTTGGTGCGGCGGGACAAAGGGGGTCGCAGAGCGCAGCGCGCTGCCGCGATGCCGGCCGCTGCTCCTAGCGGTGTCCCGGCTGGCACTCGTGGGGGTGGGCGCCGCCGCAGCTGCCGCCGTCCCGGTCGGTTCTCGGTTCTCGCTTTACCTGGCCGCTCCACCCCACCTGACTGCAGGCCCATCTAAGACCGCTCAAGCACCCAGTCCACTGCACCATGTGCTGTGCAGAGTGCGGGTGGCGGCGGCGGCGGCGGCGGCGGCGGGGCGGCGGGGCGCCTCACTGGTTCACTGCGATCGGGGCCAGATCTCATGAATCCAAGTCCAACATACTTGGCAGTAGCTCGTGGAACGAAAGGCTTGGGGCTGCCCTACTTTATTGATTTATCCTTCAGTCAGGAAGGGGCACATCCAGCTGGCAGGGGCCTGGCGGGGGGGCATGTGTTGCGCCCTAGCATCGACGGCCCAGCCCTGAGCGCCCGGGCAAAACAGTCCTCGACCAAGTATCCCGCGTCGGGCTGCCTCTGCTTAGCGAAAGATGACTCGGGTGGGCCACGAGCCTCTCTGGGGTGTCCGCAAGCGTGACACATGGGTCCGCCGAATCGTGCAGTCGCCGTTAATGCTGTGAGAGAGCCTCTTCTACTCTACGCGGTGAGCCCAGCCGCCACTTCCGCCGCCGCCGCCGCCGCCGCCGCTGCCGCCGCTGGCCAGTGCATGTAGAGGAAGGCTGCGAAGCATAAACAAACGCAGGCGTGTCACAAGTGTGGTGTGGTGCTAGCAACACAGATTGGGAGGGACCAGAGGAGGGGAAGTGCCGGCCAGCGCTCGCCCCGCCGCCGCGCTCATCAACCCATGCCCTGCCGCCTGCAATTCCCGGACTCTGCCTGCTGCACCAGGGTCAACATCAGCACCAAGAAGACGCGGCCAGCGGGCTGGAAACGACTGCAGAGCGAGTGGCGCTTCTTCGACTCTGCTTTCTGCTACTTTGGGCCGCCCAGCCACTTCCTGTGAGGCCCTGCCTGCCGCTGCCCCGGCGTCGGGTGCACACATGGGGCCGCCGGAGCGGCCCGCGGGCTGGAATGCTGTCGTCCATTCACACACTCTTGCAGCGGTGCTGCTGCGGCAGCGCACACCCTGCTGCGGCTGCTGCCGCCCTCTGCAACCCCAGGCTCACTCCCCCGTCTGTCCTGCCGCCCGCCCTCCCGCTCCCCACCACCACCACCCAACCCAACCCAACCCAACCCAACCCAACCCAACCCAACCCAACCCAACCCAACCCAACCCAACCCAACCCCACACCCGCAGCTGGAATGTCAAATATACTCTCCTGGCCATCATGGTGGTGTCGACGCTGATGGCACTGTACGAGTATGGCAGGACGGAGATGGGGTGGGACGTGAGGGAGCTGGACAGGAACAACATCTTGTGAGCGGGCGCCGTTGAGATGGGGCGGGTGGGGGTGGAGTGGGTGGGGGGTGGGTGGGAGGGAAGAAGCGCGCCAACCTGCCGCCCCTCCCTCTGCCACCGCGTTCCTCTCAGGACGGATCTTACGTGCCCTCGCCTACCCTACCCTCCACCCGCCCGGCCCCTCCAGCCGGCCCTTCGTGCCGCCCACCCACCCACCCTGCTGCACACCCGCCCGCCCGCCCACCCACCCACCCACCCCACCCCACCCCCACCCCCCACCCACCCCACCCACCCCCACCCCCACCCGCCTGCCCGCCCGCTCACCCTACCACGCAGGTTCGACACGTTCAAACGTTGCCAGTTGACACGTTTGACACTGACTACCCTCGTTCCCCCTCTGCAGGTTCGACACCTTCCGCCTCTCCTCCTTTGCCATATGTCCCTGCTGCTGTCGCTGCGCGTGGGGCGCAACTACGACCGCTGGTGGACGGCCAGGTGGGTGGGGTGGGGGTGGGGGTGGGGTGGGGGGTGGGGTGGGGGTGGGGGTGGGGGTGGAGTGCTAGGTGGGTGGGTGGGTGGGTGGGATGCAGCAGGCTGGGGCTGAGGCTGGTGGACGCCGATGTGCAGGTAGGGGTACGAGGGGTGGGGTTTGGGGTGCGTGCTCGGCCTGGAGCTCACGGAAGGGAGAGGACTGCGTGCATCAACTTGATTGAACCATCGAAACTTGTCACTCCCTGCCCTGCCACTCCCTCCATGCCCGCCTCCTCCCAGGCCTCCGTCCGCGAGCCCACTCCCTCCCTGCCCTCCCTCCCTCCCTGCCCACTCCTGCCGACCCCCGCCCTCGCGCAGATGCGGCTTCGCGGGCGTTGGCAGCGCTGCGTCGACGCTGGTGGGGCAGGCAACCTCTTGGATAGACTCGCCGCAGCTGCAGGCAGGCATTAAGAAACAACAACAATCGACTCGCTGCAGCTGCAGGCAGGCCCATGCCTGCCCTCGCCCTGCCCTCGCCTTGCGCTGATTGGTGGCACCGGCAACGCAGTTGTCCTGCCCTACCCTCGTCCTGCCCCGGGGACAGCTGGGTGCGTGCGCGCTGCCCGCTCTGCCTGCTTCGTCCCTACCCCAGCGCCTCGCACCTGCTGATCACCGACTGGTTGCACCTGCTAACAGCAAACGCCTGCGCAGCCCCCCCAACACGCGCCGCCTGCCCTGCGCCCCGGCACCCCCAACCCCTCCCACCGCGTGCGCCCGCCGCCGCGCGGCCCCCCCCCCCCCCCCCCACCCCCCCCCCCCCACCCCCCCCCCCCCCCCCCCCACACACCACACACCACACACACCACACACACACACACACCACACACCACACACACACACACACACACACACACACACACACACACCACACACACACACACACACACACACACACACACACACACACACACACACACACACACACACACACACACACACACACACCACACACACACACACACACCACACACACACACACACACACACACACACACACACACACACACACCACACACACACACACACACACACACACACACACACACACACACACACACACACACACCACACACACACACACACACACACACCACACACACACACACACACACACACACACACACACACACACACACACACACACACACACACACACACACACACACACACACACACACACACACACACACACACACACACACAGGCCGACATCCGGCGCTGGGCGGTGGTGTGGCACTTTTCCATTCTGCAGATTGTGCGGGCCGACACCGAGCCGCACCCCACCTCTGCGGCGCTGCTGCACGAGGATGAGCTGGCGCTGTATCGGCAGTCCCGCAAGCCCCGCCAGCTGGCTTCCTCCCAGCTTCGCCTGCTGGTGTGCGAGGGCCGGCAGCACGGGCTGTCGGAGGAGCAGGCCATCGCCATGGATGCCGCGATCGTCAAGGAGATTGGCGACGCCAGCGCCTGCGTGCGCGTTCGCTTTCAGGCAATGCCGCACAGCCTCACCCTCGTCTCCACGGGCTTCCTCCAAATCTGGCTGGTGCGTCGCCGGTCCTCCCTCAGAGCTGCGAGCGCCCTGCCCCCCGACGTCACCATGTAGCTGACCTCCCGGACCCCCCAGCCAGAAAGCGCTCGTGCCGCCTGCGGCACCCATCCCATGCCGTGGGGGGGTGCGCGCGTGCACTTCCCCGGGAAACCGCTCCGCCTGACCCTCCCCCCCGCCGCACCCGCCACCGTGCCCACCCCATCCACGCCGCAGCTGCTGCTGCGGTTGGGGCTTTGGGAGGGCACTGCCTGGTTTGGGCTGGTTGCCATGTTCTTCACGGCGCTGCTGCTGCTGTGCGTGGACGAGGTTGCCACACAGGTGGGGTGGGGTGAGGCTGGGTGTGTGTGGGGGGGGGTGAGGTGTGTGTGTGTGCTGTGTGCTCTCCCTTTTGGTTCTTCCCCCACCGTGCTGCTGCTTGGGTTCTTCACGGCGCTGCCGCTGGTGGACGGCCAGGTGGGTGGGGTGGGGGTGGGGGGTGGGGTGGGGGGTGGGGTGGGGGTGGGGGTGGGGGTGGAGTGCTAGGTGGGTGGGTGGGTGGGTGGGATGCAGCAGGCTGGGGCTGAGGCTGGTGGACGCCGATGTGCAGGTAGGGGTACGAGGGGTGGGGTTTGGGGTGCGTGCTCGGCCTGGAGCTCACGGAAGGGAGAGGACTGCGTGCATCAACTTGATTGAACCATCGAAACTTGTCACTCCCTGCCCTGCCACTCCCTCCATGCCCGCCTCCTCCCAGGCCTCCGTCCGCGAGCCCACTCCCTCCCTGCCCTCCCTCCCTCCCTGCCCACTCCTGCCGACCCCCGCCCTCGCGCAGATGCGGCTTCGCGGGCGTTGGCAGCGCTGCGTCGACGCTGGTGGGGCAGGCAACCTCTTGGATAGACTCGCCGCAGCTGCAGGCAGGCATTAAGAAACAACAACAATCGACTCGCTGCAGCTGCAGGCAGGCCCATGCCTGCCCTCGCCCTGCCCTCGCCTTGCGCTGATTGGTGGCACCGGCAACGCAGTTGTCCTGCCCTACCCTCGTCCTGCCCCGGGGACAGCTGGGTGCGTGCGCGCTGCCCGCTCTGCCTGCTTCGTCCCTACCCCAGCGCCTCGCACCTGCTGATCACCGACTGGTTGCACCTGCTAACAGCAAACGCCTGCGCAGCCCCCCCAACACGCGCCGCCTGCCCTGCGCCCCGGCACCCCCAACCCCTCCCACCGCGTGCGCCCGCCGCCGCGCGGCCCCCCCCCCCCCCCCCCCCCCCCCCCCCCCCACCCCCCCCCCCCCCCCCACCCACACACACACCACACACACCACACACACACACACACCACACACACACACACACACACACACACCACACACACACACACACACACACACCACACACACACCACACACACACACACACACACACACACACACACACACACACACACACACACACACACACACACACACACACACACACACACACACACACACACACACACACACACACACACACACACACACACACACACACACACACACACACACACACACACACACACACACACACACACACACACACACACACACACACACACACACACACACACACAGGCCGACATCCGGCGCTGGGCGGTGGTGTGGCACTTTTCCATTCTGCAGATTGTGCGGGCCGACACCGAGCCGCACCCCACCTCTGCGGCGCTGCTGCACGAGGATGAGCTGGCGCTGTATCGGCAGTCCCGCAAGCCCCGCCAGCTGGCTTCCTCCCAGCTTCGCCTGCTGGTGTGCGAGGGCCGGCAGCACGGGCTGTCGGAGGAGCAGGCCATCGCCATGGATGCCGCGATCGTCAAGGAGATTGGCGACGCCAGCGCCTGCGTGCGCGTTCGCTTTCAGGCAATGCCGCACAGCCTCACCCTCGTCTCCACGGGCTTCCTCCAAATCTGGCTGGTGCGTCGCCGGTCCTCCCTCAGAGCTGCGAGCGCCCTGCCCCCCGACGTCACCATGTAGCTGACCTCCCGGACCCCCCAGCCAGAAAGCGCTCGTGCCGCCTGCGGCACCCATCCCATGCCGTGGGGGGGTGCGCGCGTGCACTTCCCCGGGAAACCGCTCCGCCTGACCCTCCCCCCCGCCGCACCCGCCACCGTGCCCACCCCATCCACGCCGCAGCTGCTGCTGCGGTTGGGGCTTTGGGAGGGCACTGCCTGGTTTGGGCTGGTTGCCATGTTCTTCACGGCGCTGCTGCTGCTGTGCGTGGACGAGGTTGCCACACAGGTGGGGTGGGGTGAGGCTGGGTGTGTGTGGGGGGGGTGAGGTGTGTGTGTGTGCTGTGTGCTCTCCCTTTTGGTTCTTCCCCCACCGTGCTGCTGCTTGGGTTCTTCACGGCGCTGCCGCTCCCCCCGCTTGCCCCCCCCCATCCCCCCCTCATCCCCCCCCCCTCCCCCCCCCCCCCCCCCACCCACCCTGCCCCCCAGCTGGAGAACCCCTTCCCTCTGCTGCCCCTGGAAGAGATCCTGGACAGCACAGTGCGCGACACGGGGAGGGAGGCGGGCAGGCGGGCGGGAGGTGGGGGTGGGTGTAGGTCGGTGTGTGGCGGGCAGGCGGGGCGCGCAGGCAGGGGTGCCGACGGCGGGCTGCTGCTGCCACTGCTGCCGCTGCTGCAACCGCCGCTGCTGCTTCTGCTGCTGCTGCTGCTGCTGTTTTAATACTGCTGTGTTAATAAAAATACCCCGCTGTTGTTACTGCGGAGCAGAGGAGGCAGCCGAGCAGTTCCAGAGCCGGCATGGTGGACGCAGCTGGTCCCACAGCAGCAGCAGCAGCAGCAGCAGCAGCAGCAGCAGCAGCAGCAGCCATTGGCATTGTGTTGACACACTGGTCCCTATGTTCTGAGTCAGAAACACAGGCCGCCCCGCCGGGCCACCCACGTGCACCCCACCCTTCTGCAGGGCGTCCAGGCTGGACGAGGTTGATGCGCTGCGCGCGCTGCAGCGCAAGCCCCGTCGGGACGGCAACGGCTACGTGGCGCTGGGTGTCGCGCCCCAGTGATGTCAGCTGCGTGCTGCAGCAGGGCGGTGGCGGCGTGCATGCGCCGCCTGTCCCCCGTCCCCTCCACCTTGCCCGTGCATCGAGCACTCAACGTGCATGCGTGACCCCCTCCCCGCCGCCACCCTTGCCCTCCCCGCCCACCCAATCCCTCGCCCGCCCCTCCCAAGCCCTCGCCCCCTCCTCTAAAGCCCCCGCCCCAAGCCTCCTAAGCCCTCCCCGCCCCCTCCTCCCAAGGGGGGCGACTTTTGCCACGTCCGCCATGCCCTTCCTGTGCCGTGGCCAAGCCTTCCCCACATCCCTCGTGCACACGTGCCTGCCCCCGCCCGCTGGGCCGCGTCCGCCATGCCCTTCCAGGTGCACCCTGCCTCCGCACCTATTCAGCCGACCTCCGGCCCGTCTTCCCACGTATCAACTGAAGCTGCTACTGGTGGTGTAAGCCCAATCATGAAAGCTCCAGGGCTCGGCTAAGCAGCGGCGCGTGCCCGTTTGCTGGAACAGCCCCAGCGGCAGCAGGCCCCAGCGCCGCCCAGCGCCTGCCTGGGAGAAGTGCAAGACTTTGTTGCATGCAACCAGCACGCGAGTCGGGTCGTTTGGTGCCAGGCACCCTTGCACTGGCTGCTGCAGATGAGTCGAGCACGCCGGCCACCCGGGTTGGTGCCGGGGCCGCCACAGCGCGCCCGCCGCGTTTGCCTGCCCGCCGTACTCCGCGCCGCGTAGCGCCTGGCCTCCACAAATTCTGCTCCAACATTGGTGGAAGTGGTCAA
Source organism: Micractinium conductrix (assembly GCA_002245815.2). NCBI lineage: Eukaryota > Viridiplantae > Chlorophyta > Trebouxiophyceae > Chlorellales > Chlorellaceae > Micractinium > Micractinium conductrix. The sequence continues at coordinate 142,636 of LHPF02000043.1, forward strand.
ACGCCGGAGGAGAGGAGCACAGGTGCGGCGTCGCGGGTGGTTGGAGGCGATTCGCGCAGGGCGGCCCGCGGCCTCGACGCGGCGGCGGCCCGAACCGCGCACAGCGGTCCGAGAATTCTGCAGTCAGCGACAGAGAGGGCTTTGCAGCAGCGCGGCCTCGGCTCAGCCGCCGCCACTGCCGCTCGCGTGCGCCGCGGTCAGTCCGCCGCTACCATTTGCACCCCTATTCAGATTCCACATATTAATAAATTCCCTCGTGCAGGCTCCGCCGCACGAGCTATGAGGGTGCCCCTGCTGGTCGCCGCGCTTGCCGCGTGCCTGCTGGCGCTGGCCGGCGCGCCTACCGCCGCCGAGCCTGCCGCCGCCGCAGCGCCGCTGCCGCCGCTGCCGGCGTGGGCCCGAGGACCCAGCTACCGGGGAACCGGTCAATGGAAGGTGGGTGCAATTGTAGTAGGGGTGCAGGGCTGCACGTGGCACCGGCCATTTTGTTTGGGCCTGGGGGGCCGCCTTTGAGCCGCACGGACAACGCGCAGGCAGGAACGTGCCGGCTTCACCCCGCCTGTGCCCCCCTCCCTCCTGCCCCTCCATGCAACCAAGCGCGGTGCGTGCATGCCGCCCTCGTCCCCCCGCTTGGTCCCCCCCACAGGACTTTTCCATCAGGCAGAACAACCAGAACAAGGATGTTGTCAAAGCCGGGGACGCTTCTGGTCAACCCTTTGACTTTCTGTTATATGGCGACAGGTGCGGGAGCGTGCCAGGGGCCTTGCGGGGCCTTTGTCTGGCAGCGGTTGCAACTGCACGGTGCAGGGGTACGCACCTCAAGGGAGGGCGGCGCACCCGCCCCGCCGCCTGCAGCATCGCATCACCCACCAGATCCGCTGCCCCCCCCCCCCCCCCCCCCCCCCACACACACACACACACCCCACACACACACTCCCCCCCCACACACCCCACCCACCCCCCACCCACCCCACCCCCACCCACCCCCTCCTCCGCCCATGCCTGCAGCATCACCCAGCTCATTTTCCGGGAGAGCAAGGTGGAGTGGGCCAAGCAGTTCCCGCCGGCACGTGGCTGGCGCGCCGCACCGCTTGGCGTGTCGGGCAACGACTTGGAGGCGAGTAGGACGTGGGTGAAGACATCCTGCGCCCCCGTCGGCACCCACTCCCACACTCGTGCGCGCAGGACCTTTCGTGGCGGCTGAACAGCCGCAGCAACTATCCTCCCAATCCCCCTGCTTGTCTGCTCACCCACGCGCACACGCACAACGTACTGCTCCACCCCCGCAGGACCTTGCTTGGCGCCTGATCGGCGGCACCGAGGCCCCCAAGCTGGCCCCTAAAGTGGTGGGCCTCCTCATCGGCAGCAACAACCTGGCGGCTGGCACGCCTCTGGACAGAATAGAAATGATGTACGACTACATTGTGAAGTGGTTGAAGGTGAGATGGGAAAAACGAGTACGCCCCCCCCCTGGGCCGGGCCAGGTGCGCGTTTTGCATTCACACGCCACCTCCCCTGTGCCCTCCCTATCGCATCACATCCCCAGGCCAAGTACCCCACCACGACCAAGCTGCTTTTCATCAATATTCTGCCGCGCGACGGCTACAACGTCAAGCCCGTCAACCGGCGCCTCAAAGCGCTGGCCGCCGGCCACGGCGCCACCTGGAATACGTGCGGGCAGTACCTGGACGCAGCTGACAAGGCGGTACTGTACGACGGCACCCACCCCACCGTGCCCACGCAGACTACGATCCTGCGCTGCCTGGCGCCGACGGTGACGCGGCTGGCGGGCAAGGGGCCCAAGCCGCCGCCGCCACCGCCGCGCCGTCCCCCGCCGCCGCCGCCGCGCCGGTCGCCGCCGCCCTCGCCTCGGCGGCGGCCGCCGCCGCCGCCACGCAAGCGCTCCGCGTGAGCAGCGCTGGCGGGGCAGCCCCGCTCCCCTCGAGCACGCTACCCTGCGTTGGACAACCCTTCCACTTCCTTTTGATGCCCTGCATTTTTCGCACATGCTTATTTTGATGATGATCCCTCCCTCCTACAGAATAATACATTGCCTCGAATGCCCTGATTGCTTGCACATGCGCGTTACCCCTGCAGCACTACATAATGTATCATGCCTCCCACCGCCTCTCCAGCGTGCATCCCATTTGCACCGCTTGTAAAGCTCGAACGTTGAAATGGGTGTTGGTGACAAGACGGGTAGGGCAGAGGCAGTGCAGGCACAAACGTACAGGGGGGGCGAGCGCCAGTGCAGGCAGGTGGGGAACGTTGATACAGGGGAGAGCGTTCACAAAAAAGCAGGCTTTTTTTCTTGTAGGAAGCAGGCTGGCAGCGCGCACAATGCGTGCACTCACAGGTTGGTTCGGAATAAATACAGCACAGGCAGGCGAACATAAGACGGACGCACCCAGACAAAGGCAGCCGCCAGCTGCCGCCGCCGACATCAGGCCGCGTCCAGCTTGCGGGGCACCTTGAAAGCGCGGAACACCGGCTTGCGTGGCAGGGCGGGAGCGGCAGCAGCGCCCCGAGTCGCAGCAGTGACGGCGGTGGCAGCGGCGGCAGCGGCCGCGGCGGCGGCGCCTCCCCTAGCACTTCGCGCCGCTCCGCGCAGCACCGCTGGCGCTGAAGCTGGCACTGCTCCTCCCGCCGGAGCGCCACCCAGGGTGCTGCCCCCGCCTGCCGGCCGCGCCGCCTGCTCCCGCTGCCTCTGCCTTTCAGCTGTCGTTGGCTGCCGCGGGCTGCCCGCTGCCCGCTGCTGCTGCTGCTGCTCCTGCTGCTGCGCTGGCTTGGCTGCTGGCGCCAGCTGCTGCAGGCCTCGTTTCGGCAGCAGCGGGCGCAGCGCCTGGCGAGCGCCAGCAGCAGGAGGCCCAGCTCCTGCTGCAGCTGCTGCTGCGGCTCCTGCTGCTGCTGCTGTGCCACGGTGCTGCGCCGGCGGGAAGCGGGCTGCTGCGCCGGGCTGCTGCGCCGGCCGCTGCAGCGCCGGCACGACCCTTCCACGCCCCGCCAGCTGCCCAGACCGCCGCTGCTCCACCGCCCGCGCCGAAGCAAAAGGGTTCGTTGCTGCAGCATCGCCCTCCCCGCCGCTGCTTGTGCTGCGCCGCCGCTTGGCTGCCTGCTCTCCTCCAGAGCCGGGGTCGCACCGGTCAAAAGGGTCGGCGGTGCCGCCGCCGCCGCCAGCTGCCCCTCCCTGCGCCCGCATTGCCTCTGCCGCCGTTTGCGCCGCCTGGCAGGGGGTGGGGGGGAAGGGGGGAGAAGGAGGGGGAGGGTGAGCATTGCGTCGCGGTAGCTGCTGCGGGACCAGTCCTTCCTGCAGCAGAACGTCCAGAAGCTCTGTGCACCTCAGCTCCCTGCACTGTCCCACTGTTCTCAACCACCATTCCTGCACATGGCACGGCCTCCCAGCACAACTGCATCCCCCACCCCACCCTCCCAGCCACCCACTTTTGCCTCCAGCTTCTTCTCCACGCAAGCCAGCCTGCTCAGCACCGCCTTGGGGTTGCAGCAAAAGTCGCACACCGCCTCGCCCGCCGCTGCCGAGCAGCCGCCCTGCCGGCGCTCCCCAAAGTAGGCGAGCAGGGCGCGCCGCCGGCAGCGCGGCTCCTGCACGGGTCAGGAGAGGGCGGGGGGGGGGGGGATACACCCGTCCTTCACTTTGCGCAGTGGCAGCAGTCGGCACACACCGCTGCCGCTCGCTGCGCCCCTTGCCTGCCTGCCTGCATCGACCGTGCCCAACCAGCCCTTCTGCACGGCCGTGGCCCCTGCACGGTGCACGGTGCGACGGCACGCCGCAGCAGGCGCAGCGCAGCACCAACCTGGATGTATGCAGCCACCGCGCCCATCGACCCCCTGCGCGCCCCGCGCTCCTTCTCCGCCGCCTCGTTCAGCTCCTGACAGGGCGCAGCATATGGTGAGCGCAGGCAGCCGGGCGTCAGATTTTGGAAAAGGGACAGCAGGTGATGCAAGGCCAGCCTGCAGGCAGGCTGACTGCTGCAGCAGCAGCAGCAGGGGCTGCAGCAGGCAAGAAGGAGGCCGTGCGAGGCGAGTAGCCGGCACACCCGCCTGCCTCGCTGCGTGCATTCAGCGAGCCCCAAGTGCCCATTCAGCACTCGCCTGGTTGCTGGCGTAGAGCACGCTGATGGAGGGCAGGCCGTCGCGCCCCGCCCTGCACTCGACCGCAGGGGGGAAAGGAGGAGCAAGGGTCAGCAGGTGCATGTCCGGGCGGCAGCGGCGCAGGTGATGTGGCACCAAGGCACGGCGCCAGCCCGGAGCCACTGGCAGCAGCAAGAGTCTCATCCTTCAGGCCGGTGCCTTCCGCGTGGGGGATGTGGGGGGGAGGACGTCCGGCGGGCGCTCCGCATGGACCGGCACCCACCTGCCGGATTCCTGGTACAAGCCCTCGATGGAGGCGGGCGGGTCCCAGTGCACCACGAACCGGCAGTTGGCCTTGTCTATGCCCATGCCTGCACGCCACACGCGCAGGAGCAAGAGGAGGAGGGGGAGAGGGCACCGGGAGGGGGGGGTGCTGAGGGGAATGATGTGGAAGCACAGGCCAAGAATGCGCAGCAAAGGGCCCTCCGCGCCCGGGCGAGGCAGGCAGCAGGCGGGCAGGCGGGAGTGGCGGCGCACGCAGCGCACCCAGAGGCCTCTGCCGGCTCCTGCGACCCCACAAGAGACACGTGCTACTGATTGGCCCACCACCCACCAAAAGCCACCGTGGCCACCACCACATCGAAATCACCATCCCCCCACCCAGCCTGGATCTGCAACGGGGGCGGGCGGGGTGGTGGACAGAGGGTTTGAGAGCGCTGGGCAGCAGGGACAGCAGCCATGTGGCAGCAGCCGTGTGGCAACGGGTTGGCGTCACCCCACCAAGCCTGGACTTGCTACGGGCGGGCGGGGTGGTTGCGAGGGGGATCAAGACCGCATGCCAGCTGGAGGCAGCCGGTGTGGCAGCAGGAAAGCAGGTGTACGCAGGTGCACCACCCCCAGCCCGGACCAGGTGGACCCGCAGCAGGCTGAGCAGGGGGAGGGAGGAGACGCGCGGGCACGAAAGAGTTTGCCCCAGCCGACATGAGTCGGCCGCCAATCCAACGTCCCTCTTCCAGCGCCGCCTCCTCATCTGGTGCACCCCTCCCGTGAAGCACCCTCGTGCATGCACGCATGCGACCCAACGCGCACCCCGGCCGGTGCACACCTTGTTGCGCCGCTGCGCGTCCTTGCCAGCGTGGTAGGCCTCCGCCTCCAGCCCCGCGTCGCTCAGCTCTCCCGCCAGCTCGTCGCAGGTCTTGCGCAGGCGGGCGTAGACGATGCCACGCTCCCCCTTGTGCTGCGCCAGCAGGGCCAGCAGGTCCTGCGGGTGGCGGCCCAGCGGGCGCTTGAGCCGGTGTTAGGAAGAGAGGCAAATGGAGCAGGCGGGCGTAGATGGATGAAGGTACTGACAGCGGTGGTGCTAGGCTGCGTCCAGAGCTTTTGCACGCCTTTGCATTTGGAGCGGCGAGGGAGCAGGTGGCAGGTGCAGGCGCGCTGACGGCACCATACAGCCGCTGCGGCGCATCCTTGGAGCACCCACGCTGCGGTTACGCACTCTGCGCTGCACTAAAACCGCCGGCTTGGCGGCACCCGCACACCCCCCTTGCCTGCACCTCGTCCTCCCTGCTGCCCTCCTCTCCCAGCAGCTCCTTGTGCCGCACTTCGTACGCAATGTTGGGGCGGTTGAAGGAGCCGTGCAGCAGCACAGGCTCTTTGAGCTTGAGCAGCGCTGCGACAACAGGGGGGTGGTGTGGGTGGGTGGGGTGTGTGTGTGGGTGGGGGGGGGGGGGCCCTGGTTTGCTTGATGCAGCTGCTGCTGTAGCACTGGCTGAAGCAAGCACGGTGCAGCGCGCCACCCGCTCCTCCCCCCACCCATCCATTGTGCGCGCACATGTGATGGATTTTGCGACGGCGCCAGTGGCGGTGGCGGTCGCAGCAAGCACGGGCAGCCTTGGAAAGTGCTGGCGGAGCTCGCCCAGTGTGAGGTAGGAGGGGCGGAAGTCTGCAAGCATGGGAAAGAAGATGCGGCAGGGACCCAGAAGTTTCACAGCGGCGCGGCAGGGACAGATGTTGGGCAGGCAGCGCAGGCGGCGCAGCAGCGCAGCGGCGGCACAGCCCAGCGGGCACGCCGGCGGCCGCCACGCCCCAGCCGTGTCATGTCAGGCTCACCGTGCCCCCACTCGCTGACGCAGTGGGCCTCGTCGATGGCCAGGGAGCATAGCTTGCCTGCCTCGTGCGCCGCTTTCAGCAGGTCCCTGCAGGGTGGCACAGGGGGCAGGGGGGTTGGGCATGAGGCTGGCAAGAGGTGGGCGGGAAGACCGGCTTGCCCCGCGTTGACGGGTCGCTGAGAGGCACACATGGGCGGGCAGGAAGGGGCACAGGCATGCGGCAGGTCACTGGGCTGCGCTGGATGTGACCACAACCCACCGCAACACCCACAAGCTCGTAACCCATGCTGCTGACGCTCCGTTGGTGCACAAGGCAACTCCATATGATGAGGGATGCAGGCAGCATCGCGCAGGTCGCTCGTGGGTGGGGAGCGGGAGTTGGGTCGCGATGCACAAACAGCTACCACAGCGGGCCTCACCGCAGGCGCTCCATCTGCAGCGACTCCGGGGTGGTGTACAGCAGGCGCAGGCTGGTGTCCTCCAGGTCCGCCAGCAGCTCACGGCTCAGCCGCACCTTCACCTGCAGGCGCGCAGGCGGGCGGGGGCCACAGGGGGCATGTTCATGCACCCTGCTCATCATCCCATATGCTGTAAATTTACGTATTAATTAAAGGTGCACATGGGGACGGGGGGCACACGTTAGCACCCCGCTGCGGCAGGCCTTGCAAGGTGTGCCGCGGAGTCTAACCAGGCGCGGCTCTGCACGGCGCGCAGGGCCGGCTGCAGCGTCACGAGTCCTTTCGCCATGTCTCATCCAATGTCCCGTTGGGCGTGCTCCCACCCTGCACACCGCCATGCCGGCAGCAGCAGAAGAAGCAGCAGCTCACCTCTTCTGGCGTTTCGCTGCTCCAGGAGGCGGCATCGATGCCGCGCTCCAGGCAGCCGCTGACCTGCGCGGGGGGGGGGGGGGGGGCGGGGCGGGGCGGGGGGGGGGGGCGGGGCGGCAGGGGGGCTTCCACGTGTGTGGTTCAACAGAGGGGCGCCTTGACTCGGGCCAGCACAGTGTGGCACAAGGAGCACATGCAATCTCCGGGTGGCAGGCAGTGGGGCAGCCGACGTGCGCACGACAGGGAACACCAGCGGCTGGGGACGGTGCAGACCTGATCCTTGGCGAGCGCCAACAGAGGGGTGACCACCACAGTGACTGCACGCGTATGAAGGGCGATGGAGGGATTGAGTGAGGCAGGGGGATGCGAGGGTTGGACAGGCTGCGGCCGGGGCTCCCCTCCCCTATCCCCAGGTTTTTAAACCCTGGCTTTACTGTTCGCACCTTGGTTCCTGTACAACGGTGGCAGCTGAAATGTCAAGGACTTGCCGCCGCCTGGCAGAGAAGGGCGGAGGCGGGAGAGGCAGGTGGGTGCTGCGCCCCGGCGGCAGCGGGCGGCATGTCGTGCAGCACCCAACAAGCGGGCGGCACCGGCGACCGCACCTGTAGGCAGGATCACGAGGGCGTCACGGCCAGCCAGGGAGGCCGCCAGCGCCTCGGCCTGCAGCGGTCGGAACTCATCGTGTCCCCAGTGCATGCGCATGACGTCGCGTAACGCCGTCATAAGGACCGGCGGCGGCACCTCGGGCGGCGGCGGCGCCTGCGCGGCGGCGGCGGTCGGGGGCGGCAGGCGCGCGGGCAGGCGCGCCATTGCGGCCTCAATGGTGGTCCTAGACCTGCGTGGTCCTAGACCTGCTGAGCCGAGCCGAGGGTCGAACAAAGCTGCTGCGCTGAAAGAGGAGCGAGTTTGTAGGGCGCAGACACACGCAGCGGCGGCGATCGCAGAGCTGTCAGGCGGTGTTGAAGAGAGCAGAGGAGTCGAGGTGCACAGCGAGGACGCCGCAGGCACTTGGCTCGCCGTTCCGCCCGCACGTCACGCGCTGGCGGCTGTCAGCAGCTGCAACTTGCAGTGCAAGTCTCGGCCTGGTGCTGCACTGTAGCTGACCCTGGTGCTGCACTGTAGCTGACCCTACAGTTCAGCGCTCTTGCATGATTGGACGGACAGGAGGTGGAAGGTGCTGGCGGCTCGCTGCATGGCACGCTTCGCAGATCAAAGCAACGTCGCGCGGAAGTTGGGAGATTGGGAGGGAAACGGGTACTTGGGAGGGAAACGAGTATCAACTTCACGCAACGACCCTTCTAAAAGAACGTGAAGGGAATAGTCGACAAGCTATCAATTGCAACAGTGCACCCTCAAAGATGTGTGAATGGAAGAATCAGAACCCGCTGGAGCACCCACGTGCAGGCACGAAAAACCGGCGGGTGGTAGGTCAGTACGGTCACGAGGTGGCGTCGGCGTCGGCGCCGGCGGCGTCGGCGGCCAGCCCCGCGGCGGCGCTCCGCGCCAGCGCCTCCTGCGCGTGCACCCGCCGCCGGCGGGCCAGCTGCGCTCGGAATAGGTTCGGGGGGGTGATGGGTCCTGGCTGATAGAACCAGTCGCCACACAGCTCCACCTGCGTCCACACCTTCTGAGCCTGCTGCTGCCTCTGTGCCTGCTGCTGCTGCTTTGCGTGCAGCCGGCGGCGAGACGCCTGGCCTGCACGCTTGCCCTGCTGCCGCTGCTGCCGCGGCTTGCCAGCCTTGCTGGCCGGCACAGTGCCGTCTTTTCCTGCTCCCGCTAATGCCGCACTCTCATTGCCGCTGCTGCCGCTGCCACCACTGCCGCTGCCGCCGCCGCCGCCGCCGCCGGTGCTGCCGCTGCCGCCGCCGCCGCTGCTGCTGCTGCTGCTGCTGTTGGTGGGTGTACTGACATTGAAGAAAGTGACCCCCACGAAAGAGAGGTCGGGCCCAAAGGTGCAGGCGCCGTACCCTCGACCCTTGTTGTGCCGTGGCGGGCGCAGGCGGCCGCCTGCAGGAGGGGAGCGGGTCGAGTGCAGTGGGTTAGGGTGGGTCGAGGGCCGGTGAAGCGTGCTGGCGCGGGTTTTGGGGGGGGGGGGCGACGTGGAGGGTGAAGGGCGGGTGGTGCAGGTCCGCAGCCAGCAGAGCAGGACCGCATGGCTGCACGACCACGCTGTTCCAGGTGCTGCGGGCAGAGGGCCCCTGGACGGCGCTGCCTCTGGAAGGCGCTGCCCCTGCGATCTGCCCCTGGGATCTGCCCTTGGGATCTGCTCCTGGGATCGACAGGCTTCCTTGTGGTTGGACGGATGCAAACGGACAACGAGCAGGACAGTGCAAAACGGAAGCGGACCTTTGAAGAGTCCCAACCCACCTGCGCCGCCCCACACGCTCCAAAAGACGGTCCACGCGCCGGTGTTGGGCCCCGAGGCGGGGGGCCCTCCAGAGTACAGCCCCTCTTGCGAATCGACCAGATCGATCTCAGAGAACAGCAGCTGGGAGGCTTGCGCCCTGCAGCGAGAGCGAAGCAAACATAGGCAAGTGACTGGATGCACGCAAGGATTGACCGGGTCTACGCCAGCTAAGAGCAGCAGCGAGGCTTGGGCACTGCAGCGAGAGCGGCACGCATGAGGAGGGTCTGCGACAGGGAAGGTCAGCTGGCAGGCCGCAGCCATGCAGCGAGCGAAGCAGAGTGTGCATGCAAAGCATGGAGCGTCACCTGAGCAGCCAAGCTTCAGTCGGCAATGTCGTATTGCCACCCACAACCGGAACACAGTATAACAACAAGAAGAACGGAGTTGTGCAATGCAGCACCTGTGCAGCTCCAGGTTGGCGTCGACGATGCGCCCCCGCTCAAACACCGACATGACGCCCTGGGTGTCGGCGCCCACGCCGTGCCGCATGTTGGGGCGGATCAGGAAGTCGGAGATGCGCACGTCCACGCTGGTGCCTGTGTGTGGGTGGGTGGGTGGGTGGGGTGGGTGGGTGGGGGGGGGCCGGCGCCGGCGGGGCGGGGGGCAGGACGGCAGCAGCGTGGTGTCGGGCGGGCAGGTGGCAGGGTGAGCGGGAGAGCGGCGGCTGCGGCCGCCCCCTCTTCCCGCCGCTCATGCTTCCCATTTTGAGACGCACACGCTGTGCACGCCGCGACGGGTGCAGTGCTGGCAGCGCAAACAAAAGGCCCTCAGGTGGGGCCTTGCGAGGGGAGCAGGGCGGCGGGCAACTGCCGCCCTCAAAACCCCGGTAGTGCGAGCGGGGGGCTCACCCACGCGCGCGCCCCAGTGGCCCTCCAGCATCTCTGGGCCGCCCCGCCGCAGCTTGGTGGTGCCGACCTCCCAGCGCTCCACCGTCACTCGGTCGGACCCCGCCACCAGCACAGCGTTGTCGACGTTCAGGAACGCAACGTCTCGGATCTGCAGCTTGCAATGGAAGGGGGAAAAGCAAGCGCAACAGTGAAGGGCTGCTCGGCTCAGCGGAAGTGTTCTGCAAACCGTCCAGCCGCAGCCAGCCCCGTCGCACAGCCTGCGCTGCACCGCTCCCACCCTTCCCACCCCTCCCACCCACACCCCCTGCGGCAGCCGCGCACCCACGAGTCCGCAGCACGGCTCAGCTCGATGCCTGAATAGCCCAGCTCCAGGTGGTGTCCGTTGTAGGGAGCCCAGGCAAACTGAGGGTGGGAGAGGAGCGGGCGGGAGCGGCTGGGGCGCAGCCTACCCGGCAACAGCACGTAAAGAGTGCCGCAGAACCCCCCCCACACACACACACACCCACGCACCTCTATTGTGACCCCCCCCCCCCCCCCCTTCCCCCTCCCTTCCCCCTCCTACACCCACTCACCTCGATCGTGACCGTGAACCCCTTACGCTGTACCTCCCCCTTCAATTCCTTTTTTAAATGCTTTACATCTGTCTAACCACAACAAGCCTGTCGACACCTCTCCACCCACCCGCCCACCCACCCACCCACCCACCCACCCACCCACCCACCCACCTCCATCGTGAAGCCCTCAAACCCGACGTCAGACAGTTTCGACTCCTGCTGGATGAGCGCTGCACCAAAGGGGGCAGAGTTGCAAGGGCAAAAGAGGTCCCTGGACGCAGGACGGGCGCGGCATGGGTGCAACACAGGGCCACAGGCAGCGGGCACGCTGCATCAATGCGGACCCTCGTGGCTCGCCACACCCCTGGCCGCCCCTGTGCGCCCAGCTGGCGCCCAGCCCCGCGGCGCAGGCGGGCCGTGCCTCCCTGCGGGCTTTAAATGTGACTCTAAATGTACTTTCAAATTTAATTAAATTGATGGTTGGAACCCACCAGGCGCCATCCTCGGGGAGATGGCGATGGGCAGCGCTCGGTCCAAGGTGACGACCTGCACGCCGGGAAGGGGGCAAGCAGCAGCGGGCGGCAGGGGAGAAGCGGTGGAGGGTGTGGGAGGCACAGCGGCAGCGGCCACCGCCGTCGCCACCGCAGGCCGGCACGAGTTGCTGCATCCGCGGCGGCGGCAGCGCGGCGGCAGCCGACGGCAGCCCAGCCCCCCCTCACATTGTTGGTTTTGTCGACCTCCACGAGTCTCGAAGAAAGCCGGAAGGTGCGCTGGCTGCATAGCAAGGTTGGGGTTGGGGTGTGGGGTGTGGGGTGTGGGGTGGGGGGGGGGGGGGAGGGGGGGGGGGGGGGGCGGCAGAGCAGCGGGATGGAGTGCAGCGCAGCAGCAGGGCGAGTGACAGGGTGTTCAGTGTGCTGCCGCGAGCTGCACCCCGCGCGCTGCACATGCTTCTGGCACAAGGCACGCCCTGCTGGCGACAAGTGCTCAGGCAGGGAATTCGCACCTCATGTTCTTGCTATGCCTCAGCTTGTGGTTCAACAGCGCTTTGGACAGGGCGCCGTCCCCGCCGTGGCACCACAGCGTGACCATAGCGCCGCGCCCCAGCCGCGACGCGTCCGCCACCTTCAACCGCCGCTCGCCACGTGCAGCGCTGCACAGCGTGGGAGAGACACAAGGGTGGGCGCGCTGGCGGGCGCGGCAACGCAGCAGCGCCATGGGCCGAGCAGACCCAGCAGAGCCCCTCCGCCTCCAGGGGAAGGCTGCTTCCTTTTCCTTTTTTCCTTGTAAGTGCTTCCCCTGACACGCAGCGCGCTGATGCCGGTGCAGAGGCGCAGGGACACCAACAGATTTTGGACTGCCTGTCAAAGCCAGGGTGCGCGCCTGCCCAGCACGGCGGTGATCGCTCGCCGCCGGAACCATCCCTTGGCGTTCAGGAAGGCTCCGCTGTATATGTAGAAGCCTGCGGACGTGAGGGGCGAGGGGCCTGCGCCGGGGGCAGGGAGAGCATGGTAAACGGGCCAGGTGGGAGCCGCGTGTGCATGTGCACACATGATGTGCGCATGTGCATTCCGAAGCACGCCTGGGGCCCACTGGGGGCCCAGACATGCACCCTCCGCCCCCTCTGCACGCCTCCCCCACTCACCGCGCACCAGCCACCGGCAGGTGTTGAACCCACCACCACCGAACAGCTCCACTGGCGAAGAAGGTGTCGTGTGTGGTGGGCTCCCACCCAGCCCCCTCCCCCCACTGCGCCCACAAAACACAGAACAGCGCCGCCGGCCGGCGAACCCAGGGCCCCCACCCCCCCACCCCCACCCCCACCACACACACCACTCACCCAACACCTGCGTCAGCGAGTAAGGCAGGTAAAACTTGGTGGCCTGCGGACCGGCGCCGCGCAGCACGGTGCGAGAGCGGGTGATGTCAAGGGGCCTTTCCAGCGTCAGCGTGCCGGCGGGCAGCGCCAGCACGATCCAGCCTGCAGGTGAGAGGGGGGGGGGCCCTCTGGTGAAGGATGCAAGCTGACCAATAAACGTTGCAGGCCGCCGATCTCAAGCATGCAAGCTGACTGGTAAGGTAAGCAAGCTGCCTGCTACAGGAAGGCAAAGACGACAAATAGACGGTGCAGGCTGCTGGATAGAGGGTGTCCCTTTTGGGCCTGCAAATACAAGTGCAACAATAAGTTGAGTCATCACATCTGGAGGAACTAAAATGATGAAACTATAGTGACATTAAACTTAGATTTATTTCCCCTGCCTCCACTACCCCCATCCCGCTCACCCTCTGACTCCGGCTGCGCGTTGGCCCATGCCACCATCGCCTCCAGCGCCTCGGTGTCGCTGCGGTCCACGCTGGCATGTGGGGCTCGACGGAAGGCAGCGAGGGTGACGTTGACGGGCGGCAGCGGGACGTCGGCGTCGTTGTTTCGGTACCCTGATTGATTGATTGATTGATTGAAGGGGGGGACGGGATTTTGCGAGGGTGCATTGAGTGGTTAGTGAACGAAGTGTAGCGCGTGAATTGCAGGGCGCGCGGCAGGGGAGCGGAATCTGCACGGCAGGAGAGCAAGGGAGGGAGGAGGGAGGGTGGTGGTAGCCTGCTCCGGCGGGACGCCTTCGTCGACGCTTGCGCCGGCGTACATGACGAGAAAAGCGGGGCGAGGCAAGCAGGCCGCGCTCCGTCTCCACATCAGCGTCACCCATGCCCTGCCGCTCGCACCACCAGCACCGGCGGCTTGCCAGCGCCGGCACTCGCCCTCGACTGGCAGTCACCTGCATACGAAAAATCGGTCAGGGGCCCGTCTGGCCTCCACAGCTCTCCCTGCTCGCCAAAGTGGCGAAAGGTGCGCTCTGGCGGGTAGTGGCGGGTGCCGTGCGCCACCGGCGGCGGCGACGGCGGCTCGGGCGGCCATGGCGGCGGCGGGTGCGGCGACGGCGGCCGCGGCGGTGAGGGCGGTCGTGGTGGCGAAGGCGGTCGCGGCGGCGGTGACGGCTGCGGCGGCGGAGCCGGCGGCTGCGGCAGCGGCGCGCTGCTGAACACTGAGGCCCCAAGGGCGAGCTTGGCCAGCAGGCCGCGGGCACGGTCGGGCAGCGCCCGCACGCTGCCCGCCTGCCACCGCCCCACCGCCACGCTCTGGCCCAGGATGGCGGCCACGGTCAGCGCCAGAGCTACCAGCCCCACCTTGGGCTGCGGCAAGAGGGAGAGAGGGGCAGGGCGTGAAGCAGGGGGGCCGGCGCAAGCCCAGACGGGCACGCAGCGGCGGCGGCGGCAGCGGCGGCGGTGGCGGCACATGGGTGCCCAGGGCGAGCGGCGCACACTCGGAGGCAGCAAATGTAGTTTCTCAACAGCTCTGTGGTTGCGTGAGCTGCCCAACACAGCTGAGACAAGAGGGGGGCAAGAAGTGGCTCACCGCCAGCACCATTTGTGCTCACGAGGGGCTCAAGTGCGCGAGAGTGCGGCCGAGCATTTATGTGACGTGAAGCCAAATTCTCCCGGCCGAGCAAGGGGAATTAGGCGCCAGCTCGACAACGGCGCAGTTGATCTCCAGATTTCGCTCATTGCTGGGCCATGCCCGCGCCAGAGAGAGGTGAGAGGGCGGATCGGAATGCCAGGGAGATCTTGGCGGGTACAAAGGCAGCCGCCCAGGGGCCGCTCCCGCCGGTCGTTGCACGGAGCCGACGCTCGCCCGACACTCCCCGGCAACTTGCCTGCCGCCTGATGGACTATTTTCCTGGAGCCTTATGCCTCCTGCCCGTGCTCGTTGGAGGGCACCGCCAAGCTATAGACTGGCCTTCAAGCCTGCCAGCCTTTGATGGAGGCGCAACCGCTGATGACGCCGGCCGACAACCGTGCCCACCAAGGCGGCACAACATTGTAGGCGGTGGAGCTTGTGTTACTGCCGTGCTTGTCTGACATCGTTGGGGTCTCTGGTGGGTCCCTCTGCAGTGTCTGGCCTCGATCGGCGGCGTCTGATCCCACATTTCACGCTTCCTTTCCAGGCTGTGCAGGGCATGCGCGACTTGCTTGCATGTACAACTGATACGTTGCATGCCCGCCCTGCAGTAGCCCTGAAAGTGTGCACCGTTTTTTGCTGACGCAGCGCCTCTTCACACCATGGCGCCCCTGCACCCCTCCGCGTGGTCCAGGAGGTGGAGCACCTAGATATTTTCAGATATTTACGCTCGAGGCGCCGCAACGCCGGCCCCCACGCGTCGTGAGGATCCAAGCACGGTTTGCATTGGAACCTGTCCTCTGCTGTCAAGAACTTCGTACCTTGGCTGCTTTGCTGCATTGAGCTGCTGCAGCAAGACCGCGGCAGAGGCCTTGGCTGCGTCCTGCGGTGCGCAAGGCCGGTGCTCGGCGGAGGGCGGTGCCCGGCTTCAAGGCGTCCTGCCCACTGCTCCAGCTGGGCTTATTTTGACGACCCCGATCGCCTGGACCGCTAGTGCTGCACGGCCCGCCTGGCCTAGAGTCGAAGGGCCGGTGGAAACCGGGGCGGCGCCCTGTGCACCGGCGCGGCGCGGCTTGTGGCGAGGGGCGCCTGCAAATGGGTCGGATGCAGGCGGCTAGGCGGCGGGGAAGGGGGGGAAATGATGCGGGAGTGACGCCATGGGAGTCTTCGGCCAAAGCGCGCCCTGTGCACCCGGCGCTCGCTTTGTTTGTTTCGCACCGAATGATCACCCACCCCTGACCATGTGGGACGCAGGAGGGTCGCCCCCGGCTTCGCAGCCGACCGCGGTGGAGGTGCACGGCCTGGACGCCGCCGCCTCGCTGCTCCAACTGCGCCAGCTCTTCTCGCAGGTGGCCCCCGTGCTACAGGCAGTGGCGACGCTGGACGGGGACAGCTCCACTGGCCTGGGCCTCATCATTTCCGCCACCGAGCCCGCTGCGGCCGCCGCAGTGGAGCTTTTTAACGGCTACCCGCTGGGTGGCTCCTACCTGAGGGTACAGCGCTCCGACGGCCTGGCCAACAGCCTGGTGAACCTGCTCTACAGTTTGGACGCGGTGAGCCGGGCTATGGAGCGCCGCTGGGGGCGCGCGCGGGTTTTCGGGGCAGCTTGGGCGGCGGGCGGGCGCGGCGACACTCCGATCACGCCAAGAGGACGACGGCGCCGTGGCAATCATCGGGGCGGCGGCGAGCGGGGCCGCGCAACGAGGGCGCGCAGCTCATGAGAATACAGCGTGCAAGTGTGGCTCACGCTTTGCCAAAAGCCTACCTGTCGGCCGGGTGCAGAGCCGTCGCGGGGCACTCTCGTCGCCACGCCGTCTCACAAGCATGCCCTCCATGTGCCCCGTGCAGCCGTCGTCGCAGCGGCAGCAGCAGCAGGAGCAGCAGCAGCGCCAGAAGGATGCCGAGTCGGCAGCCAACGCGCAGGCCAACGCCACGGCGGCCGCCGCCGCTTTCCTTGAGCAGCAGCAGCAGCTGCTGCAGCACGCCGAGGCGCGCGTGCGCCGGGAGCAGCAGCAGCAGCAGCAGGCGTGGGACGCGGCCGCGCGGCAGCAGCAGCAGGCGCAGGAGCGGGAGCAGAGGCGGCAGCAGGGCTGGCCCTCGTACGACGATGCCCAGCAGCACGCCAACGGCATGTCCACAAACGGCATGTCCACAAACGGACACGCCAACGGCACCGCTCCCTCGCTGGCGCAGCAGCAGCAGCACCGGCTGGAGGCGGAGCTCCGCCATCTGCAGCTCGGCCAGCAGCAGCGGGTGGCGCAGCAGCAGCAGCAGCAGGCGGCCGCTGCCGCCGCCGGCCTGCCGCAGCGCCCCGGCGGCATGAGCTGGGCCAGCGCCGCCGCCGCGGCGCCCTCGCTCGCCGCGCTGTCGGCGCGGCCGCAGACGGTGGCGGGCAATCTGGCCGCCATCGGCAGCGCCGCCACCACCAGCAGCAACCCCGGCAGCGACGAGTGGCAGATGGCCAGCGGCATGCGGGGGCGCAGCATGCGGCACCCCGGCGACTCGAGCGCCGGCGGCGCCGGCTCCTCCGTCTCCTCTGGCTCCCCTGCCCCGGTGTCGCGCTCCAGGTGGGGAGGGGCCGCGCCTGTGTACGCGGATCTTCTGCCCTGCGTTGTGGCTTGGGAGGCATGCTCAGGCCATTTCTGGCGTGCGTCGTGGCTTGGGGGAGCACGTCGCGTCGCAACACCCCGCCCCGCGCTCTGCACCCCTCCCCGTCTCTTGAGCAGCGGCCGGCACAGCGACGACCGCGCGTGCCGTCCGGGCGGGCAGGACAGCGCCTCTGCCGACCCCACCACCAAGCTGTGGATGGGCGGCATCGACGGCAGCGCCTCTGCCGACACCGTGCGCGGCGTGTTTGGCAGGTGGGGCGGCAGCAGGGGAGCGGGGGGGCTGGGGAGCAGAGCCAGGGGCCGCCTGGCCACACCGCGCGCCGTGTTGGGTAGATGGGCAGCAGCAGAGTGCAACGCGGGGAGCTGGGCAGGGGCTGCCTGGCCGGGCCTGTGGTTTGGGCTGCCCGATGGGGCTTGCAAGGGCGGCGCGGGGGGAGGGGGGCCGAAGAGAAGTCCGACATCCAGGAACCACCGACTACGCACCGACTACAGCCGACCAGCAAGCATCAGTGCCAACGCCGGCAGTTCGCCCTGTCCATCCTGTCTACCCTGTCCACCCTGTCCACCTGCAGGTTTGGCCCCATCTACGATTATGAGCTGCAGCCGGCCACGCATGAGAAGGGCCGCACCGACCAGGTGGGTGCACCCGTGGCACACGCCCTGAAACCTGCGACAGCGCCGCTGAGGAAGCCCGCAGCGCGGGGCTCTGGCTTGAGGCGGCGCAGCCGTGGCTGGCCGTGGGCCCAGCCGGCAGGGCAGCCCCTCTGCCCGCGCGCCTACGTGCCTGTGTGCTTGCTGCCGCTGCTGCTCCTGCTCCTGCTGCTGCCGTGTCGCAACCCTGCTGGTGCTCTGTGCTAGCGGGCTGCCCACTTGTCTCCTCCCCTCCCTGGTCCTCATTTGCTCCCTCCAGCGGGGCGCTGCGTCTGTTGCAACCTCCCCTGCTCCTTGCCCCCTGCACACGGGGCTTCATGAGCAACAAAGCTCCCCCCCGTCTCCCCCCTCCCTGCAGTGGGGCTTTGTCAATTACAAGCGGCTGAGCGACGCCAACCGCGCGTATGAGGCGCTGGTGGGCGAGGTGAGACGGGGCTGGGGTTGGGCTTGCCGGCGCGTTTGCCGGCGTGCCGCCGTCGCTGCCCGAGCTGGCGCCGCGCGCTGCCCCCTGCTCCCGTGCTGCACGCCAGCGCGCTCGCCTCCTGCTGCACCCGCCCTGCTCCCTCCCTCAGCCCGCCTCTCCTGCCCTCCACCCATCCCTGTGCCCACCCCCACCCCCCCCACGTCCCTTCACCAGGTCATCCCCGAGCTGACCGGCACCCGCAAGCTCAAGCTCCAGTTCCGCCCGGTGGACACCCGCCGCCCCGGCGGCCGGCGGTAGCCTCCTCGCTGACGGCCGCGACGCGCCGCGGCGCCCGTCGCTCGTGCCCCTTGGGCGGCCGCCGGCGCCGGCCGCCCGCGGCAGCCCCAATCCGACCCTAGAGCCGTGTGCTCAGCCTTCGCTTGCACCAGCTCCCCCTCGTGCCCCTTGCGGGCAGCAGCCGCCTCCCTTGCGGCTCAAGAGCTGCAGACACATCGAATGCAGCAGCCCCCTCGTGCTCCCTTCCAAACTTCTCAACACGGCGCGCCATCGCCGCTTGACGGCACAGCGGCGCCCCTCAACCCCCCAACGCGTCTGTACACCCTTGCGCCGCGTCGGCCCCTCCGCCGGCGCCAGCCCCCCCTGCCAGACCACCCTCAACTAACGACGCTTCCCGCCGGCGCACGCGCCCGCCCCCTCTTCAGCTCCAATCCCCTCATGCCCCTCTCCCCCTCCCGTCCTTGGCCCCACCCCCCTCTCTCTCTACCTCTTGATCGATCCAACCATCGTCCTGCCTTGAATGCCTGCTGGAGCGCAGCCTGGGCTCAGAAGCCCGGCTCCAACGCATGCACCCACCCACCCGGCCACCCTTCCTGGGGGCCCCAGCTTGTGGCTCCCCAACCGACCACTCGGCTGCGCGCCGCGCCGCCCGGCCCCCCACTTGGGGGGGCGAGCGGCAGGCGTCGGCTCGCTTGGCACGCTCCGGCCCCTCTTCGCACCCCTTGGCACCCCCCCCAACCCCTCGTGCACGCACGCACACACACACACACACACACACACACAACCGAATGCCCCTCCCCACTGTGCTTGCCCCAGAACACCCCACACGCACCCACACGCACGCCCAACCTTGCACGTGTCTCTGCCCCTGAGCGCAGATCTCACCCAAACCAGAGCAACAGCCCCCCCCCCCCCCCCCCCTGCGCCGCCTCGAGAGCCCCCCTTGTCGGACCAGCCACGTGGCCCCACCTGTATCCACACACAGCCCACCCACCCACACATCCCTTCCTTCTGATCTCCCTTTCCCCCTCACGCCTGGCTCGAAGACAGGCGGCGCGGCGCCCCCCGCCGCCCGCCCCCCAGTCCTCTTCGCTGTTGCCCTTCTCCCCTTGGCCCCCCCCCCGGTCGTTGCCTTCCCACCCCCTTCATATTGGCAGCCCCCTCGTCTCCCCTCCCATTGATCTGCACCCCACCTTGTCCGTGCGGCCCCCGCTGCTGCGCCCGCCCCGTTTGGCGCGCGGCAGCAGCGGGTGTGCCGTCGAGAGAGTGAGACTCACACGCCTGATGTAACTGCAAATCTAGTGGCCAAGGCTGGGCGAAGAGAGGGCTGGGCTGGGCTGGGCTGGGGGCGCGGGCAGCTGGGAGCTGGGCTGCCCGGGGCTGCAGGGGGGTGCGACGGGGCAGCTTTCCGGCAGCGCAGCCTGCAGCTGCAGCCGAGCCTGCCTGGTCGACCGACCTCAGGACGGTCCGCGCCCTGCTACCTGGCCTGGCCCACCCCGCTCAGTTGTCTGTAGCACCGGGGCTGCGTCCTGATCTCGCTGTTGCTGTGCTGTGCAGAGGCCTCTTCCCACAGGGCTGGGTGGGGTTCAGGAGCGGCTGGGCGTGTTTAGATTGTCGCCGTCAGAGGCTTCCTCCCGTCCATCCATCCACCCTGCCGTGGCCCCCCGGTCTGTGGCGCATCCATCCGTCCATCCATCCATCCCCACTCCTGCATCCGGCTGCCGCACACCCTGCCTGCACCCGAGCGCGCCGCCGGTGGCTGCCGCATGCGCAGGCCCTGCCGAGGCCTGCGTGCCTCTGCTGGGAGGGCAGGACGCGTGTGCCTTGCAAGCAGCTTGGGCAGGGTGGACTTGTTGTCTTCCCCGGCAAGACAAGTGCGAACAAAGACCCGGGTGCAACTAGATGCGGGCGCACCGCACCGCTGCCCACATGCATGATCCGTGCCCGCTGCGCTTGCCCCTGCGCGGCTGCGGCGACGAGGCCAGGTTTATGTTACTGTTGGCCCGCCGGAGGGGGGGCGTAGTGCCACAGAGAGGGCACCACCCTGTGGCCCACGGCAGGGCAGGAGGGGGGGGTTGGATAAAGGGATAAAGTGAGTTTTTTTTGGGGGGGGGGAAGCGGCAGCAGCAGAGCAAGGCGAGGGGGAGAGCAGAGCGGCGAGGGGAAAACAGGGAGGGGGCGGGGAGAGGCGGCCAGCACCCAGGCAGGCGCCGGCCGGCTCGACGCGACAGGTGGCGCGGGCGGCCGGCGCCCGCCGCACGCCGCGCTCACGAGCGCAGCAGCACGCGGCGGCGCAGCGCCTGCAGGTGGTTGACCAGGATGGACTCCTGGGCCGCCTCGATGGCCCCCTCCAGCCCCGCCTCCCCCAGCTCCTTTGTGACCCCCTCCATCGCCGCCTTGCTGACGGCGTTGAGCTTCTTGTTGGGTGCCGGGTTTTCGGGCGGCATCTGGCCCAGGTAGTAGCGCAGCCGCTTGAGCACCGGGACGCGCCGCATCGCCGCTGCTGCTGGCCGATCGCTGCTGGGTGTGTGCTGGGCGCGCGCTGGCTACGGGTTTGCGATCAGCCAGCCGGCAGGACTGCAAGGAGAGGGAGGGAGGGCGGGAGGGTGGGAGGGACGAGCGGCAGGCGGCACTGGCAGCGGTGGCCGGCAAACCCCAGCGGCGCGAGGCAAGGCAGCTCCTGCCTGCGTCTGAGCACCTTGCCGGCAGCCTCTGGCAGCGTTGGGGCGACCTGCAGCGCACGCCAGGCGCCGTCGCGGCCTGCACGCTGCTGGCAGCACCTGCCCGCCCCTTCCAGTGCACGTCGCGTCTCTACAACTCACTCTCAGGCTGCACACGCGGCTTGAACGCGCGTGGGATGCGCACGAGCGAGCGACGCCGGCGCTCTCCGGCCGCACAGCTGGAAGGTCGCCGCGCGACAGCAATCAAGTTGATTGTGCACGCTGGGTGATTGGAAGCGCCGACAGGCGCCCTGGGAGGGGCGGAATTGGGTCGGACCTGCTGCGTGCCGCTGCGGTCTCTCCTCCTCTACATTCGCGATGTGTGGCATCTCCCCACACTCTCCGCCGTCATTCCGTCATCCTTAGATACCCGACCAAGCGCTGCCTTGCCCAGACCGACATCCCTCACATTCGCCGGCGACTTGGGTCCGCAGCCTCTTGAACTGCTCTGTGACACATTAGGACAGCCTGTCGATGGCGCGCATCTCGCAGCCCGGCGCCGGCGCGCCCGCCGAGACGGCCGACGACCAGAGCGCCCCTGAGGCGCGCGTGGACATGCCCAGCGAGCAGCCAGAGGTGCAGGCGGCCAGCTCCGACGCTGATGCCGCCCAGACCGGCGGTGCCGCCGGCGGCGCTGCGGACGCGGCAGCCAGCGACAGCCCGCACGAGGACGCACCGTCGGCAGAGCAGCAGAACGAGGAGCTCGAGGAGGAGGACGAGGGGCAGCACGGGGAGGACGCCGAGGACGAGGCGGAGGCGGGAGTAGAGGAGCAGCCCGCAGGGGGCGAGAGCGGCGACGCGGCGGCGCGAGCGGGCCAGGCGGCAGGCGACAGCTGCGACTCGGCCGAGCAGCAGCGCGAGGCGGACGAGCCGGCGGAGGCTGTTGCTGAGGAGGGGGAGGGGGACGCAGCAGGGGAGCAGGACGGCGATGCCGCCGACGAGGACGAGGCAGAGGAGGAGGAGGCAGAGGCGGAGGGGGCAGAAGAGGAGGCGCAGGCAAGCTGGGCGGGGCGGGGTTGCTGCAATGCAGAGCTGCAATGCAGAGACGGGTGCGGTCGGCGCCCTCTTCCTGCCTCAAAGCTCAACCCACCTGCCTCCCTTCCAACCCCTGGTGCAGCCGGCCGCCTCCGCCTCTGCCGCTGCCGCAGTGGCGACGCGTGCCAGCGCTGGCAGCAGCCGCCGCACCAACAAGCTGACCTTCACCGGCCCCCCCAAGTGCCTGGAGCGGCGGGTGGGTGGGACCTGAGAGGGTTGGCAGGGACGAGTCGTGTGATGATCTGGCGGGGAAGCGAAGCTCTGGCCTGCGGTGCGGCAGCAGCATGCGCACAGCCACGGTCGCGCAGCTGTCGCCCACCTGTCCATTCCTCCACCCCTGCAACCCCCATGGGCAGTGCCTGCAGCCCCGGCCTCGTGGCGCGGGCCGGTGACAGCCAAACCCTGCGTTATATCCCTCCCCTCCCCCTCCTCCCTCGCCACCTGGCTGCACCTCACCTTCTGCGCCCCCGTCCCCCTTTGGCGCAGCCCCGCCTGGCGGCGCGCGCCAACTACAGCCACAGCCAGGCGCGCGTGCGCCAGATCCTGCGCGACAACGAGGCGCTGGTCAGGCGGCTGGGGTGAGTGGGTTCGTGTGGGGTGGTCGCGTGCAAGCGCACCGACAGGTTGGCGCCAGCTGTGCTGTTGCCCCCTGTCAGAACCGCTGTGCCCCCCTTCCCTGCCCCTCTCCGCCCCCGGCAGCGAGATTGCGTACAAGCCCCCCGAGCACGAGCGGAGCCAGCAGAAGCACGACCAGGTGGGGTGGGGTGGGCTTGGGGGAGTAGGGGATTGGCCTGGGGGGAGCGGGCTGAGGGCATGAACAGTGCGCGTGCGGAAGGGGATCACCGATCCCGGCTGGCAGCGGGGCTGACGGGGAGCGTGCAGACGAGGCAAGGGGAATGGCAGGGTAGGCCGCCAGTCGTGGAACGAGCACAGCAGGTGGCCCCTCCTGGCCGCCGCACGTCGCCCCTCTCACGCACCTCCCCCTCCCCCCTCCCTTTGGCAGTTCATGGCCAACGTGGCAGCCAGCGCCACCAAGCGCCGCGCCACCGAGGCGGGCAAGGTCATGAAGCAGAACCTGCGCATCTACCAGCGGCTGCAGGCGCGGGCACTGGGCCGGGCTGTACGCCGCTGCTGTATGCCGCTGCGATGATGCGCTTTGGAATGCCCGAGGGGGAGGAGACAAGCCAGGGCCTAGCGCGAGCCCCATATGCTGCGGCAGGTGCCTTGCCGTGCCTGCTCTTCTCCCCTTGTCCTACCCTTGCAGTCCCGCTCCTCATTGTGGTGCAATGCAGGCGGTGAAGCCCTCCCGCGACGTGGCGCGCGCGCAGCACGAGAAGGACTTTGAGAAGCACGAGCGCATGCTGGCCACGCTGGCGGCGCTCAAAAAGAAGGGCTGCGGCGGCTGGGTCAAGTGAGCGGCGGCAGGCGGCGCCAGAGGCGGGGGGCGGGCGCATTCGTCAGGCGGGCAGGCGGCGGGCGGCACTCAACAACAGCAAAGTGTTGGTGGCAGACTGTTGCAGCAGCAACGTACGGCTGGAGCGGGCGGGCATGGACCGGGGCGGCAGCAGCATGGCGGCTGGGCAGCGGAGCACAGCGTTCCGCCCCTGCTCTGCTTCTCCCCACTTGATCGCTGCTTGCTTGCTTTCCTAGCGCTGATTACAGCACATGATTGATCGTTCGAATTGCGTTTGGGGGCCGGGGCCAGTAACAAGCACAGTAGACGCAAGGAAACTAGGGGGGAAGGCAGAGAGGCGTGTGGGGTGGGTGGGGGTGGGGGTGGGGGTGGGGTGGGGTGGGGTGGGTGGGGGTGGGGGGGGGGCGCCGCGGGCGCTGCCACCGCGCGCGCATGTGTCGCGCGCGGCGCTGCCGCTGCCACGTCGCTGCCCAGCCGCCGCGCTTACTTGCCCTGGGGCTGCTGGGGCTGCTGCTGGCCGCCGCCGCTCTTCTCGGCGGCACCCCCCTTGGTGGCCTTGATGGCAGCTGCCGTGACAGCTCCGATGCTGCTCTGCTCAAACTGCTTCAGCCTGCTCTCCAGCGACCCCTCTGCGTGTTGGTGCTGCTGCTGCAGCCAGGGGAAGTCGGGTTTGGGCGGCGGCCCCGTCTGCCCCGCCTTTTTGGCGATGGAGGTGACGGCGAGGCCGATGAAGGTGCCGCCGGCGCAGAGGCCCAGGATGGCCAGGGCCAGGCGGTCGGGGACCTTGACCATGGCTGCTGCTGCTGCTGGTGGTCGCAGCGGGGGCTGGTGGAGAGGGCTGAGGGGGCTGCAGGGGCTGCTGGTGCGGCTGCTGGTGGAAGGGGCTGGGCTCGTGGAGAGGTGGCGGGGTGGCTAGTGGGCTGCCAAAAAAGCGCGGCGAGGGGCCGGCGAGTGACGAGGGCTGCTAGGGATGGCCTGGGAAGGCCGGTACTCAGAGGCGCTGCTGCTGCTGCTGCTGCTTCTGCTGCTGGGGTGCTGCTGCTCAGAACACACGCGCTGCCAGCGAGAGCACCTGCAGCAGGAGCGACGGGCACAGGGTGCATGGGCGTGCATGGTAGCCGAGGGAACACGAGAGCACTGGCAGGCAGCAGGCCGAGTCGGGCTGCGGCGGCTGCAACCCCACCAGCTACACATCCACGCTCGCCTGCCTGCATTCCTTCATTTGATTTAGCGGCGCAGCAGTGCAAGTGTGCGCAGCAAATGCACCCACGCCTGCTCCGCCCGCCCACCCACCCACCCACCCACCTTCATCATCTGCCGCGCCCGCAGCTCGTGAGTCACGAATCCCAGCACGCGGGTGCCGATGGGCAGGCCCTTTTGGTTGACCAGCACGCACGCGTTCTTGTCAAACTTGATGACGCTGCGCAGGGGTCAAGAAGAAGGGGCGGCGGGTGGGCTGGGCTGGCTGGCTGGCGCACGTCGGCGGGAACGGAGATTGGCGACGCTGGGCAAAAGACACGACCGCCAGAGGGTGACCCGCCCGCACGCCCATGCAACCCATCTGGTCGCCGACGCGCCCACCCATCCACCCACCCATCCAACCCAAGGAAACAGCGGAACGATCATGACGAGCAGTTTACATTAAAAAAACAGGAGGTTTGACGCCAGCGCCCGCCCACCTGCCGTCCTTTCGCTGCACCTCCTTCTTGGTCTCGACAATCACCGCCTTGACCACCTGACCCTGCGGATCGACAGTCACAGCAGGAAGGCAGGACGCGGTTTGGTGGAGCAGCAGCGCGTTAGCATACACATGAGCCACGCCGTGGGGCCACGCGCCGCGAGCGCCCCGGCAGCTGCCCTCGTCGCGGCACGCGCCAACCCTTCCGGGTGGGTGGGACCCACGTGGGCGCTGCACCCACCTGCGACACTTTTCCTCTGATGGCGCGCTTGACAGAGCAGGTGATGACGTCGCCGATGGAGGCGTACCGCCCGCGCGTCTTGATGCACTCGACCTTCAAATTGCTTGGGATGGGTCGACAGGACGGGTCAAGCGCGCACCACCTTGCAATTCCAGACACCGGATACAGACGAGCTGCACGCGCCGCTGCACACACACAGCCAGAAGCAGCAGCAGCAGCAGCAGCAGCAGCCAGCAGCTGGCGCTGGGCGACCCACCTCCTTTGCGCCGCTGTTATCGGTGACCACTAGCCGTGAGCCGTCGATTATCATCCTTCAGCAACAAAAGACTGCCTGGGGCGCTCCAGGGGCCCCGTAACTGCCGCAGCCGCTGTCCTCCGGTGGTTGGTCGATGGCCAGCCGGCTGCTGCCTGGGCGGCAGGCAAGGGCGGCAGAGGCGCAGGGGTGAGGCAGGGGAGGCGGCGGCGGCGGCGGGGCATTGCCAAAGCCGCGGCGCTTTGCTGCCGTGCTCACGAAGATAGATGCCATCACATCACATGCAGTCCTACGCGCACAGAGGGCCTGCACCGCCCCCAGTTAGAGGGCGCCGCTCCCATGCGAGCCTGCGCGGCGGGTCGCCCCGCTGAACGGAGCGATTACCTGCGAGCTTCCTCGGCAGCTGATGACGCGCACCGGTCTGCAGGCGCCGGGTGCTCGCTTTCCCCGCTTGCGGTGAGGGCCGGCGCTCCAGGGGCTGCAGTCGTTGGAATAAGGACTGTGCACAAGATTGCAAGCCTGCGTTGGGTTGGACGCGGTGGCGGCGCTGTGCTGGCGGCGGCGCCGCCGCCGCCGCCCGCCAAGCTGTCGACTCTTCCTTCGCCAACTGCCTGCTATTTACACTAATGTGAGGTTCAGAAGCCAGAGACGCATCAAAACTACAACAAGCTGCAGACGCAAATGGAGGGCTGGGAGGGCATCGAGAGCCCACTGGCAGGGCACACCGCGGAACATCTGTGCGCGCCACCTCATGCGCCACTGCCCGCCTTCTTGCGCAGGTCCGCAGTGATGCTGTCGTCGTCCCAGCTGCAGCAGAGGGCAGCGCAGGCCGGGAGGGGAGGGCAGTGAGCTGGGCACCCGGTGCTGCGGCACAGCTTCGCTTGCTGACGCAGGGTGCACGCCAGTGCATGGATGAAGCGATCGAACAGTGCAACCAACAGTCAGCAGCAGCAGGCGCAGCAGGCGCAGCAGGCGCAGCAGCAGCAGGCGCAGCAGCAGCAGCAGCAGCAGCAGGCGCAGCAGCAGGCGCAGCAGCAGCAGCAGCAGCAGGCGCAGCAGCAGCAGCAGCAGCAGGCGCAGCAGCAGCAGCAGCAGGCGCAGCAGCAGCAGGCGCAGCAGCAGCAGGCGCAGCAGCAGCAGCAGCAGCAGGCGCAGCAGCAGCAGCAGCAGCAGCAGCAGCAGCCGCAGACACCTGCAGACAGATGTAATATGTCATGTAATCTGCGTCGGCAGCAGCCCACCCCCACCCCACACCTGCAGCTGTTGCGCCAGGCGGGGCGGCCGGTCATGCGGTGCAGGTAGGCCTTGAGGTTTGGCAGCTCCTCGGTCCAGTCCCAGCCCTGCTAAGCAAGCATGATGCGCACGGCCAGCGTCAGAGGTGAGCTGGAGGGCAGCGCAACGCGATCGTCGAATTCGCACGTTGGGCGCACGGCAGCCCTAGCTTGCAAGTGGAGCCGGGTATTCACACCTCGACACCCAACCCACCCAACCCATCTTCACCCTTTCCCTGGCCAAGCACCTCGAGCGCGCGGCAGCCCTGGCGGGCGGGCGAGGTAAAGGCGGACCTTGCGCCCCTCCCCCCGCCTAACAGCACTCCACGCCTTCCCCATCCCCCGAGTGAGCTACAAGGCAGCACCTTGAGCGCGCGGCAGCCCTGGCGGGCGAGGTAGAGGCGTGGGGCGACGGCGCAGTCCCAGGCATCCACGTCGGCGCCGCCCATGAAGGGGTGCTCGTTAGGGACCACCTTGTCGGCCATCTGTCAATCAATGGATTGATCGATTAATCGAAGGAATGAGGGGAAGATGAGGGGGTCGAGGCGGCTGCAGCAGCAGCGAGGTCGCAGGGGGCAGGCGCACCGACCATGGGTCTCCCCAACCCGAAGTCGCCGGGGTCCCTTGTGGGTATGACAGCTGCCATGCACAGGCGCCTGCTTGGCATGGCACGCTGGGCGGCAGGTCGGGGGCGCGGAGTGTTGGCTGGGGGAGGGAAGGAGGCAGCATAATGTGGACAGATGGGCGCCCCCACGTCGTGCAGGTGGTTGCTTCTGCGTGGGCCAGCCTCGGGGAGGAGGGGGTGGGGGATCAAAGGGGAGTCTCTCGACAGACCCTGTGGCGGCACCCACCTTCAGCTCGCTGAGCAGCTCCTGCCGCGCCTGCTTTTCCTCCTCGCTGCCCTTGTGCGCCGACAGGAAGGCGAGAAACTTGGGCCACAGCTGGGGGGCGCTGCAGGCAGGCGGGGGGCAGGCGGCGAGGGTGGCAGTGGGACGCTCGAGTGTGGCCAAGACGACGGACAGGCTTCACAAGAAAGGCTTTGCTTGGGCCCAGTTACCGTACACGACGGCTTCCTTTGTTTCACAAGAAAGAGAGAAAGATGTGCGCGCACTCACGGCTGCGCCACGTCGCCCAGCTTGCCCAGCCTCCTCTTGGGCGCGTCGGTCGGGGCGGCGTGCTCGCCGCCGCCGCCCCCGTACTTGTCCTCCAGAAAATCTGCAGTTCATGGTTGGAACCAATGACGAAAATCGACTAGATTCGATTCGGGGTGGGGCTGGACCCCCCCCCCCCCCCCGCTTGGGCACCTGAGATTGCGTCTGATTCGGGCAGCAGCTGCCCGCTGGACAGGTCCTTGAGAACGGGCAGCTTCCCGCCGGGGCTCGCTTCGGTCAGCCTGCCGGCAAAGCAGGCACGAGGGGGGAGGGGGGGGGGAAAGGGAGGCGGCGGGGGCATGGCATGCCAGCGGAGGCGCACTGGAAGCAAGACGGCGATGCAGGCAGCTTTTGGAACGCGGGGTGGCCACCCACCACACGCCCGCCGCCCCACCCACCCACCCACCCACTCCACCCCCCCTTCCCACCCACCACTGTGGCTTCTTGTCGGAGCCCACGTAGGTGCGGGCGTAAGGGATCTCCTTCTCTTCCAGGAGCAGCAGCACGCGGGCGGAGAAGGGGCCTGCGTGCACCGCGCGGCGCCGGCCAGTGTTGAAGGGCGGGGCAGGGGGGGGGGGGGGGCCTGCGTGCACGCCCCGTGGGCGGCCGGCGGGCGGTGGTACTTCTGGTCGCCACCTTCCTGCTGCTGCGGTTGGTAACTCGCATGCCGCCAGCAGGCCTTTGCGCGCCGCCCCTTCCCTGCTCCCCTGCTTCACTCCCTGCACTGTCCATATCTTGCTGTGCGAGCACCACGCACTCGCATGCCGCCAGCTGTCCCTCCATGCACGCAGCACGCAATCGCATGCTGCCAGCTGTCCCTCGGTGCGCCAGGCCGCCCCCCCCCATGCCGACTCTGCCTCTCTGCCCGCTGCAGTGAAGCAAGTGATGTATCAACCAATCAACTCACATGCCGCCAGCTGTCCTTCGTG
Organism: Micractinium conductrix; assembly: GCA_002245815.2. Lineage (NCBI taxonomy): Eukaryota > Viridiplantae > Chlorophyta > Trebouxiophyceae > Chlorellales > Chlorellaceae > Micractinium > Micractinium conductrix. The sequence goes on from LHPF02000043.1 coordinate 171,572, forward strand.
CGCCAGGCCGCCCTCCTTGGGGTGGCCCAGCACATATGCCTCAAACTCGGCGCCTGCATCAGGGAAGGGGGGGGGAATTGAGCTAGACAATTGCAGGCGGAGACTCCTCGCGGGTGCAGCGAACGTCTGCCGACCAATGATTGGCAGGGTGTGAGCAAGGCAGGGAGGGAGGCGGGGCGCGGAGGGAGGGGAGACGGGCGGGCGCAGCGGCAGCGCAGCCGCCCGCCCCGCGTGCAGCCGCGCCGCTCAGCGTCGGTGGGCGGGCGGGCGCCGCCCTGCCCTCTGGCCGCGCAGCCGCCCGCCCAATTCTGCATGCTTGCTCGCCTTGAGATCCTCCGCCTGTGGCCATGGCTGGAACTGGGCTGGCTTGGGGTGCGAGTGCGGCGGCGCCTCGGAGCGGCGGCGGCGGCGTGTGATAGGAAACAGTTAAGCAGCTGACGGTGAAGTTGAGCAGCAACGGCCAGCAGGAGGCGCCGGACAGCGCCTCACAGCGCAGCGCCGCCGGCATGGAGCCCACTCAGCGAGGCGCGCTCTCACCCTCGAGTCTCCTGCCCTGCTTTTGAAGAGTCTGTGACACCGCACCAGCACGGCCTCTGCCCCTGACTGAGCACCCACACAAGGCAGGAGAGGAGACGACGCCTCTGCGCAGGCTCTGTGCCGTCGCTCGGCGGGCGCCACGCGCAACAACCCAACCCTCCCTTCCAGCAGGCAGCAGGCAGCAGCAACGGCATGAACCCTGCAGACCCTCGGGAGCCAGAGGCGTCGCTGGCCGACGCAGGGCTGGTGGCCAAGGGGACGGTCGTGCCGCCGGTGCCGGTGGCGGGCGGCGCCGCCGACAGGCGCGTGTTCGGTCGCACCTAGGTGGCCTGCCAATGCGATTCTGACTTTCGGGGAGTTGTTGCCGAAGCCTCTGCTTGCCAGCCAGCCGATGGGCGCACATGCTTGAGCAGCGTCATGTCATGTGTTGGGGCAATTCAAACCCCAATTCTATTTCCGGGCATCCTACCTGAACTTGAAAATTTGAGGAGGTGTCGTACGTCGTACTAGCAAGACCAGTGCCCACGACATGCGTGCTGGGCAAGCATGACATGCGTGCTGGGCCGGCCAAAAGCCCATGGATGCTCTTTCCGGGCTCCCAACGGGTCCCTTTGCCCTTGGGCGGGACAGTTGGACTCCACCAGTGGTCCGCAGCATGTGTTCGTCATCCGTGTGTTGCACGCATGTGTTGCGTGCTGGGTCGACCCCTGCACCGGTCGACCCCCTGGCCTGCCTGCTGCAGGAGGCGCAGCGGCGCCACTTTGAACTTGTTACCTGGTCCACAGAGTGTCTCTAGAGACGCGAGGCCGCGCCGGAAAAGCTGCTGAGAGCGAGGGGATGGTCGGGTCCGCGCAAGCCAAGCCCCCTGGTCTCGCCCGCTGCAGTAGAGCGTTGTTACACCGCAATTGAAACGCAAGGCAGGCCGGAGAAGTGTGCAAAGCAAAGCGAGAATGTGGGACAGAGGGCAGGCTGTCGGGCAAGGAAAGCGTGAGCGGCGGCAGGAGCAGCGCGCATCACAGCGCAGCTGCTGCCCAACTTACCTGCGTTAAATGGCTGCCTGCTGCACCAGAGCTGACAGGAGGGGTCCAGGCTGTTGCAGGGCGAAGCTGGGTTGGCTGGAGACAGGTGGACTGCAGCCCACGGGCAGCGCCGCCGGTGCTTCACGTGCGGCGGCGTTTGCCGCCTGCCGTCACCAGCAGCTCTGCATTCACCGCCGCAGTGAGCGTGACCAGCGGCGCCTCAGAGGAATCCGCGTCAGCAGCAAAGTTGAGCTCGGCTGCAGACTCGGCGGGGGCCGGGCGCAGCACCTCGCCGCCGCCGTAGGTGCCCTTGAGGAGGCCGGTGTTGCACCGCAGGTGGTACTTGCCGGTCTGCTCTGCCACACCCACCACGCGGCACGTCAGCCGCTTGCGCTGAATGGTGCTGGTGCCGACCTTGCCCATGCTGGCAGGCTTCAGCAGCACGGCATCGAGTTGTTGACCATCTGCATCACTGTCAGGACGTGGAACGCCCAGCTGCAGAGTGCAGGGGATGGGTGTGGGTGGGTGGGGTGTGGGTGTGGGTGGGGTGGCGTGGGGGCGGGGGGGGGGGGGGGGGGCAGCGCTGAACCACAGCACAGCACAGCAGCACTGGACAGGAGCGGCAGGAACACGACAGCAGCGTGCAAGCAGCACTGGACAGGAGGGGTAGCAGCACGAGCTGCAATGCACGCAGGCACAACAACACTGGACAGGTGGGGCAGCAGCAGAAGCTGCAGCGTGGAAACAGGAACCACAGCACAGCAGCACTGGACAGGAGGGGCAGCAGGGGCAGCAGCACGAGCTTTCTGTACTCACTCGAACAGCGGGCAAGCCATCAGCAGCGCACGAATCTGACGAGGGACGGGTAGGGGATGTGCACACAGCGGTCAGAGAGAGAGAGCTGTGGGCTGGACCTGCAGCACTGCCGCTGCATCAGCCATACCGCTGCCACACACGACCACCTCCGACCACCTCAACGCCACCAGCAGCAACAACAACAGCAGCAGCACACCAGATTCCTCTTCGCACATTGCCCGGCTCCTACCAGAGCTGGCACCAGCGCTGATGCAGAGGCAGCGGGTGAGTCTGACTGGGCTGTTTGAGCTGGGGTAGACATAAACAGAGTTGGGCAGGCCGGCTGTGGTGCAGTGCGCACGCCCACCATCTCCACCCTGCATGTCAATTGCTGCTCTTCTCCTCCTCCCCCTACATCGACAGCCATCCTCACCGCCCACCACGGCGCTCACCAGGAGCAGGTGCTGGCACTGCACGTGCGCAACCGCCAGCGCATCCGCAGCCAGGGCGGCAAGGGCGGCGCTGAGTTCGACATCGGCGATGCCGTGCTGCTGAAGCCTGCCAGCATGGGCAAGGTCGGCACCAGCACCATTCAGCGCAAGCGGCTGACGTGCCGCGTGGTGGGTGTGGCAGAGCAGACCGGCAAGTACCACCTGCGGTGCAACACCGGCCTCCTCAAGGGCACCTACGGCGGCGGCGAGGTGCTGCGCCCGGCCCCCGCCGAGTCTGCAGCCGAGCTCAACTTTGCTGCTGACGCGGATTCCTCTGAGGCGCCGCTGGTCACGCTCACTGCGGCGGTGAATGCAGAGCTGCTGGTGACGGCAGGCGGCAAACGCCGCCGCACGTGAAGCACCGGCGGCGCTGCCCGTGGGCTGCAGTCCACCTGTCTCCAGCCAACCCAGCTTCGCCCTGCAACAGCCTGGACCCCTCCTGTCAGCTCTGGTGCAGCAGGCAGCCATTTAACGCAGGTAAGTTGGGCAGCAGCTGCGCTGTGATGCGCGCTGCTCCTGCCGCCGCTCACGCTTTCCTTGCCCGACAGCCTGCCCTCTGTCCCACATTCTCGCTTTGCTTTGCACACTTCTCCGGCCTGCCTTGCGTTTCAATTGCGGTGTAACAACGCTCTACTGCAGCGGGCGAGACCAGGGGGCTTGGCTTGCGCGGACCCGACCATCCCCTCGCTCTCAGCAGCTTTTCCGGCGCGGCCTCGCGTCTCTAGAGACACTCTGTGGACCAGGTAACAAGTTCAAAGTGGCGCCGCTGCGCCTCCTGCAGCAGGCAGGCCAGGGGGTCGACCGGTGCAGGGGTCGACCCAGCACGCAACACATGCAACACGCCACACAGGCAGGCCCCTTTGCCGTGAACGCCGCTCACACGCACGCGCCCCCACCTTGTTGCTGCCCTTGCCGTAGGGCCAGGCGTGCGGCGCATCCACCGCCGCCAGGTTCCACATCTCCCCCCACTGAGGGTCGCTGGGCAGCAGCTGCTGCGCCTTGGCCGCCGCCGCCAATCGTCGTCCTGCGCGGGTCCCGCCGGCTACAGCCTCGGCCTCCCCTGCTGCACCGCCGGCAGAGGCGGAGCCACCTCGTGCTGCTGCTGCTGCTGCCGCTCCTGCTGCGCCGGCGCTGCCTCTTCCTGCTGCTGCTGCCGCCGCCGCATGCCGTGCCGCGTGGGCCGCCGCGGTGGCCCCCGCAGACTTCGAGGCCAACATTCGAGAAGGCTTTGTGCAGCGCACGCACGAGCCGCTGGTGCCACATACTGCGGCAGTGAGCACGTGAGGAGCTGCACAACGGCGACGTGCCCCCGCCCTCATACTCCCGACCCTCCTCATACGTGCCCGATTTTCGAACACAGCAGCAGCGACAGTTAGCTGCACTTGTTCCTTTTCTTGTACTCGTAATGATCACTGGCATGTAGATACCAGTCGCTGCAGCTCTCTGCGGTGCCAATGCTTTACGGAGGCAGCGCCAACCGCAGCAGGCGGGCAGCAAGAGCATGGGCATGCATGCCGCAAGTGTGGGCGGGCGCGCTGCAGCGCCCCTGCAGTCCTGCCGCAAGCCAGCTGCTGACAGCTGTTGGACAAATCACTCCACCTCCTGCAGGCACGTGAGCAGTGGGATGGGTCGCTGAGCGGGTGCAGGCCAGCCTCTGCGCTCTCAAAAACAGCCTCCGCGCTCTCAAAAACAGATGCAGAAGCATGCCTGCAGGGTCTGCACCCGCCTGGAGGGGCAGGGGGGGGGGGATCTACAGGTGCACGACAACAGCACAGTGCAGCATGGCATGCAGGTGTGGGTGTTCTTGCCTGCAGGTAGTCTGCCACCTCTGCCGGGGTGAGCACGCGGAACTGCCGGTCCTCTCCCACCACCGCAACCTCAATGTTGTCGCCGCTCAGCTCGCCTGCACGCAAGGGCAAGGGCAAGGGGCAGAAGGGAGGGAGGGTGGGCGCCCTGAGCGTTCATGTTGCCGGGGGGCACGCAAGGAGGGTTCAGGGGAAGGCAATATAGGAGCGGGCTTCAGAGGAAGGAGGAAGGGGAAGGCAGCAGCAGCACCAGGTCTGCAGCAGTGGCGGTCAAGCTAGCATGAGGCAGCACAACACAGCACAGTACCCAGCGCCAGCGGCAGCGCCAGCACCGGCGGCAGCGGCAGCAGCACCGTCAGCCGCCAGCAGCACCAGCAGCACCAGCAGGCAGCAGCGGCGCCACCACCTGAACCCCGGCAGCAGCGGCACGCCAGCACGCACCCTCGAAGCCCTCCTTGAGGGTGAGCAGCGCTGTGTGGATGGCATCCTCCAGCTCCATGTCCTCCGCGTACCGCTTCTCCAAAAAGGTCTTGGCGTTGACCATGTTCTTGCCAATGGCTGCGCAGGCGCGGCAGTGGGGGGAGGGGAGAGGGGGAGGGGGGGGAGGGGCATGCGGCAGCTGGGGGCACGGCTGGTCGGGCATGCAGGCGGCGCGGTCTGCCGACGGCTTGTGGCGGCATGCAGCCTGCTGCAGAGTCGTAGCCTGCTAGCCCAACAGCAGCAGCAGCAGCACAGCCAGCAGCAGCAGCCGGCAGACACGCAGGTCGACCCAAGGCGCCCCACCCCACCCTCTTGCTGCCCTCACCCGACGCCTTCCACGCAAAGTAGGAGCCCGAGGGGTCGATCTGGTACAGCTGTGGCCCGTTGTCGTCGTACCCCGCCATCAGCAGCGACACGCCAAAGGGCCGCACGCCGCCGGATTCTGCGGGCAGGCGGGCGGGCGAGCAGCAGACGCTTGGCAGGCGCGTGCGCGGCTGGTTTGCAGGCGGCGCCGGCAGCGGCAGCCAGCACCAAGACACTGCTGCTCACAGAGCTGCCGTACAGCACTGCTACAGCAGTGGCGCGCGGATGCAGCATTGATTGCTGAACAGTGCCTGCGGCTGCGTTGCCGGCGCTGCTGCTGCGTTGCCGCGGCCCTGGCCTCCCGCCCCGCCCGCCCGGCCCTCCCCCCCGGCCCCCACCCACGTGTGAACTCCTGCATGACCGCGGCCGTCTCACGGCAGAGCTGCGCCACGGGGATGTGCTCGTGGTACTGGCGGTAGTACACCTGCCCGCTCTTGCGTGCCTTGCGCACCAGCACGCGCGAGTCGGGGCCCATGCCGCTGTAGGTGAGCCCGATGTTGGGCGTCAGCAGGCTGATCTTCTGCACCGTGCCCTCGTCCACCAGCAGGCTGGGCAGCTTCTTCTCCGTGGCCAGCACCACGCCGTTGGTGGCGCGGATGCCGAGGCTCGTCGCGCCCGCCGCCACTGCCGTCAGCGCGTACTCGATCTGCACCAGCTTCCCGCTGGGGCTGAAGGTGGTGAGACTGAACGAGTACTGCGCGGGGGTCAGGGAGGCAGTGGGAGGTGTCAGAGAGGAGCGCGGAGAGCGGGAGGAGGCTGCCTCTGCGCTCGATCGCCCCGATGGCAGCGATCGCGGGCCCCGCGACTTACCGCCGAGTCCCCCATCTTGCCGCGCCGCTGCCGAGCGCTGCCGGGAGCTCAAAGCCAGCGAAAGGAGGGGCCAAGGCTGAGCACACGCTGCGCCGCTGGCTGCCGACCGATCGGGAAGTGCAAGACCTATGGGGAGGCACGAGGAATTGGTTGGTGGAGGCCGGGCGAACGTCGAGCGCGCCCGCATTGCCTCGCGGAAGAAACTGCTCGTGGTGTGCGGCTGCGCTCTCGGGCGACCGCCTGTATAAGATCTGTGCACTCCAGAACCCTCAAGCAGCTTCGTCTGCCGGTCGACAGCCTGGTCAAGCCCTCCACCCCCACCGGCATTCGCCCATTCCCTCGTCCGTCCCCTCCTGCCCCTCTGGCCCTCCACTCCAAAAGACATGGCCTTCGAGTTGTCAATTTGCGGCCAGCCCGCCGGGCTGGCACCGGAGCCGCCGTCACCCCCGCCACTCCCGCCGGCCACCGCCTCTGCCGCCGCCGGCACCGAGCCGGCCGAGGAGTCGATGGATGCGCCGCTGCCGCCCTTTCCGTCGATAGCCAGCAGCTACGCGCTGCCGCCACCCACCGAAGACAAGCCCTTCCTCGGAGGCTACCGCAAGCGCGGCGGCGACGGCACCGTGTACCACCATGCCGTCACGCAGACCGACCGGGAGCCGCGCCCGGCGCCGCCGCAGCCGCTGGCCGCCGCAGCCACGCAGACAGTGCCCCGGCAGCGAGTGAAAGCAGTGCAGTGCCCACGGGATGCAGCCACGCAGTGCCCGCGGCCGGGCTGGCTGGAAGATCGCACGGCAGGCCGCGTGGTGGAGCCCACAGGTGAGGCACTGCTCGCAGCATGATGTGGGGTGCCTGCCCATCTGTCACACATGGCTGCGCCTTTCCTGCTTCCGTACAACCGGTTGCAAACTCTCACGATAAGTTTGCACGAATGCCTCCACTTCACACAGCCTACGTCACAGCTGAAGAGGTGACGGCGCTGCGCGCTGCAGCAGCAACAGCCATCCAGCGCTGCGTGCGCGGCTGGCTGGTGCGCCGCGCCATGGCGCCTCTGGTGCAGGCCCGCTGCGAGCGCGCCGCCGACGCGGCGGCAGCAGCAGTCGCTGCGGCAGCAGCAGCAGAGGCGGCGCGGCAGCGGGAGGCGCAGCGCCGCATGCAGCCACGCAGCGCCTCTGATTTTGCGGCGCTGTATGATGAGCTGGCAATGTGGTGGGGGCAGGAGCAGGCCAAGATTGCAGCGGCGCAGGATGCTACAGGTCCAAGGGGGAGGGTGGGTTGGGTGTGCAGACTCATGGTTGCAAGGCCAGCCCCGTCCTGCCTTTTCCCACGACCTGCTCTCACCAGCTCCACCCATGCGACACGGTGCTCCACGGCAGCACCCGCCCTGCAAGACTTCATGTCATGCTTCCGGCTCCCATTCCCCACTACCTGCTGTGCAGAGGAGGAGCGTCAGGCAGCGCGCCGCCTGCTGCTTGCCAAAGAGACCAAGCTGCTGCAGACAATCGACCGCTTGAAGCTGGCAGCAGCGCCGGTGGTGCACTCACAGCGTGCGGCAGCGCAGCTGGCGGCAGCTGCGGCGCCACGCCACTGGGTGCTGACAGACGGGCGGGTGGCACAGGTGACGACGCCAGCCACGCAGCGTGCGAGCGAGCTGGCTGCGGCGTACCAGGCGCTGAGAGCGGCAGATGGGAGCGGGCTGGATGCCCGCCTGGCGGCGCTGCTGACGGCCAAGTACCACGCCAAGGCGGTGGACTGCAGGTGAGGGTGGGTGGATGAGGGTGAGGGTGGGTGGGGTGATGGAACAGTGTAGTAAAACAGCAGCAGGCCGTGAGGCAGGCGTGGCCGCAACGCTTCCCGCCGCCCGCCGCCCTCTGCAGCTTGACGCGAGAGATCGTGAACCTGGTTGACCGCGAGGCAGACCTTCTCAACAGGTGCGCAGAGAGGGAGCGTGGGCTGGGGCGTGTGCCGTCCACGGATGCAACAGTGCCACGCTGGCAACACGCCCGCCACCTTGATGCCGCCCTCCACTCCACAGGGGCCGGGAGCCAGAGATGATGGCGGGCCTGCGCGCACGCCTCGGATCACTCTTCCTAGAGTTCGTGCAGGCGGAGAACGTGAAGAGCGGCGCAGCAGCAGCACCCGCAGTGGCAGGCGCCCGGCGGGGCTCGGCGCATGCGCGCATGGCGGCGGCGGTGCAGGCGGGATGACGAGGGCAGCCTGCCCTCCTTCTTCTCTCCCTCCATTTGACTGCTCTAGCATCTGTGCTTGAGTGTCGCTGTAAGCTGCGTGCCTGACCTGGCCCTGTAAGCCTCTGTGTGAGCACCCACAGAGCAGAGACCCGGCGCGCCGCATGCTGCCCACGCTGTGCGCTTGCCAGGTTGACCGCCGCTCTCGCGGTTTCTGGCTGCATTTCCGCCTCTGCCGCCATGCCGCGCGCAATAGTAGGGCACAAGGCCGCGTTTGGGCGTCTGCGAGTGGTGGAGGTGACGGCCGAGGCGGCAGCGCCGGCCGGCGGCGCGCCCGCAACGGCCCTGCTCTGGAGGGGGCGCGTGCTCATGGCTGGGAGCTCAAAGGCTGCGGCCCTGCAGCTGCCGGCGGCAGGCTGCACGGCGACGCTGCACGAGGTGGAGGGTGCGATCTGGTGCACCGCCGCAGCTGTCCCCGACGGCCGCTGCCTGGCAGTTCTGGAGCTGGGCGAGGGCGCCGTTCTGGGAACCTCTATCACGCCAGCAGAGCTGGACGCGCTACAGTGGAGCGGGGCGACCTGCTTGGACGCCGGCGGCTCGGTAGCGCTGCGCTCATCGCAGTCGGCGCTGATCGCAGTCGGCGTGCACGTGGAGGGCGCAGGGCTGATGAGCACACAGCTGGAGCGCCTGGGTGCTGCTCTGCTGGCCTACGAGCCGCTGGGGCAGCCGCCCAGGTCAGTGTGGGAGGCAGCACCGCGTCTGCAGCTTGGCCTGCGTGGTCAACGTTTGTGCTGACCTTGCTGACCTTGACGCCAGTTCCCAACAACCCCCCTCCCATGACAAGTGCTGCAGCGCTGCTGCTGGTGGCGATGGCCAGGCGGCGCCACGGGAGCCTGCAACCCTGCAGGCTGTGCTAGCACGCCTGCCTTTTGGGCGTCCACCTGGCGGTGACGCGCTGCTGCCAGAGCGGCGTGGACTGGGCAGGTGGTGCACCTGGGTGCTGGGTGCGACGAGAGGTTGGATGCTGTGTATTTAATTGAACGAGTGCCACAACGAATGACGGCGTGCAGGAGACGCTGCTCAACACGGTCACCCACGTCGTCAAATCAACCCTTGTCCCTGCAGGGAGCGCAGCACGCGGCAGGAGGGCCCCCGCCAGCGCGGCCAGGTGTTCAACCTGCAGCAGTGGGCGGCAGAGCTGGATGCGCGGGCGCAACCGCAGGGTGGGTGGCTGGGCCGTGTTGAGTTGTTGGTGCTGGTCGAGTGCAGCGCCTGCTGTGCCCAGCTTAAGCAAGCTGTGCCCACTGCTTGCCCCTCACACAACCTGCACGCCCTCTTTCCATTGAACCTGCAGAGCCTGCTGCCAAGCGGCAGAAGAAGGAGAAGCACGTGCACGTGCACTTCAGCGCTGATGCTGCTGCCGGCGGCGGCCAGCCAGCAGGCAAGAGGCAGCAGCCGCTTAGCCGACCCCTGGCTGCACCAGCTCCCAAGCGGCAGCGTGCGGCGGCGATTGGCAGCACGAAGCGACAGGCCGGCAAAGGAGAAGGGCCCCATGAGCAGCCTGCCGCTGTAGCAGCAGCAGCCGCAGGCAAGAAGCGCAGGCGGCAGGAGAAGGCGGCAACAAACCCCAAGCAGCAGCCACCAAGCAAACACCAAGCAGCAGCGGCCATGTCCAGTGGCCAGAAGCGCCGGCAGCAGCAGCCCACACGGCAGCCTGCAGCAGCGGCAGTGCAAGCACAGCCAGCGGTCAAGGGGCAGGCTGCAGCAGCTGCGGCCAGCGCCAAGCAGCGCCAGCGGCCGGCGGCAGCAGAGCCTGAGCATGCTGCTGAGCAGGGCGGTGTGCCTGCAGCGGGCAGCACCAAGAAACGCGGGCGGCAGGCAACCGAGCAACAGCCTGCAGCAAATGGCAGGGGGCGCAGGCAGCACGCCGCTGTGGCAGCACACATCAAGGCGCAGCCCACAGCAGCGGCTGTGCCCAGGCAGCAGCCCCTGGCGGCGGCTGCAGCTGGCAAGAAGCGCCGGCAGGAGGCTGCTGCGGCTGCACCATTCAAGGAGCAGCCTGCAGAGGCAGCTGATCCCAAGGAGCAGCCAGCTGCGGCAGCAGTGCCCAAGCAGCTGGTACCCAAGAAGCAGCCTGCAAAGGTTGTGCCCAATGAGCAGGCGCCCAAGGCGCAGCCGGTGGTGGCGGCGGCGGCCGCCAGCGGCAAGACGCGCCAGCAGCTGGCTGCCAGCACAGGCGGCATCCGCAGGCACGGCAAGGGGCGCTTGCTGAGCATGGCTGGGCGCGGCAAGGGCCTCAAAAACGGCAAATAAAGCACAGCAGCAGACACACTGCCTGCCTTGCCCGCCTTGATCTCCTTAGCACGCACAGCGCACAGCTCCCCGGCACACCCTGCTCGGCTTCCTCCTCCCCTGCCTTGCTGCCGTCAAACACGTGTTACACCAGGCCGCCTACATTTGCAGCAGCAGCGCCACGAGCAGGGGAAGCGAGCCTCACCAGCAGTGCATGCTGCTGCTGCTGCAGCTGCCAGCAGGCGTGGTGTCTGGCCGCAACTGCTCAGTACTTCATGATCACCGCTGGGTCGTCTGCCAGTGCCGCCCACACCAGGTCCATCACGTGCGCTGCCTGCAAAGCAGGGGGAAGGGAACACCGCTACCTTGCCACAACGCAGGAGAAGAAAGGCCTGGGCATGCTCCACACCAGGTCCACCATATGCGCTGCCTGGAAAGGGGATCAAGGCGGAAAAAGGTGGCACTTCGTGAGGCAGCGCATGCGCTGCGTCAGGGTCATGCAGGCAGGCAAGCTGGGGCCACCAGGCCAAGGCCGGGGGAGCGGCGGGCAGGGCGGCAGGCGCACCTGCACGCGCGCGGGGATGCAGAGGGACACGTAGCGCCCGCCCATCCTCGGCTTGGCGGTGCAGTCCTGGGGTGAGATGTCTGCTGCTGTGGTGTCGGCGATCAGGCTGCGGTACCGCTTCAGCAGCGCCTGCTCTGGGGACGACCCCTGCTGCTGCTGCTGCTGCTCGCCACTCGCTGGCGCCGCTTCGCCTGCCGCTGCTGCTGGCTGCTGCTTGACCACCAGCTGGAACTGGTACACAGCGGGCCACTGGGTCAACGAGTCCAGCAGCAGGCCCTGCATGGAAAGGGGGCGCCGCGCCGCAGGTGGGCAGCTGATCGCATTCAGCCAGCCAGGTGGGCGACCGGTCGAGCCACCCACTTGCGACCACCCACCCACCCAACCCATCGCACCTGCTGGCGCTCGGTGTTGGGCAGGTCGGCAGGTGGGTCAAACTCGCCACGCATGGCTGCAGGCAGAGAGGTGTGTGTGTGTGTTGTGCGGCACAGTGTTCAGAGTCTTCGTGCACGTCAGCCATCATCAAGCCAACTCTGACGGTTGCCTTCTGAGTGCCTCCAACACCACCGATGTCCCGACTTGAGAGGCTCACCGCGCACTGCCACGTCGAAACGCGTCGCTCCAAACTCGTTCACAACCTTGCCGGTCTTGTTGTCGATCAGGTATTGCCCGTCCTCGCTGATGCACAGGTCCTGCAGCTCTGGGGGCAGCTCGCCGCTGCCGCCGTCGCTGCCACCGCCGGTGGCAGCGGCCGGTCGCCGGCGCGTTGGAAGCTGCGCGTGCTGCTTGCACGAGGCTGTGAAAGGTCGCTGGCGGGCGGTAAGCCGCCCGCAAGCCGCGAGCGCCACGGCCGTCATTGCTGGGGAGCGCTAGGACACGTTGCAGGCGCTGCGCGCAAATTTTGAAGCTTGCAAAGTGACCGGCAGAGGAATAATGAAGCGATTAAAGCGAAGCGATGGCCAGCTGGCGAGGCCGCGGCGGCAGTGGGCCCCAGCAGGGCAGGGCCACTTGCTCCTCCTCGCTGCCAGCCTTCCTATCAGCCCTCCTGCTGATGCATGGTGTTGCATTTATTACTAAATTATTCCTGCCATTCATCTTGCAGCAGAGCTGCTGAGATGTATGTGCGGAGCAACCATCATGCACGTTCGCGCTCGACCGCACGCAGAGGAGCGCGGCCCGCCGCCGCCAGCCACACACGCGCGACCCCCTTCCTCGGCACAGCGGCAGGCCTCCTTGGGCGCCCATTGTGGTCAAATGTTCGTCTGCGTCGACTTCGCCCGCCAATCGGCCTGTTTGCATACCGGGGGCCTGGAGGCACTGCCGCAGCCTGACCAGGCTCACCAGTGCTCTGCCTACCCCCTTGGAGCAGCAAGCAGACAGTCTCCATGGGCCAGCGCAGAGCACCTCTTCATGCCCTACATTTGCTGCTAGCGGCGGCGGCGGCAGCGGCGGCGGCGGCGGCGGCACTGCCGCCGACAGGGACGCGGGTCCGTGCCAGTGGTGGAGCAGAAGGTTTCACGCCTCCAGCTGCTGTCCAACCGCACAGCAAGCTGCACACGTCAGTAGCAGCTGCAGGAAAGCGGCGCATGCTGCAGGGCACGCAGCCGGATGGCGCTGCTGCCAACGGCAGTGCGGCGGGCGGCGCCGCCGGCGCCGCCCCGCCAGCACCTGCTCGGGAGACAGGAGCGGCCCCCGTGGCGACAGGTCAGCCCTCGTCAGCACCTGCAGGAGAGGTCGGAGCTGCCCTTGCAGTGCCAGGGCCGCCCAGCAAGGCGGCGCCTGCGCAAGAGGGGGGAGCGACAGAGGCGGCGCCTTGGCAGCCCGCCGAAGGACCTGCTGCAGAGGTTACAGCCGCATCGGAAGGCGCCGCTCAGGCCTGCTTGGACCTCCAAGTGACCTTCGGGTACTCTTGCCAGGTGGGTGCCGCAAACACCCTTCCCCCCCCCCCCCCCCAAGATGACGTGAGCAATGTCGCGGTGCTGCAGCGTCGCTCCCGATGGGTGGGCATATGCTGCTCAGCGTTGCTGCGCAAGGTGCTTGGGGGTGCTCAAAGCAGGCGCATCACCTGAAGCCAAGTCAAGCTGCACAGTGAGGTCGGATGGGCACATAGCAGGCATGGCTGGCTGCAGACATAGTTGTGCCCGTTCCTCTCCTGTCGCCTTGCAGGTGGGGATCGACCGCGTGGCAGCATCGCACTTCCCTCGTGGCAGCACGCGGCCGCCCACCGACGCCGAAGTGGCAGCAGCAGTGCAGGCGCTGCAAGAGGGGGGGCTGCCATCCACAGGGTGAGGAGTGCCGCACCTGCAACTACACTGCGATCGTGCAACTATGCTGCCGTGCTGTGTGTGCTGTGCGCAAAAATGCACTACCTTGGACACTCCTGTGGCATTATGCTGATGCCGTCCTGGGGGCTACTGTGCTGTGCTGTGCCGCGCTGTCCTGCTTGCTTGAGACCATCAACATTGCAGGCGTAATGCTTCCAAATGGATCCTTGTGCGCAGGTGCTGCATTTACATGGAAAAGGTGGCAGCGGCCTGCTGTGGTTGCGACCCTGGTTTTGTCGCGCTGCGGGCGGACCTGCACTACCAATACCCAGAGCTGACACCTGAGTACCTGGAAGGTCAGCAGGGCGGCCTGCACGCCCCCCTGCAGGATGCGGTGTTGCATGCAGCCCAACCTTTGCCACGCGGTGTGTTGCTACGCTGTGCTGTGACATCTCTGTGCTGTGACGTCTCTGTACGGTCCCCCTCCCACACCCCGCCAGGCGTCAACCTCATCTTTGCGCTGGCGTGCGGCCTCGAGGACTCGGGCTGCCTGTAGGCGCGCGTGCGTGGCGCTGCTGCACAACCTTTGCTCTTGAGGCAGCCCCACGGCAGGCACACGTCCGGCCTGCTGGCCAGCTGCGTCGCTGAAGTTGCAGGTTCTAATGCGGTGGAGGATCCAAGCCCGTGTTACCTGTCGCGCCAGCATGTAACGCAGGCTGTGTCTTTCACAATAAATAAGGGTGCGCCAGGGCGAAGCCAACGCCCAGGTGACCGCCTGGCTTGTCCAAACAACCACCAACCACCCATGTGTCCACATCAAAGGGGGCTTGCGCTCACAGGCAGGGCAGTGTTCGCTTCACTGGCCGACAGCAGCGCAGCACAATGGGAGGTGCAGGATGCGTGACAGGGGACGACAGGACCCGGCATGCGTGCCCGGTCAGCAGGCCCGCCGGCGTGGCGGACAGTTTCCAGCCACACATGGACCCCTGCGCGGTGCGCGGCTTCTGTGGACCCCTGCACGCTTGTCAATTGATTTGTCTGCATATATTTGGCGGTCCAAACGGGCCACACGCCTGGTATGCGGTGACAAAAGAACGAAAGCGACCTCAAAACAATCGCAGGCACTGCATGCTGCCCTTCTGTCGCCTTGCAGAGACCACCATTAGTATGCGTCTGAAGGCAGCAGCTTTGCACGCCCTGCCGTTGCTGCTGACGGCAGTGGCCGCCGGCGGCGCAGCGGCGGCGTGCGCGCCGCTTATGCCGCCAGTAGAATCAGCGTCCCATTCTGGCAGGGGAGCAGCAGCAGCAGACGCAGATGCTATGCAGGTAATTGCACCCCAACGCAGCAGCAGGCTGCAGACAAGGACGGCGGCAGCGGTGCGGCGCTGGCTGCAGGCAGCCCAGCCCGCCGACGATGCCACCGACGGCAGCAGCGCCGCCGCCCCGTCGGCACCCGCATCAGAGGCGGCAGCTCCTGGGGACGAGGCTGCGCCGGGGGTCAAAGCCGCCGAGGCGTCGGTGGGCGTGGTGCAAGCAGCTCCTGGGGACGAGGCTGCGCCGGAGGTTGAAGCCGCCTCCGAGTCGGCAGGCGGCACGGCGCAGGCTTGCTTGGACCTGCAGGTCAACTTTGGCTTCACCTGCCAGGTGGGTGCAGCCTTCAAGGCATGCACGCAGGCCAGGCGGGGATGGGAGATGGAGGGACATGTGGCAATGGCAAGCTGCAACTTATTGATATCAGTGCTGTGCAGTGATTGCTTGGGGCGCTCACAGTGGCGCTGCCGTCCTTGGCGGGCCTCACATGGGTTGTGCCCATTCCTCTCCGTGGGTGGAGCCAGGTGGGCATCGACCGCGTGGCTGCATCGCACTTCCCTCGTGGCAGCACGCGGCCACCCAGCGACGCTGAGGTGGCGGCGGCAGTGCAGGCACTGCAAGAGGGCGGCCTGCCTTCCAACAGGTGCGAGGAGAGGGCGAGGTGCAGGGGGGACGCCGTCGCGCATGTTACGGCAGGGAACAAGGCACGCATAGCGCAGGCGCAAGTGTGTTCATGGTCATATCGCTTCGCCGCAGTTTGGTGGGAGCAGGCGAGCTACCTCGCCACACGCGGCGGCGCTGCCGTCGGTCCAGCGTCCCGTGCCGTCATGCTGCTGCCCTGCACCCGCTACACATGCAGTGCTCTTTGATGATGCTCGCTGCGACGCCCACGCGCTGCCGCTCAACCGCGCATCGCCCTGTCGCCCTGTACTGTGCAGGTGCTGCGCCGGCGTCGCCGCGGTGGTGCCCGCCGGCTGCGGCTGCGAGCCCGCTTACGTGGCGCAGCGGGCAGAGCTGCAGTTCCAGTATCCCACGCTGACCCCTGAATACCTGGCAGGTGTGCTGGGCCGGACAGGGCTGCAGTAGCAACACATGTATGCGCTGCGCTGGCTCAGGCGAAATCTCGGTCACGGCCAGCCCGTCCGTTATGCTCCCTCCCCCCAGCAGCGCTCCTCCACCCCACGCCACCCCCACCCACCCACCCTCAAACGCCACTTCACCACCCCGCCAGGCGTCAACCTCATCTTTGCCCTGGCGTGCGGCCTCGAGGACACGGGCTGCCTGTAAGCAGCCCTGGCTGCCCAGTTTGCATGGCGAGACACCGACTGCCTTCAGTGCACAGAGCCAGCTCCATTTTGCGTGCGGGCGAGCGCCTGCTCGGCAGGAGCCGGCACCATGCCTGCAAGCGGGCACCGCGCCTGCACGTGTGTATTGCTGGGCTTTGCAATAGTTGTTCTAAGCCACGAGTTGCCACACATCCTCAGAAACCTGTCGACCGCTTGCAACCTTCTGTAACGCAAACTGTCAACACGTTACAAGCCAGCAAGGCAAGGGCGGAGGGACGAGTGCGCAAGCGCAGCCTTGCAGGGTAGGAGGACGGGGCGCCTGCCCTGCCCAACCTCCCGACACTTACAACGGGGACTGCCAGCCTGCGCCGCCAGCCTGCGCTGCCAGCTGGTACGCTCGGCACGCCGCTCACAAGTCCACCTCGAACAGTGTGCACCGCAGGGTGTGGCGCGCCGCTCACAAGTCCACCTCGAACAAAGGGAAGGCGGCGGAGCGGGGGGCCCCCAGCAGGTCTGCCAGCAGGCACAGCCGCGCCGCCTCCCCCTCGTACAGGGACTGCGGGCGGTCGGGGGTGCGTGCCTTGCTCCTGAACTCTGGGCTGTCCGTGAAGGCGGCGAACTGCGACGGCGGGGGCCGAAGGAGGAGGGGGGGTGGGGGAAGAGCAGGTGGGGAAGAGTGTCATCAAGGCGAAGGCATTGCTCTCCACGCAGATGGTGAACCGAGAGCCACGATCGAAATGAACGGTGGACAGCAAGGCTGGGCGCGTCCAAGCTATGCAGGCGCCGCCCAGCGTAGGGAACTTGCGTGACGAGCAGCCAGGTCCAGGCACCCTCCCAGGGTCCGCTGCCCCCCCCCACACCCCAGCCCACCTGCAGCGCCCGGTGCAGCCAGCGGTCGGAGCCTGTGGCGCGGTAGAGGCGCAGCAGGGCCAGCGCGGAGCCGCTCACGCCGTGGCACGCGCCTGCAGGCGGGCAGAGTGGAGCGCTGGCTCGTGCGGCGTCTTCCCCTTCACGTGCATGCCACTGCGCATGCTGCCAGACAACAGGGCTCCGCATGCCGAGGCTAGCTGAGGCACTCGAGCCCAGGTCGGCTCGCCCCTGCCATGTGCCTGCCCCACCCCGCCATCCCCACCCACCCCACCCCACCTGGGCCCTTCTTGAGCAGGCCGTGCTCCCACACCGCCTCCCCAGCACGCTCTGCAGCCGCCAGGTAGGCGCGCCCGCTGCCGCCCCCCACGGCTTCGTGTGCTTTGCAGAACAGGTACACGGCGCCTGGTGGAGGGAAGGGAGGAGGCAGGGCAGCGCGTGCAGGGTGGGTGTCGCGCAGGCGTGCAGACGCGCGCACGCCAGCTGCCTGGCGCCCCGCCTGACCTGTCGCGCCGTGGCACCACTGCACCAGCGGCTGTCGGTCGCGCCAGGGGCCCATCTGGGTGGGGTAGTGACCGCCGGGGCCTGCGCAGGCAGGCAGGGAGAATGTGGGAGGCACGGCATGGTCATGGCGATGCACGTCTGGCCTCAACGGGCTACACACAGCGTTTGCAGCAACGCCACCGCCTCCTACGAGCGTACAAACACACCTGGCTTCCCCTCTGCGTCGCACTCCAGGCCCAGCACGTAGCGCAGCGCTCCTTCCACGTCAGCCTGCGCCCCCGGCAGTGCGGCCAGCGCCTCTGGAGCGTGCAGCAGAGCGAAGAGGATGCCTGCGCAGGGGTGGGGGGAGGGCATGCTGGGCATGCTGGGCATGCTGGGCAGGGGAGCAGCAGGGACGGCAGCATGCCACATGAGGGGCAGCCGCCTGCCTGCACCCCGCGTCGCCTCCTGCAGCTGCCTGTGCCAGCGCAGGCGTCACACACCGATCATGCCGTGCGCGGCGCCGAGGTAAGGCTTGTTGTGCCATTTGAAGTAGAGCGGCGAGGGGCAGGCGGGGGCGCCGGCCGCCGCGTCACGCCCTGCAGGCAGCCCGAAGCAGCGCCAGGCAGGGCGGGGTGGGGCGGGCCCACGAGAAAGCGTTAATGCTAAGGAGCTCACCCATGAGGCCGTGGGCGGCACCCAGGTAGGGGTCGGCGTCGGGGCCGGGGGGCCACAAGTAGAAGAGCGGCGTGGGAAAGGCGCCGCGGTCGCGCACGGGGCCAGCCAGCTGCCGCCCTGCGGCGGCGCACGGGGCATGTGGGCGGGCATGTGGCGGGTTGCAAGCAGACGAGCAGCCTGGCAAGGAGAGCGGACATGGAGCCGGCCCTGCCGCAGCCCTCGGTGCTGACGTTAGCAGCAAGGCAGGCGGTCACCTGACTCGACAATGGCCCGCACCACCGCTGCCACCCGCTCCTGCGGCACCGCGCCGCCCTCAGGCTGCAGCCGCTTGTTGAGCAGCAGGCAGCCCAGCAGGTAGCCCGCCCGGCCGTACAGCACTTCATCCTCCTGACAGAGCAGGGCAGGGCGGGGGGGGGGGGGGGGGGCAGGCGTGGCAGCGGTGGGCAGATGAGCGATACAGGGTTGGGAGGCAAGCGGAACGGCCTTGGGCATCAGCAGCCGCTGGTCGGCAGCAGCAGGACCGGCGGCAACGAGCACGGGAGGAGGCTGGTTGGCAGGCACCAGGAGCGCACCTGGCAGGCATTCGAGCAGGCCAGCGGCTGCAGCGCGGCATACGCCTGCACGCAGTGCTGACGCTCGGCGGCGGCAGCAGCCGCATCGGCGCTGCGCCCCTCCCGCGCTGCAAGCGCCACGGCTGCATCATACACCAGAGCGCCTGTGCAGTACACCCCTGCCTGCCCGGCCAGCAGCGCCCAGCCGTAGCGCTCGGGCGGCTGGCCAGCCACCGCGGCCAGCGCGGCCGCTGCGTAGCGCTGTGCGCCGCCCAAGAGGTACTCTTCAGACGTGGCAGGGGCAAGGGCCGGGGCGTGGCGGGCCGCGTGCCACAGTGCGTAGGCCACGCCCGCGGCGCCTGCCAGCGCAAGGGAAGCGAGGGAGGAGTGCCCTTGGTGAATCTGCCAGTGGAAAGCAGGAAACAGGCAGCCGTGGAAAAGGCCTGCCCGCCTGCCCTCCGCACTTGGGGCAAACAGCGCTGGTTTGGACGTCCGGTCATTTCGAGAGGCGCACCTGTGTAGACCGAGGGCTTGGAGGCGCTGGCACCCAGCACACGCTGCAGCACCACAGAGAAGCTCTGCAGGGTGTGTGGAGCATCGACTGCCACCAGGGTGCCGGATACGTGGTCGGGCAGCCGGTTGCGGAAGTAGCGCATCGGCATTGGGGCAGTGGCGACGGGCGGTGGGCCCGTCTGTGGGTGGCGAGCGGCGGCGAGGGGCGGCGGCCGGCGGAAGTGATGCTCGCGTTGTCGGAACCTTAGCTCCTCGTGCCGCGGTCTCTGTTGGGACGCTCCTAGGCTCTAGGGACGGAGCACTGAGCAACGAAATCGTGCGCAACGGCAGCGTCCACGCAGCAGCCGGTGTGGTCCCCTGGCACCCTCTGGACAGGACGGTCTGCACTGGAACATGCTGTAAATTCAGCGCTGTGGGCGTTCCAAGCTTCAGCCGACTCACCGCTGCCGATGCCCACACCATAGCACGCCGCTCGCAGCCCTCGCCACGCCTGCCGCATATCGCACTCCTCTGTCGACCCCTCGCAAAGTGTGGCTGATCACAGGTATTGGTACTAGTGCCTATTGCGTATATATCGACAGGGGCTAAATCGGGCGGGACGAATCAAGGACGCGCGGGGGGAGCAATCGACAAGGGAGCAAGTGCTGGGGGGGGGGGGGGGGGGACGCGAGGTGAGCTCAAAACTGGAAGTCACACGCTGGCAGGCAGGCAAACGCTGACAAGGGTGAAGTGTAGTAGTATACACGTATAAAGCATCAAGTTGTGGCACAGAGGAGCGCGGGGGAGGAGTATATACATGATGCATGGGCCTCCACACATGATGCGACCACTAGTGTTGTTAACGTTACGACCAGGGGCGGGCGCCGCAGCAGGTCGGCCAGCCAGCCAGGCACGCGCCTCAGGGCGCGACGACATGCACGGCGAGCGAGGGGCCTGAGGCTTGGCACAGCCCCGGGCGGCCCCACGGCAGCGGCGCTGGGCAGCAGTCGGCGCGCTGCAGCTGCTGCTGGAGGCGTGCCGCAGCCGCCTGGCTGCCCAGCCTGCGCTGCTCCTGGCCACCGCCCGGTGGCGCCGCCGCTGGCGCTGCCCAACAGGGCAGCAGCAGCTGGTGCGGCGGCGGCGGCGGCGGTAGGTCAGAGAAGGTGAAGGCACAGGAGCCCTGGCTGTCGGCAGGAGAGCCCTTTGAATGGCTGGGTGGAGCTAGGGGAGGCGGCTGGTGAGCCAGCCGCGACGGCCAGCTGCAAGCGCTTGGCTGCCGCCAGCGCAGCTAGCAGTGGGGTTTGCATGCTGGGCCCGGGCAAAGGCGCCGGTGGCACGCGCTGCGCCAGGCGCAGCCGCGGCGGCTGCGTGGCCAAGTGCTGCTGAGGCGGCGGCAGCGGCGTGACGCGCAGCAGCGTGGGGCGGCGCAGCGGCAGCAGCTGCGTGCCGAGGTATTCGATCCCCGCGGCTGCGTCGTCCTCATCAATGCCGGTCATGGCTGCAGGCACGTGAATGGCCAGCGGCTGGTGGCGCCGCCGGCGCAGGACGCCGCTCGCTCCGTAGCAGCAGTCGGCAGGGTGGCGCCACTGCTGCTTGGCCGCGCTGCAGGGCGGTGTGTGTGTGGGGCAGGGGCGTCCGCGGACACCGTCAGCGTACGCAGGCCAGGCAGTGCCCCAAAAGGAGGCGGCATTTGTTTCCGGAAGCAGCAGCCACGTGCAGCCAGACCGACGATACTGCCGGCGGCGCGGCACACTTGGCAGGTCCGCGCCAGCGCGCCGCCGTCGCGCACAGGCAACCAGCGCAGCTACCCTGTGCACCCCCCGTGGTTCGCTTCCCACGCACCTGGTGGGGTGCTGCTGCAGGTAGCGCAGCTGCTTGGTCCTCAACAGATAGTACACAGTGGGAGATTTCAGGCCCGCAGGCCACCACTCGTGCCATTCGCTGCTCTTGTCGCCAGACCTGCGGCGTGGGGGGGCAACGGCGGCACGTTGACACTCGGCGGCGTGCACTGGGGTGCTGGGGCTTGTTGGAGAGGGGCTGCGGTGGGGCAACATTCGTGAAAAGCTGGGGCGGGGGTGGGGCCCCGCAACAAGTACCGGGCAGACCAACCAGTAGCTTCTGCGCAGGGGCTGTGCGCCGCCACGGTGGCTGAAAGCACCTCCCTGCCTGCTGCCTGGCGAAGCAGCTTGTACTTCCAGCGATGCGCGGGTACATTAGGGATGCCTGCCCGGCACAAGGGCTGGGTGCCGGCTGCTGCGGCGACCACCGCCCTTCGGGACCTCCTTTCCCCTGGCGTCGAGGGGCGGCAACGGGCGGCCCAAGCCCAAGCCAAACCACGGCGCCCGCTGGCACCCTCGTTCGCATTGCCTTACCTTATGAGCGCTGCTTGCGGGAACGTGAAGGGCCTAGCGCAGCACTGGAGACAGTGGAGACAGCCAACACTCGCGCCGCTTGAGGTGCTGCTGCTAGCGTGGATGGTCACCGTGGCGAGTTTATTGCGTTTAGCTGAGACGGGCATCAGCGTGGGGCAGGGGGTGGGAGCACGTATCCGCAGAGCGCTGGGCCCTGATGTGGACGTCGCGAGCGTTCAACAAGTCGGGAACAAGTCGGGAAAGACGATTGAAGATGCCGGAGGGCGGGTTAGCAGAGAGAACAGGCGGGCAGCGGGGGGCGGGGCGCGGGTCTTGTCATTTCTGAGCGGGGCAGCGTTCCCAGCGGCGCGTACCTCACGACGAAGCCTGCTTTCCCGCGGTTCGATCGAGTTCCTCCCGTGATAGGCTCACGCATGGTCATCAGGATATGGTAGCTTAGGTCAATTAGGGTGGGAGCGGGCGCCGTGGGCAGCGCACAAGTTGCGCGGACGGTCGACGGCCGTCGCCCCGCGGAGCCGGCGCCGTGGCAATGGCGCCGATACCGCTGAATTTGAACAGCTCCACAACAAGACCAGTACGCCTGCCTGCCCTTCCTACTTGCCTCCCTGTCCACATACCGCCCTAACCTTCTGCTTTGCCAGCAGCTGTCGAACGCTGCGGAAGGCGGTACGCATTCTTGCCCAGATACCTTTGCCTGCTGCCTGCCTGCCTGCATGCCATGCCCGCCCGCCTGTCTGTGGATCGTGCACACGCTCTTACACGACACAGTCAAGCCCTGCGACGCAGAGCGGTCGCAGCATCGCGCGCTTAATGGATTCCAGAGCCGTCGGGCATGTCGGCGGCGGCCAGGGCGCCCTGTGCGGTGACCAAAGGGGTGCCCTTGTACGTCGGCCGCCCGCCCGCCACAGCCAGACCCGCGACCACCTCCTTCCACACCTGCGGGGGGGGGGGGGGAGATGTGAATCGGGTCGGGCAGCAGCAGCGGCACAGGGAGGGGCAAGCAGCAGGGGACGTGGCAGCGGCTAGGCAGGCACGTGCTGCTGCCAGTACCCCCCCACCCCACCCACCCACCCACCCACCCACACACAAAGCCCCCCCTTGCCCTTGCACTCCCCAGGGAACTCTCTGCGCCGGGCTGCCAGGCTGGCCGTCCTCCGCCCTGCACCTTTCTCTTGCACCCCGCAGCACGCGCCCGGCTGCTGCCGCCGCAAAAGCTGCCGCTGCCGCTGCCGCGCCCCCACCCACCTTGCTCTTGCACTCTTTGGGGAAGCCTGCGTCTGCGCCAGGCTGGCTGCCCTCAAGGTATACCGCATCGCCGGGGGAGCAGCCCTCGGGCACGCTCAGCACGCGCACAAGCGCCTCGCCGCCCTCCTGCGGGTGTTGCGCGTTGTTAGGTTTGGTTGGAGGGACGAAACGGTCGAGCCGAGCTGCCACCCGGGCACGCTCGGCATGCGCACAGCCACCCCACCACACACCCTCCTGCAAAGGGGCGCAGGTCACGTCGCGCCCTCCCCCTCCTTGCCTCACCGGCGTGTGGTCTGCAGCCAGGATCATCGCCTCGCTGAGCTCACCCACCAGCTTGGCGGGCTGCGGGGGGGCAGCAAGGGAGAGCGGGAGGCAGTGGGGAAGGCGTGCGTGCTTGTGAAGGCCAGGCGGTGGGAGGAGACGGGCGCCACCTGCGACGCCGGCCCGCTGGCCAGGGCGCGTGGCCTTGATGCTGGCCTGCACACACGCGCGATGTGCACTGCTTTGTGCGTCTGGCGCGCCCCTGCCATGTCCCACACCTCGCAACCCTCTGCGCCAGACCGAAGCGCGCACGTCCCTGCCAGCCCTGCCCCATCACCTCACCTTGAGGTTGAGCACCAGCACCAACAGCCGGCCGGTCAGCTCCTCCCTGCCGACGTGCTGCCGCAGGCCGGCCACCACCTGCCGCTCCTGGCCGCCGCCCACGTCGACCTTGCACAGCCACAGCTTCTCGCTGCCGCTGGGGTGGTCGCCCACAGATGCCACGCGGCCCACCTGCAGCATGCCGCACAGGGTGGCAGGGAATTGAGCGCCAGGGAATTGAGCGGCAGGGCCTGTCGTCTTCGTCGCAGGGTGGTGGAGAGCAGGCAGGCAGGCAGGCAGGCAGGCAGGCAGGCAGCACAGTCGACGTAAACCAACAACGAACCCACACCCCTGAGGCACCTCACCACCAGGTGCGCCTTGGCAAAAGGCTCCTCCTCTGCTGCCGGCGCCGCAGCAGGCTTGGGCGCCTTGGGCGCCTTGGCTTTCTTGCCGGCTGCAGCCGCAGGTGCCTCGGCGGCAGGCGCGGGACTAGGCTTGGGCTTGGAGGCAGCCGGCGTCGGACTGGAGGCAGGCGGCGCCGGCGGCAGCGGCGCCGGCTGGGCGGGCGCGGCTGGCGATGCGCTGAACAGCTCGCCCGCCTGCAGCGCCGAAATGAGACCGTCAATGCGAGCGATGGCTTCGGCCAGTCGGTGGGAGAGCGGTGCTTGCATGGCGAGAAAACAGGCGAGCGTGGGGGCGGCGCGTCCCAATCCGGGTGCTGAGCAAAGCGGCAGGCAATTGGGATGCGCGAGGGACGATCGCAACGCCAATCAATAATCAAGGTCCCTCCCTGTTGCCACGATGTCCCTCCTTTCACACCCTCTCGGTGCTGTTGGTCGCCCTCGCACCTCGTGCCATTGACAAAAGCACCGCCCCTCCCTCCACGCACCCCCAGCTCAAACTTGGAGTGCGCTTCTGCTCGATCACTTCTAACACTTGCTCCTTGGCGCCATGGCGACTCCAGCAGGAGAGCAGCCCTGGTCAGAGAAGTACCGGCCCCGCACGCTCGATGAGGTGCGCTCTAGGGGCCTGAGCAGCCGCGGGGCTCGGTGAAGCGGCCTGCTGCTCGGGGCAGGCTTCCGATGAGCTCACGAGTGGTCAGAGCAGCCCGCAAGACGCAACCGGGGGCGCCCCAGCGCTTGCCGCCGCCCACCCGCCGCCACCTGCCGCCGCCTGCCCGTCCCCGCTTGTGCCTCTGCAGGTGGCCGCGCACGGCGACATCATCGACACAAGTGGGTGCCTGTCGTCCTGTGGGGCTTTGTGGAGGGAGGCTAGAGCTTACCAGGAGGACCTGCACGGTGCTCCTCCGCCCACCTGCCCCTTCGCAGCCTTGCCGCCGCCCTCGCGCCGTTCGTGCGTGCTCCCTCCAAACCTCGCCGATGCTCTCGCCTCCCCTGCCTGCCCCGCAGTCAAGCGCTTGCTAGCGGAGAACCAGCTGCCGCACTTGCTGTTCTACGGCCCGCCCGGCACGGGCAAGACCTCCACCATCCTGGCCATTGCGCGCCAGATCTACGGCAGCAGCGTGGGGAACATGACGCTGGAGCTGAACGCATCAGGTGGACGTTGGGGATGTTGCTGTGTAATGCACGCCGTGCGGGCAGGCGACGGGATGCAGGCAGGGTCACATGGGATGGCAGACGGGGGCCTTCCTTGCTGCCAGCCCGCTTCTTGGTCCCGTCACCGCTCCCCATCGCCCCCTGCGCTTGCCTGCGCAGACGACCGCGGCATTGCTGTGGTGCGCAACGAGATTCAGGACTTTGCCTCGACCCGCACAATCTTCTCAAACAAGGTGGGTGGGGTGGGGTGGGGTGGGTGGGGTGGGTGGGTTGACAGCCCCGTCCGCTTCATGCGGCTCCTTACGGTGGCCTCCGGGCGGCGGAGCTTGGTGCCAGGCAGGCGCGCCATGCAAATTCAATGCTTGTTGGGGGGACGGGCGCACGATTAGCTGGCTGAGCATTGGTGCCTCCAAAGCAGGCGTCGCCCCACTGCCCTGCCGTGCATCATCCCGCTGCCTTGTCGTGTGCAGTTCAAGCTCATCATCCTGGACGAGTGCGACGCGATGACCAAGGACGCGCAGTTCGCGCTGCGCCGAGGTGTGTGTGCGCAGGGAGGCAGGCAGGGAGGCCTTGCCGTGCCTTGTGCAGCTGCCGCGCGGTGTGACCGCCGCCTCAGCCTCGTGGCCCCCCCTTCCCTTCCACCCACCACCCACCCACCCGCACCCACACCCACGCGCGTGCAGTGATGGAGAAGTACACCCGCAACGCGCGCTTCTGCCTGATCTGCAACTACGTCAACAAAGTGATCCCGGCGCTGCAGTCGCGCTGCACGCGCTTCCGCTTCCAGCCGCTGCCCCAGGAGTTTGTGCGGGCGCGCCTGGAGCACATCTGCAGCGCGGAAGGGTGCGCGGCGGCGTAGCGTGTGTGCGGTGGTTGTTTGTTCTACGGCTTAGGGGCTCTGATGGGGGTTGAGGGTGGGTGGAGCACATGCAAGGTGGTAGGATGCAGCAGAGGGTTGGCGGCGTGCAGCGCCTGCTGGCACGCGGCTGCCAAGCTGTGCTCCATCATCCTCGCCGCGGCCCTGCCCCGTTCATGTGCCCGGTGGTGCAGCCTGAAGGCGGGTGCCGGCGGGCTGGACGCCCTCATTGAGCTGGGCGGCGGCGACATGCGGCGCACGCTCAACCTGCTGCAGTCGACGCACATGTCGGCGGGGGAGCTTTCCGAGGAGAGCGGTGAGTGCACCCGGCCCGCTGGTGTGCCGACAGTTTGTGACGTGCGCAGGCCAGAGTAGAGGCAGGTGCCCGCCGGACCGCCGCACGTGCTGCTCGAACCCTGCTCAAGCCAGCCCCGTCGCGCCCCTCAGCCCCCCTCTGCCTCCACCCCGCTCGGCCCCCACGCAGCCTATGCGACCGCCGGCAAGCCGCTGCCCGCCGACATCGACCAAGCGATGCAGTGGCTGCTGAACGAGCCACTGTCAGAGGCGTTCTGCCGGCTGTCAGAGCTGCAGGCGGGCAAGGGCGTCGCGCTTGTTGACATCCTGCAGCAGCTGCATCCGTGAGCGGGGAAGAGGAGGGGGCACGCCGGGGGCCACAGCAGTGCGGTGGAGGGGAACAGAGTGCGACAGCAGGGGAAGGGGGCACCGCGCACATGATGCAGCAGCACCAGCAGTGTCGATGCACCTGCAGGGCTTGCCCTCCACTGCGCGCCGCCTCTTCCTGCCGCAGCTGTGTTGCGGATGGCGCTGCCGTTGCGATCGCACCTCCAACACACCGCCTGCCGCTCAGCCTCCCAGCCCTCGCCTGGTCACTTCCCCCTCCTCCTTGTGCAGCTTTGTGTTCCGGATAGCAATGCCGTCGGGCGTGCGCATCGAGCTGGTCAGCAAGCTGGCGGCCATCGAGCACCGGCTGGCGTACGGCACCTCGGACCGTCTGCAGCTGGGCGCCATGTGCGGCGCGTTTGCAGGTGGGGTGGGGGAGGAGGGAGCGACGCACAGAACAGGCGGGCTCGGGTGGTGCGGCCTGCGCGCATGTTGCACGTGCCACGGCTGCTGACCGGTCACTCACTGGGCTCTCCTCCACGCAAAGCCCTCCCCGTGCAGAGGCCAAGGAGGGCATTGTGCAGGCGGCAAAGTGAATGGCGCGGCGGCACCACAGCGTGGCGGCGCGCCGCGGCGGCGGCCCGCATGCATTGCTCCGTTCCGCATGTGCACATGTGCCTTTGTCTGTGCATCATGTCTGCCACCCTGTGCTCCTGGAGCGGCCGTGTAAGCCGAGCAGCGCCGCTGCCTTCTCTCGCGGGTTGGGCCCGCGCGCAGGGCTTGCGTCAGCCGCTCCCACCGCGCTCTGCGCAGCGCACATGGGCTCCGAGCGCGCCTGAAGGAGCTGCAGCGGTGTCGCAGAGCGCTGCAAGTCAGACGGACGGAGAGCAGCCTCTGGACGCAGCGTTTCAAGCTAAGCTTGACCTCCTGGCCGTCTGGAGGGAGAAATACTACGATTGCATCGTGCCTCGCAAGGCAAGGCCGGGGGAGGGTGTCTAGCGCCGCCGCCGCGGCTCGCGGCTGCGTGCTGTTGTCTGCTGCCTGCGCGACTTACGCCCTCCCCAAACGCTCCCGTCGCCTTCAGGTGCACGACGCGCGCGAGCTGGGGGAGTGGGTGCACGAATTGCGCGCAGCGCGGCGGCGTGGCGCGCTGCCGCCAGGGCAGGCTGCGGCGCTGGACGCCCTTGGGTTTGCCTGGCAGGTCAGGCCAGAGCTGCACACTTGGCGCCGCTCTTGGCTATGCGTGACGGCTGGACTGCTGCTGCGTGAAGCGTGTGCAAGGTCGGATGCGTCAACTTGGTTTGGGCAGGTGGATGGCTGAGGGGAGATGACCAGCCCAACAGCGCCGCCCACTGTTTCCCCACCCCTGCCTTACCCCACCCTTGCCTGCTGTCAGGTGGACGTCATCACAGCAAAGTGGTACCACAACCTGCACGCCGCGCGACGCTACCGGGTGCGGGGGTGGGTGGGCAGGACAGGTGGCGTGCTGCCGGCTGCCGGCGTGCCGCACGCGTTGCGCGCGGTGCATGCAGCACACTGGGATGCGCTCGGTGCAATGCGTGGCGTGCTGCCCGGCGCCGTCCTCACCGCGCCCGCCCCTACTTCTCATCCCCCCGTCGCCCCCACCCTCCCTGCCTCCCTCCCTGCAGGAGGTGCACGGCACCGGGGAGGTCCCCGCCGACCTGTGTGACCTCACAGGGGAGCACCCAGATTGGGTGGAGGCGGGGCGCTGGCTGGAACGGCAGAAGGACCTGTACCGCCGGCAGAAGCTGCTGCTGCTGCGCGTGCGGCTGATGAAGGAGGTGCTAGGTGGGCGCCTGGTGGGAGGGCGCGGGGTGGGTGGGTGGGGTGAAGCAGCTGCGTGCAGCCAGCCAACGTGCTGCTGTCGCTGCGCGCGCAGCTGATGGATGGGAGTGGTGGGTGGGGTGGAGGGTGGGGGAGTGGGGGCGGGGTGGGGCAGGGAGCGCGACTGTGAGGTGTGAGGGTGTTGCATGTGCAGGCGTGCTGCACGAGAGGCGTGCGCTGCAGCTCACGCAGAAGAGGGGCGCAAGCAGCGACGCTTCGGGCTGGGCAGTGATGGCCACGTGCCTCCTCGTGCATGCTGTTCCTCCCGCTCCGCCGCCCATTCCGACCCTGCTGCTGCGACTTGCTCCCTCCCTGCAGGCGTCAAGCTGGAAAGGGAGCACGCTCGGCCACGACGCAACCTGCACCCTGTGCTCAAGCAGGGCAACAAGGCGTTCCGGGCGGAGCAGCGGCGGCGGCAGGCGGCGGCGGCAGGCGGGCACGAAGGGGGCGCCGCGGCGCAGGGGCAGGCGGCAGCGTAGCTGGCATCTTGTAACCACGTTGCATCCATTTTGTAACCGTGCAACTATAGGAAAGAATTTACGGTGGCGAGCTGCATGCAACAGCAGAACTTGCACGCACGGGATCGTCATCAGGCTCGCCGCCGCAGGCGAGGCAGCGGCGGCAGCACGGCCCAAGTGACCGCATCTCACCCACTACCGTGCCCTGTTGCTCGTTGTCGGTACTGGCTGTCACGCCACTGCCCAGGGCTCGCGTCGGCAGCAATGCGGAATCCCCCGACCCGATAGTTGAGCGAGGTCAGCGGCGGCCACGATGGGGTGCCTCAATTCGAAGCACGCGGAACCTGGGGTGCCCAGGAGCGTCGCCGCCAGCCGGTGAGCACTCCAGTCTGCAGCCAACATGCGACAAGCGCCGCAACATTTTTTTGTCATGGTGCCCAAGTGATCATTGCCGTGCCTCCCCAATCTTCTGTGCAGCGCTGCAAGCGTACAGAGCAGCCGGCGCGGCCCGCCGCAGCTCGGCCGCGGCAGCCTGGCGCTGGCAACGGCGCTGCTGCCGCCGCCGCGAACGGTGGGCGCCGCCAGCAGCAGCAGCTCCTCGTCCTCCGGCTCTCCTGCCGGCAGCGACAGCGAGCCTGACGTGGTGAGCGACGCCAGCAGCGACACCGGCGCCTCCACGGGCGTGCTCACGCGCAGCGCGCTCACCGCCGGCGCCAATGGTGCCGCCGACGGCGACGGCGCCAGCGAGAGCGGCAGCGCCGCCACCACAAGCACCGGGCTGCACGGCCAGCGGCGTTTGGCGGCCGTCAAGACGACGTACAAGCTGCGGGTGGGGGTGCTGGAGGGGACCACCTTCCTGAACCAGGTGTGTGTCGGTCATCACGAACTTGAGCAGGTGTCATGCGCCGGTGGGTGTGCGGGGGCAGGGTGGGCTGAGGGTGGGCGACACTTCAGGCTCGGCACAAGGCGCTGCCCCGCCCGCCCCCGCTGCCTGCTCCCTTCTCCGTCCATGAAAGCCGCCCCTCGCCTGCCCCTGTCTCATGCAGTACATTGTGATCGACACGCTGGGGCGCGGGTCGTACGGCAAAGTGAAGCTGTGCCTGAACACGGGGGACGACACGCTGTACGCCGTCAAAGTGGTCAACACCAAAGCGGTGAGGGGGTGGGTGGCAGCTGTGGCGAGGCCGTCCCTTGATGCCTGCCCTGTACAGCAGGCCGTCAGCACCGGCGCCGCAGCGCTGCCGCGCTGCCGCCAGGAGCGGGGGCCGCCAGGAGCGTGGTGCGGCGCTGCCGAGACGGGCCCCCACTGCCCACCGCTCCACCTTGTGCAGCTGCGCTCCGCGGCCAAAAGCCGGCACATGCGCATGCGCAGGGCGGGGGCTTCGACGGGTCCCTGGTCCGCGCGCCCGTTGGGCAGCGTCGGCGGGCTGACTGGCAGGTGCGGCCGGCGCACGAGCGGGCGGTAGATGGCGGGCAGCAGGCACCGCCTGCTCGATGCGCATGGCCGGGCTGCCCTCCAGACGGCTGCGCTGCCCCTCACCCCATCCCCCTGCTGCACTGGCACCCCCTGCACTCCCCCCCTCTGCTCCCGCAGCGCCCCCCCTGGCGGCCCCCCCTCTGGCCGCAGCAGCGCCGAGCTGTCAGACCTGAGGCGGGAGGTGGAGGTGATGCGGGCGCTGAGCCACCCCAACCTGCTGCGCCTGTTCGAAGTCATACAGGACAAGGAGGGCGGCAAGGTGGGGTGAACAGACATGCACACGTGCATATACATATCCACAGGGGTGCTGTGAAGGGTTTCTGGGGGGGGTGGCAGGGCGGGCGTACGCTGTTGGTGGGGACGTGGCTGCAGCGGGCGGGCGGCACTCATCTCCGTCTGGGCGACTGTTTTTGGGTGGGCGAGTGGTCAGAGATGCAGGCGATTGAGAGGTTCGGCGACCATGCAGCCTCCTTTGACGCTGTGCCTGCGCAGGTGCTGATGGTCATGGAGTATGCAGAGGGCGGCGCCATTGTGGGGCCCGACACCCTGTCGCCCGAGCGCGTGCTGCCCGAGGCCATGGCCCAGTTTTACTTCCGACAGATGGCCGCGGGGCTGGCCTACCTGCACGAGCACCACGTGGTGAGCTGGCGCCGGCGCCGCCGTGCTGGCGGTGTTGGCGCGCCGCTGGCGCTGGCGCTGGCGCTGCTGCTGCCGCTGCTGGCACCACCGCTGCTGGCGGCAGCGCCACGCCGCCACTGCCCTTCAAACTCCCGGCCCCCCCGCCACCCCATCCGACCGCTTGCCAGGTGCACGGCGACGTCAAGCCAGAGAACGTCATGCTCTGCGGGCGGGGCACTGTGAAAATTGGAGACTTCGGGCAGGTGGGTGGCAGCCTTTGTGCCGCTTTGTCCCTACACCCTGTGCACTGCATGCACCCAGCGCCGCACAAGCTTGTGCCCGCGCACCCACCGCGGCTGCCCCGCCTCCATGTTTGCTGCAGAGCCAGTTCTTTGAGCGGGGCAGCGACACGTTTGAGCGCACGCTGGGCACGCCTGCCTACCTGGGTGGGTGGGTGGAGCTGCGGGTAGCCGGCCACCTGCTCCTGCCCCTGCCTGCCTCTGCCTGCCTTGCCTGCCTGCCTGCCTGCCTGCCTGCCTGCCTGCCTGCCTGCCTGCCTGCCTGCCTGCCTGCCTGCCTGCCTGCCTGCCTGCCTGCCTGCCTGCCTGCCTGCCTGCCTGCCTGCCTGCCTGCCTGCCTGCCTGCCTGCCTGCCTGCCTGCCTGCCTGCCTGCCTGCCTGCCTGCCTGCCTGCCTGCCTGCCTGCCTGCCTGCCTGCCTGCCTGCCTGCCTGCCTGCCTGCCTGCCTGCCTGCCTGCCTGCCTGCCTGCCTGCCTGCCTGCCTGCCTGCCTGCCTGCCTGCCTGCCTGCCTGCCTGCCTGCCTGCCTGCCTGCCTGCCTGCCTGCCTGCCTGCCTGCCTGCCTGCCTGTCGCCGTTCGACTCTCGTCCATGCCCCCCCCCCCCCCCCCCCTCCCTCCCTTGCTTGCGTGCAGCCCCCGAGATCTGTGCGGGGGAGGCGTACCACGGGCGCGCGGCGGACGTGTGGGCGCTGGGCGTGTCCCTCTACCACTTCATCTTTGGAGAGCTGCCCTTCAAGGCAAGCTACGTGAGGGTGGGTGGGCGCTGGGAGATGCCGTGCTGGCAGTGTGTGCACCTCGTGGAGGCACCCCGTCTCCCGGCAAGCCCCCATGTCCCCCCTCCCCTCCTCCTTGTGACGCCCGCCAACCTCGCCTGCAGGGAGAGTCGGTGCTGGACCTGTACGATTCAGTGGCCACCGACGAGGTGCCGTACCCGCGTGACCGGCCCATCAGCCACGAGCTACAGGTATCGGTTGTTTTGCGGGGGGACGCCTGTGCGCGTGTGTGTGGCCTGGCCTGCAAATGCGCACGACTTTCGCAGGCAGGCAGGCAGGCAGGCAGGCAGCGCCCTGCTGCGTGCGCGCACTCGCAACCGGCGTGCGTGCGCATGTTGCTAACACCCAGGGCGTTCCCCCCCCCCCCCCCCCCCCCCCCCCTGCCAGGACCTCTTCCTGCGCTTGCTGCACAAGGACCCCCGCCACCGCTGCACCGTGGCAGAGGCAAGGCTGGCGGGGCGGGGCGGGGCAGGGCAGGGCCTGCTCCCAGCCCCAGGGACTCGACGGCGGGGAGCAGCGCAGCAGGGGCCGCCGGTGCGGTCGCTGTGCGGTCCTGCCGGTCACCCAGCTCCGCCTTCCTCCCGTCCCCTCCCCCGCCGCGTCGCAGGTGTTGCAGCACCCGTGGGTGAGCGGCGGCGCGTGGATGGCCCTCATGCCCGACCCCACCGCCTCCCTGGAGGCCTCGCGCGAGTACGCTGACGTGGCGGTTGCCATGCAGCACCCCCTAGCTGCGTTCAGCGCAGAGGTGAGCTCGGCTGGGTGGGTGGGGGCAGGCGTTGCAGGCGGTACACCCACTTCGGGTAGACAGTCGAGGTTTGGGGGGGGGGGGGATGTTGTGCGTCTGCCGCCGCTGCTGCTGGTGCTGCTGTTCCTCCTCCAGCGTAACACCCTGCTGCCTCCCCCTCCCCTGTCCCGCCGCCAGGACGTGGCCGCCGTGGTGTTCCCGCAGCTGGAGGGCGGCAGCCCGCCCGCGCACAGCCCCCGCGGCGCCTCGCGCACCCACCTGGTGGACGCCCTTGCGGCGGCTGCCACGTCCTCGCTGGAGGGTGACGTGGCGGCCCGCCTGGCGCACAGCAGCCCCAGCAGGCTCCTGCACAACCTCAGCCAGGACAGCATGCTGCTGCCCCGGCTGCAGTGGCAGGGCGACGGCGGGGCGGGGGGAGGCGTGACGGGCCTCAGCGGTTCCCCCTCCTCCAACCATGTGGCCAGCTCCATGGGCAGCGCGGGGACGGAGGAGGAGGGCGGCAGCGGCGCGGCAGGGCAGCAGCAGCAGCAGCGGTCGGCGGCGCGGCAGGTGGCTGTGACTGCTGAGGAGGGCCAGCGGCTGCTGGCGCCCAGCCCCTTTGGCACACCCACCCTGGGAGACGGTTGCATGCAGCAGGCAGCACGCTTCAGCAGCTGCAGCGCTGACGGCGGCGCTGACGTGCAGCCGCTGGCTGGCCTGCCAGAGGGGAGCGAGGAGGCGGCGCGCGGCAGCGGCACCAGCGCACAGCCGCCCGCTCCAACTGAGCAGCAGCAGGAGCAGCAGCAGGCGATGCTGGGCGGCCGCAGAGGCGCAGCGCAGCGCGGCAAGGCGTCGCCTGGTGCAGGCAGCGACGCGCAGCAGGCGGAGGGTGGCGAGTTAGGCACAAGCCCCAACGGCGGCGGCAGCCTGTGCCGCCGAGCAAACAGCCTGGGGGCCCTGCGCTCCATCTTTGCGGGGCCTGCAGATTTCATGGGTGCCGGGCACGCTGCGCCCGCTCCGCCGAGCCGCGGCGGCGGCCGGCCGGAGAGCGCGGCGGGCGCGGCGGGCGCGGCGGGCGGCGGCGCCGGCGCCGGCGTGCAGGCTCCTCTGGCGCGCGCCCGCAGCTTTGACGGCGCGCAGCAGCAGCAGCGACGGCGCCCCGTGGTGTTTGCAGGAGTGGGGGAGATTATAGAGGGGGTCATGGGGGGCAGCCCAGGGCGGCCGCCGCCGCGCCTGGCGCCGCCGCGCCCCACCGCCTCCCAGCCCCTGGTCGTGAACATATTCAAGGTGTGCTCTGCCTGGCCTGGTCGAGTGATTTGAGGAGAATCTAAACAATCTGGGACCCTCTGTTTGGCCGCCGCCCCGTCTTGCCATGCCAAACCACGGCCACCCTCCTGCCCTGTGCCCCTGCAGCCCGGCGACCGCCTGGGCAGCGCCTCCTCAACCATGCACCAGAACTCGTGCTTCTACATAGAGCAGGGTGCGCCCGGGCTAGTCGTATGTGAGCGGCGGCTCCGCTGCAGCTGCAGCGTGCACACGTGCAGGCGCTCGTAGGTGGCGCTCAGGGGTGTGGCCTGCTTTCCACCAGCCCCGCTCCAAAATGGCTTTTCCACCGCCGCCGTTTGGTCCCGCTCCTGTCTTGTTGAGCGCAGGGGTGGTGGAGGTGCGGTACGAAGCAGATGTGCCCATCACCCTCAGCAGCGTGCTCAGCGCGGCCACGGCGCTGTTCCGCCGCACGCACACGCAGCCCGCCTCGCCCGCCTCCGCCGGCGCGGCGGCGGCGGCGGTCTCGCCCTCCCCACCGCCCGCGTCGCCCGCCGGCGCGGTTTCCCCAGGTGGCGCGCCCACGTCGCCGTCCTATGCCGTGGCAGCGGCGGTGGCGGCGGCGCAGGCGCAGCAGCAGGCTCAGGACGCCGGCGGGGGCGCCGCCCCTCGAGCGGCCCCGCCCACATCGCAGGTTGGCGGCTTCCCTGGCCGCTCCACCCCCGGTCCAGCGGCAGCGCAGCACGCGCCTAACCCGGGGCAGCAGCAGGCCCAGGGGCAGCAGGCGCAGCATGCGCAGCAGGACGCGGCGGGGCTGGCAGCCGAAGACCAGGCCGATTCATCGGTGCACGGGTCACATGTGTTTGACCTTGGTGAGGGGCAGGGGCGGGTCTTTCCTCCTTCACAGCACGTGGGCAGCGGCGACGTGGCCTGCATGGCAGGTGGGGGTGGTGCTGCCCCCCGTGCACAGCATGCTCGCGTTCACTCCGAGCTGGCAATGCTGTGGCTGGCCTTGCCCCCTGCCTTGCCCCCCTGCCTGCTCCTCCACTCCGCCACCAAGGCGCAACACCCAAGCAAGCAGGCTTGGCAGGGCGGCGACTCGAGCCACCCTCCCCCCCGTGCCAGTGCCATCATCAACCTCGCTCGGCGCCGTCTCCCTTCCGCCACCCCGCCCCGACCGCAGGCGTGACATCCGAGCAGGCACGGCAGGGCAGCGACCTCATCCAGCGGTCGTCCAGCCTGGCGCAGACGGTGGCGCAGGCAACCGACCGCGCGCGGGCCCTGCTCTCTGCCGCCAGCGCCAAGTGAGCTGGGGCGGGGGGGGGGGGTGCGTCATGCACTGTTGATCGGGGCAGGGCAGCGTGCAAGTCGGGGAGACCTCCTGCTTGCCGCCGCCGGTCAGAACCCTGCCACGGGCCTTCCCTCCCCTGGTGGCAGCCTGCCCGCCGGCACCCGCGGCGCCACCCCCTCTGCCTGTCACCCACCCCCTCCCTCGATCCTCCCCACCCACCCTCCCACCGTTTCTGCAGGGACGGCGCCGCCAGCCTGGACCACCTGCTGGTCAGCGAGCGCGGCACGGGCGAGTTCCTGGGCTCTCTGGCCATGCTGGACCACCAAATGTTCATGGGGCGGTGGAAGGCCAGCGCGGTGAGACGGCCGGCGTGACGCGGGGGCAGGCAGGCAGGCTTCCTGCAGCCGGCCGGCATGCGTGCGTGCCATCGAACCGGTTCAGCAAGCCGCAGGGGAAGCTGCAGTCGTTGATTTTCTCACCCGGAAAAGCAACAACCGAGCAGGTGGCACTTGCCGCCCCGTCGTGGCTGATGCCCCCCCCCCCTCTTCCGCTGGCTGCCTTGTGTGGAGCACAGGTGGCCCGCACCCACGTGGTGGCCCTGGCCATGAGCAAGGAGGGGCTGGAGTCCTTCCTGCAGCAGCACCCGCTGGCGCAGGTGGGTGGGCACCAGCGCCGGGCCGCCATGGTAGGCTGCACCAGGCTGCTGTGTTGTCATGTGCTGCATGCGGCAATGCCTGGAGTGCCGTGCCTCTCCCCCGTGCTGCCTCCATTGCCCTGCATCCACAAACGAGGTCCACACCGCAAACCCGCCTACCCCGCCGCTGCCCCTCCCCTCAGGTGCACCTGCGCGCCTCCATGGCCCGCGCCCGCGCCGAAGTCGTCAAGCTGGAAGCACTGGAAAAGATTGCAGTGGCCCGGCACCACGCCCCGGTAGTGCTGAAGGCCAGGGCTCGGTCGCACCGCGGGCCCTCCCCCGCTCGCCGCCCGCCCCTGCCCGCCGCGCGGCCGTCGCAGCTGCTGGGCGCGACGCGCTCGGCGCCTGCGGCTGAGCTGGCGGCGGCGGCGGCTGAGCTGGGCGGCGCAGAGGCCGCCGCCGCGGCTGCGCTTGCAGGGCCAGCAGCGCCGGCGGCCCCTGCAGCAACAGCGGCGGCAGCAGCGGCGGCAGCAGTGGCGGCGGTGCCAGAGGCGCACGCACCAGCAGCAGAGGCGCCGCCAGCAGTGGCAGCGGTGTCGGCGCCGGCGCCGGCGCCGGCCGCAGCTGCGGCTGCGGCCGCAGCGCCGGCCGAGCCCGAGGCGGCGCTGCTTCCCGAGGGCGAGCCACTGCACGACGAAGCCCCCCCGGAGGCAGCCGCAGAGGCAGAAGAAGGGGCAGCAGAGGCAGGAGAGGAGGGGGCGCTCAGCGAGGGCACCACGCCAGAGGCCACCCCCCCGCCGCTGTCGCCGCGGGTGTCGCGCGGCCGGTCTGGCGGCGTCGACGCCGCCACGCTCAACAGCGCCACCCTGGAGCTCTTCGGGGTGGTCAGCCAGCTGCGGGTGAGCGCTGGTTTCCCCGCCTCTAGCTGCCCTGTTGTCTGCTTGCCCTGCCCTCCCTCGTCGTTCGTGCCAACCCCAGGGCTGTTGTCCCTGTGAGGGGCGCCGCAGCAGCCGTGCCTGCGCAGACACACGCCTGTGCGTCAGGGGGTCCTCCAAAAGGGCCGGAGGAGTTTGTGGCGGCCGGTCGCCCGCTGCTGCCGCTGCCGCTGATTGCCAGGAGACGACGACGTGCCGTCTCCCTACACTACTGTGTCTGCACGTGCGACCAATGCGGCGACTGAACACAACTCCAACTGTCGCGCTGTGCCGTGCTGCAGAAGACCATCACGGAGCGGGCGCTGGAGGGGGACTACTCGGCGGCGCTGCGGGAGGCCATGCTGGCGGTGCAAACCCGGGCGGCGTCGGATGCGGCGGCGGGCCGGCAGCGGCGCGCCGCACCCGCATGATCTGG
The DNA here is from genome assembly GCA_002245815.2 of Micractinium conductrix. Taxonomy (NCBI): domain Eukaryota; kingdom Viridiplantae; phylum Chlorophyta; class Trebouxiophyceae; order Chlorellales; family Chlorellaceae; genus Micractinium; species Micractinium conductrix. The sequence goes on from LHPF02000043.1 coordinate 208,805, forward strand.
CCGCCGCCCGCTGGGTGTCAGGCAGTGGGAAGGTATTATCATATTTCGTCTCCCCCGACCAAACTCAACCCCCAATTTTGTTACGACCTGCTCCACGCTGCCCACCCTCGATGGTGGCACAAGTCCGCTGAGTCGACTCTGCTTTCCGTTCTCCAGCTTATGCAACGCGAGGGTTACACTCGCCGAGGCAGGCAGGGCTGAGCAGGTACAAAGGCGCCGCAAACAAGACAGCAAAAGAAGTAGCAAATGCAACACAGCCAGATACACGGTCTACGGGGGAAGGGGGTACGCAGCGCAAGGTTGGTCTGTGCAGCAGTATCGACAAAAGGCAAGGCGGGGCAGGCAAGTGGCAGGCGGTCGCTGAGAACGGGGAGGCGTCGTGTGGGTGGGTGCACAGCCAAGCGTGCGGTTGTGGGTGGGTATAATGGCACGCACATGAGCAAATAAACAGCACAGCAGGAGGGGATTCGACGGCGCAGCTCGGGAACGGCGGCTGCTGGGGCTCTGCAATGGTGGTGGCGCGTCTTTCTAATTTGCACGCAGCACGGATAGCGGGAAGGGGGGGAGAGGCATACGTGCCGCGCGAAAAGCGTAGTGGGGGTAGGGGCGGCTGGGGGCGTATTTGAACGGTGGAGAAGTGAAAGGCATGCGAGGGTGGGTGGGTGGTGGCCCGGCGCAGGGCCTCGGTAGCGCCTCAGGAAAAGAAAAAATGGCAGGGTCACTGGGCTGGTGCGGCGTGGCTTTAGTTCGGCCGCTGTGTGGGCGGAAGGCCTGCCCAGCCAACACACAATGGGCGGGGCTGGGAACACGGGACTAGGGCTGCGGGCGCCGCCACATGCGGCGGCGCCAGCAGCGGCATGACGTGGCATGGCATGGAGTGAATGCAGCAGCTGCTCGCGGGGATGCAGCGTGTCGCTCGGCAGGGTCAGGGAGCCAAAACTTGGCAGGCAAGCAGAGAGCGGTCGCTAGAGAGCAGTCGCTATTCATATTGGTAAGTGAGGAGGCACGAGGGGTACGTTCCAGGGCGTGCATTGTTCGGGGCATGGCAGAGGGTTTCAGGGTTTTGATTCCTGTGCTTGGGGGGAGGCTCGACACGTGGGAGCCAGCCCATAGGGGGCCTTAGGGCGATGCTTGAGATGGAAGCGCCGTCGGAGGCGCAACTCAGGGTGGGTGCCTGGGCGCCTGGCCGGGCGGCAGCTGCCTGTGCTGTGTGCAACAGCAGCCGTGACGGCTGTGCTGGCGGCGACAGGGCCGCCTTCACGACTCGACCGCGGCCAGCGCGCCGGCGGCGGCACCCTCCACTGAGGCAGAGGTGCGAGCGCTGGAGGCGGCGCTGCTGCCGGGGGCGGTGCCCTCAGGGATGAGACGCTCGAAGATGGGGAGGCGCTTGGCGGCGGCGCCGGGGGTGGAGGCGTCAGAGTCTGCGAGAGAGAGAGGGAGAGAGAGGGTGCGGCGCTTGTTCAGGGGCGGGCCGCGTCTGGGGGGAGAGGCGAGGTGGGGAGAGTGGGGTGGGGGGCGGCGGAGGATACACTGGTGGAGGTGTGTAAATACACTGGTGGAGGGCACAACGGGCGTCAGAACAGCCTGCAGAGAAGAGCCAAGGTGGAGAGTGAGCGACAGCATAGGATCGTCCGGGTCTACAAGGGGGGGCAGGTGCAAGGCGGTGAGGAGGGGGCAGGGGATGGACGGCACGAGCGGGAGGGTGGGCAAAGTGCGAGGGAGGCAGGCGCGGCGCAGCAGTCAGGGGGCAGCCGGCACTGCCAGCCCCTCGCACCCGCCTCACCTGCGCTCAGGCGGCGCATGGCGGTGCGGGGGGTGCCCACCGGGGTGGTGGGGCAGCTGGGCGTGGCGGCGGCGCCCAGGCTCAGCCCCAGGTTGCCAATGGGGGGCAGGCCAGAGGGGGGGCCCACCACGCCCAGCAGGGAGGAGGCGGAGAGGGAGCCGGCGAGGCAGGCCTGGCTGGTCAGGGTTTGCAGGGCCTGCGGGGTGGGGCAAGGGGTTGGGGGGCGAGTGAGGATGGCTGTGAGGTGTGCTGTGACGATGTTGGCTGTGGCGGGGCAGCAGCGGGGTTGGCTGGGCAAGGCGGGCAGGGAAAGGAGAGCCAGCAGCAAGAAGCCCCTCCACAACTCCACCCATCCTCCTGCCCACCTGGGCGGCGGTGAGCACGGGCGGCGGCGAAGCGGGCGGCGGCGGCGGCGCCACGCCGCTGGCGCCCAGCAGCGCGGCCAGGGCAGCCAGGGCCGAGTCTGCGGCGCTGCCGCTGCCGCCGGCAGGCTGGGAAAAGGGTCCGGCGGCCTGTGCGTAGGGGCTGGCCGGGGCAGCGCCCAGGCTGCAGAACGCCGGGCTGCCGCCCAGGCCGTTGCCGCTGACAAAGCCGCTGCCGCCGCCATACCCTGCCAGGTTTCCCGCCAGGGTGTTGCTGCTGGCACCGCCCAGGCCGAAGCTTGCCGCGGGGTAGCTGGGCGCGGTGCCGTAGCCGGCGGAGAGGCCGTTGCCGGTCAGGCCGAGCAGCGCGGCGGCGGAGGCCGCGTCCATGCCGGCGCCCAGCAGCTGCGAGGACGAGAGGGGTGGTGGGAGGGGGCGGGCAGGGGTTACGGAAAAAGCAGGGAGGGTCCAGCCGTGGCGAACAGCGCACTGTGCACCAGAGCCCTTGGCATGCCTACGCTGCCTCTAACCCCACACGCGCTCCTCCCCCGCCGCACCGACCTGCTGTGCCCCCAGCCCCAGCGATGCGAGGGGCGAGGGTGCGGGAGGGGGCGCGTAGGAGAGCAGGCCGGAGGGCAGCGGCGGGGTGCCGGGGGTGGTGGGGCCGAAGGCCACGCTGGAGAGGGAGGAGGCGGAAGGATCCTGGCACAGAGGGGGGGAGATGGCGAGGGAGAGCGTTCAGGATAACACAGACGCAACGAGGAGACGAGAATGCGACAGGGAGGGAGGGAGGGCGTCCCGGGGGCCATGCCAACACTACCGCCTCCACCCGCACCCTCACCCGCGCCTTCTGCCCCCCCCTTGCCACCCTGCCCCCCCATGTTGCCACCCTGCCGCCCTCCCTGGGCCAGTCCCTCACCCGTGAGGGAGGCGGCGGCGGCGGCGTGCAGGCGCCGGTGGTGGGGGTGGTGCTGCCGGCGCGCATGGCAGGAGGGGCGGGCATGAGCGGGACGGAGGAGTGGATGAAGCGGCAGCGGGTGCCGTAAGGGCAGGTGCCGTTCTGGGCAAAGGTCCTGCGGCGGTAGATGGGGTGGGGAGAGGTAGCAGAGGTTGGGCAGGGTACAGCTGGCAGAGCACACACAGAGCGCATGGCAGCTGCCCATGCTGTGGCAGATGGTTCGGCGCCAGTCGACTTCCCAGCGCCCCATGCCTCCCCCCACTTACTGCGCCTACTCCACTTCCCCGGCCCAACCAGGTGGGACGCTCACAACCCGCTCGCCTGCACACCTCCGTCTTGTACTTGGGGTGTCGCACCACGGGGCGCAGCTCCTCACGACCGTGGGCAAACTGCGGGAAGCGGGGGAGGCGAGCCCAAGAGGGGTTATTTGTGAGCGGGCGACGAGGGGCAGGGATGGGAGGGACGGCAGCGGGTTCAGGGCCTCGTAAGCATTGGTAAACGCAGCAGCTTAGGGTGGGTGTCCCGCCGGCAGCCTCAACGCCGCCCTCCGCAGCGGCAGGGCTGCACCATGCAGGCACGTATGGCATGAAGGCACGCCACGCGAGCGCCCGCCCCATCAACACGACCCAAGCCAGGCTGCCCGCGCCCCTCCTTTCCTGGCACTTGGCGCCGTAGCGGCAGGAGCCCGTCTCCTCCCACGAGCGGCACAGCTCGGTCCTGCGAGGGCAACAGCGAGGGAGAGGCAGGCAGTGTTGGAGGTTTGGGCTGTACCTGTGACAGGTCCGAGGCAAGCAGAATCAAGACGATTGCATGGAGGTGAGCCGGCCAGGGCTGCCGTCCCCCCTCCTTGGGAGCAGCGCAGGTCGGCCTGGCAGCGCATGGCGCAGCCAGCGTTTGGGGGCAAGCAGGGGGAAGAAGGAGACGGGCGGGCGCAGGCAAGCCTCCGGCGGCCGAGGGAGGCGCCATGCGCGCAGCTTCCCACCGCTTGCCATGCCCGATGCCGAGCGCCGCCGACTGCTCTGCCGTTCACCCCAGGCCCTCCCCGCAGCCGGCAGCACTTGCATGAGCCCCCCAGACAGGCACCGCCCCACCCTGCCCGGCGCTCACTTGTACAGTGGGTTGGCAATGGGGCCGGTGCCGCGGATGCCGCCGCCGCGCGCTGGCGACCCGCCCTGCGCCGCCGTCAGCTGCTGCTTAAGCAGCAGCACCTCCTGCACGCGCACATTCAGCCCCTGCTGCGCCGCCAGCAGGTTGGTGAGCGAAACCAGAGGGTCGGCGGCTTCGAGCGCCGCCGCCGCCAGCTGCTGCTGCTGCAGGGCGGCGAGCGCGGCGAATGCGTCGGGCGGCGCGCCGCCGCCGGCGCCGCTGAGCGGCTGCCCTGCGCCCAGCAGCGCGCTCAGGGTTGGTGGCAGGGGCGGCGGCAGCGCTGGTGAGGGTGGGGCGGGGGCAGGGGAGGAGGGCGGGCGCGAAACGGGCTCCAAGGCGCCCAGCGCGCCTCCCAGGTCTAGCAGGCCGCCCAACAGGTCCGAGGAGGGCCGGCAGGGGGGCAACGGAGGGGCGGCGGCGTGCGCGGCAGCGCCAGCGGGTGGTGACTGTGGCTCAAACGGCGCAGCCCCGGCCTTCAAGCCGCGAGCGGCAGCGAGCGACATGGCGGAGAGGGCGGGGGAGGGCGGAGAAATGGAGAGATGTCGAAGAAATAGCAGCAGATTGGGTCGTTTGCTCAACTTGGCACCTGCCCCAGTCAGCGCGCCGCATCCTCTCACATCAGACCTCAGCAGGTTCGCTTCCCCTTCTCGAGCTCTAGGACGGCTGTGCGGCGTCATATCGGCGCGAAATCGAAGCACAGACGAGCTGTGGAGGGCGAACGGCCGCTCCACGCCGGCACCGCCGCCAGAATGTGGCTGGGGCGGGCGGTTCAAACTTGGGTGTTTCACAGACCCTGAACCGGCAGAGCAGCAGGACCGGAGCAAATGGTTGGAAGAACAGTACACAGAGGATTCAGAGGCGCGGGAAGGGAGCATGGCGGGCAGCGGGAGAGCCGCGACGGCGCGCAAGGCGGGAGAGGCGGGAGGGCACGGCGGGGCAAGCAAGGCATGATAGGGCAGAGGGCACCGCAACAGCACAAGGGCAGCCTGGAAAGAACGTGGACAGCAAGGGGGGCATGCGTGCGTGGGTGGGGTCCTGGAGATGCGCAAGGGCGGCAAGTTGTGGCCGCAGGCACGGCGCGAGCAGAGCGGCCACGCGCCACTGCAGTGTCGGTGCCCTGCCACAAAGAGGAAACGAGCACTGACTTGAAATGCGATGTTGTATGTCTGTAGGCTTGGTAGCAGGGGAAGAGCAGTGCACGGACACAGGAGGCTCGGCTGGAGGCACCTCGCCACCGCCGAGGCGCAGTGGCAGCGCGGTCGCCAGCGCGGCGAGGGTGGGAGTTGGTGCGGCCTGGGGCCTGGGGCAGCCGCGCAGCCCGCCGCGCCCTTCACGGCTCCGGCACTGCCGGCGGCACTTCGCTGCTGCCAAGGCGCAGCAGCGGCGCCGTCACCCTCTTTTCCACCAAGTCCCCCTCCTCCATGCGGTCCATCCGGTAGCCGGGGGGCAGCTGCAAGGGAGCGGGGGTGGGGGTGGTGGTGGTGGTGTGTGTGCGTGTGTGTGGGGGGGGGGGCAGCGGTTGTAGCTGAGGCGGGGCGGGCAGCTGCAAGGAAGCGGGAGAAAAGCGGGGGGCCGCAGTTGTAGCAGGTTGGGAGCTGGTGGGAAGCAGGGGGAGAGCGAGGCGGACAGCAGACGCAGCATGGGGTGAGTTGGAGGGTGGGGACGGCGGCACGCAGGGGCCGCACTGCGGCAGGCAAGAGGACGGCAAAGCGGTTTGCAGAGATGGGGATGGGACACGGGGGGAGAGAGGGAGGGCGGCGGGAAGCACGCGAGCGCCGCTGCCGCTGCCGCGGCCTCGGCTCCCCCAGTCTGCTCCCCCTGTCTGCTCCCCCTGTCTGCTGGCTCGCACCCAACCAACTCCCTGCCTTACGTCGAAGAAGCCTGGCTGCATGGCCTCGTCGTTCGCCTTGAGCAGCGCAAAGTGCCGGAAGGAGAGCTGCAGGTAGACGGTCCACATCAGCGGGACCTGTTGGAGGGAGGGGAGCAGGGGCAGCCAGGCAACGATCGTTGATCGGCAGCACGCAGGCTGCTGCCGCCGAACGACCCCCGCCGCGGCTGTTGGTCAGGCGCTGCTGCTGCGGGTGATGCACTGCGTGCAGCTACTCCCTGCCAGCACTCCACACACCTGCACCCGCACTGGGAAGTATTCCTCCGACCGGAACTGGCGCAGGTAGGCAGCGGCCGCGGCAAAGTGGCCTGCGGCGGCGGCGGCAGCAAGGCGTGGGGTGTGAGGCAGGTGAGGCAGACCAACGCACGCGGGACGGGGCGGGTGCGCAGGTGGAGCGCAGCAGCGCCTGCGCATCCAGCCCAGTCTGCCTCCTCCTGGTGCAGCATCAGAAGTGCTGGCGGTGGCAGCAGGGGCAGCATCAGGAACGGCGGCGGCGGCGGCGGCGGCGGCGGCGGCGGTGGCAGGGGCACCAGCAGGGGCAGCAGGCCAGAAATCCAGCTCACTGTTGCCGGCGGACACCACTTCTAGCATGGGTATCATCTGCAGCGCAGGGAGAGATGGCGGACGATTGTGGCGGGATGAGAAGATACACAGACGGGGAGGCCGGCTGCCATGGCGCAACCCACACGGCTGCCTGCCCGCTGAGCCAGCCAGCGGCCCGGTCCTGCCCGCCCACAGATCCACGCCTGCAATGCAGTGCAATGCCTTCCCTGTCACACCCCGACACCGCCCCACCCAAAACCCCAGGGCAGGGCCCGCCCTACCTGGGCCAGGGTGATGGGGTAGTGCTTTGCCAGCCAGCAGCGGCTGCTAAAGGTGCGGCCCTTGCCGCCGCTGGCGCGCTGCGCCTCCCCCGGCGCGCTGCCGCCCGGCGCGCCGCCGCCCGGCGCGCCGCCGCCACTCGACACGCCGCTTGTCGGTCTCTCAAGGGTGCTACCTGCAGCAGCGGTGCCGTCTGATGCGCCGCTGCCAGGCATCTCCAGGGCGCTGCCAGCGGCGGCGGTGCTGTGCGAGGAGCTGCTGCCGAAGCTGGCTGAGCTGGCGCTTGCAAACTGGATGGACTCGGCGCTGCGCTTGCTGTCGTGCTGCAACGGGCCGTGCAGGGGGGGGGGGGGGGGGGGGGGTATAAACTCTGCCAAAGCTGGCCGAAAGGGAGCTGGTATAGTACTGTATGTGTGTGTGTGTGCGTGCGTGCGTGCATGTGTGTGTGTGTGTGTGTGTGTGTGTGTGTGTGTGTGTGTGTGTGTGTGTGTGTGTGTGTGCATTTTATGCATGCAGCTGCTCCACAGCTGACAGAGGCCTAGGGCCTGACCTGGCCTGGCCTGGCCTGGCCTGACAGAGGCAGGCCTGCCCGCCCCAGAGCGTGCAGCCCCGCCAGCTCCCCCCCACCCACCGGCGAGGCCGGCACAGAGCTGGTGCTTGCAGATCCGCCGCTCTGCGTGCGCCGCCACCACCGCTGCTTCTGCTTCAGCTGCGGTGGCACCGGCGGCGCCGGCGCTGCTGGCAGTGCCTCAGCCTGCACATGCGCGCGCGGCAGCGGCGGCGTTGGGGGCGCCGCTGGCGGCTGAGCCTCCACCTGCACGCGCGCAGGGTGCGCCCGCTGCGGCGGCGCTGGCACCGACGCCGGCGGCGCAGCGTGCTCTTGGGCAGGATGGTGCGAAGAGCCGGGCCCATCCGACATCTCTTCAATCTGTCAGAGGGACAGGAGAGCAGAAGGTGCTGCGTGTCGGCGGGCTTCACCTCCAGGCCACCCTTCAAATAAGTGCGGGGCAGCAAACACACGAAGGGCCCCCCCCTGGGTGGGACGCACCACCCACAGTGCCGGTTACTCGAGCTTGCTACCGCCTGACCAGGGCGCACCTCGTCTGCCGGCAGATCCATTTCCAGATACTCCTCAAAGGCGGCGCCTGCGAGTCGGCCAGGGGGGGTGGGCCGCTTGTCATTTCACGATTGCAATCGCCGTTTGCCTTCGAAGGCAGACGGCAAATGCAGCAGCGGACATGCCATGAGCCTGTTTGGGCCGGCGGTGCAACAACTGGTGTGGTGCGACAGCGGTCCATGCCCACCGTTCTGTTGTGAGCGCACTCTGGCAGCCGCACGCTTGCAGCTGGCAGAGAACCCAAATCCCGATCGCCCCACAGCCTGCCTGGTGGCAGCACCACAGGGGTCTTGTGCCAGATGGCGGTGGCCAGGGACCCAGAGGCCTCGTACACCTGGCAGCGGGTGGGGTGGGCAGGAGGAGCGGTGGGTGGGCGGGCCACAATGGACGGGTGGTGTTCAGGCAAATGGAGAGGAGTTGCTGAGGAGCGAGCAAGCCGGCAGAGGGGCGGCTGCTCAGCGGCAGGGACGGAGGGCTGGCGTGCCCACCATGGGCTTGCATTGCCCCGCAGTAGTGCACGTCTCTGGCCCCTGCACCCTGCTGGCGTGCCGCCCACCGCCCACCTCACACTCCCAGCCGTCTATCTTCTCCTTCTTGGCGCCGCCAAACCAGCCCTTGAGCGGGGCAAACTCCAGGTCCGCGTCCGCCAGCCGGACCTTGCTGGCGCCGTCCGCAATCATTTCAGCCACCTGCAGCGATTGGCGTGGGGGCGCACGGGGGGGGGGAAGTGGTGGTGGTGGGGGGGTGACATTGTACGTCTGCGCCGGCAAGTGGAGTCCTGATAGCTTTCCCTGGAATGAGTTACTTCAGCAACCCCACGCCTGCGAGCCACGCACATGCCCCTCCCCCTCCCACCCTCCCACCCACCTCCTGCTCGATGGGCTTCAGGTGTGCCTTGCGCTCCTGGTACAAGTCGTAGTAGACGCTGGGGGGGACGGTGGGAGGGCCGGTGCGCGCTCAAGGGGTCTGGTCGGTGCACCTCTCCACCCGCGACGGCGTGCGCTGCTGACCACACCTTCAGCCCCCCCCCCCCGCCCTTCAGGCTCACCGCTCTGTGTGATCCACCAGGAACGCGCGGGTGGGGGACACGCCTGCAGGGAGGATCGGCGGGGCGGAGCAGCTGCGTGGCGTTGCGAGCAGCAGCACGCCGCCCTGCCTTTCGTTGGACTGCCTGCCCTGCCTGCCCCTGCAGGACCTACCCAGCACGCGCGGCCCCCGACCTCCCCCCGGCCTGCACGTGCCTGCCCTGCGGCACCTGCCCAGCACGCACAGCTGCTGCTTTTGCTTTCCCCGACCTTCCCCCCCCGCCCCCCCCCCCCCCCGCCTGCGTCCACCAGCAGCGAGAAGTGGCCGCGCTTCCAGCGAGGGATGAGGGAGCGGGAGCGGCTGTCCAGCCCCATCAGGGTGCCCTCCACCCGCAGCCGCTTGCCCACCTGCCAAGGGGCGCTAAGGGTGCGTGTGTTGGGAGTGCGCTCCCAGAGCAGGCGAGGGTAGCAGGCAAGGGTGGCGAACCGCGGGCAGCGCGTGGGCAGGGGCAAAGCAGGCGCAGCACGAGGGGTTCCCCTGCGGCGTGGCGCGGCGTGCCGCACAGCAGCCGCCCCTCCACCTGCCTTGCAGACTGTGTAGGTGTCGTCGGGCGCGTAGTGGCGCAGCAGCAGGCCAAACAATGGGCTGCCCAGCTCCCAGCGCAGCTGCGGAGGACAAAGGGGGGTGGGAGGGGGTCGAGGAGGGGCGCAGCCGGCATCAGGCGGTGCGGCTGGGCATGCCGAGCACGCGGTGCACGCCCGCCGTCGTCAGCCGGCGCTGGTCGCTGCCCGCGCGCCGCGCCGCATGCGCAGAGCGCCCGCCCACAGTTGTGGGCACGACGCCGCCCTGGCTCGCCTGCATGCGGAAGTCTGGCAGCCCTGTGGTCATCACCGCCGCCAGCGCCTCCTTCTTCTGCCGCTTGGCCACCTTGGCTGCTGCCAGCAGGCGGCTGCGGCGCGTACGGTGGGAGGAGAGCGGGGGGGAGCAGGAGGGGCTGGGATGGGGGGCAGCAGGCGCGCGGCAGGCGGCGCAGCAGCCGCAAGCCGACCCGCGCGCCACGGCCGCCGCCACCCCCCCACCACCACGCTTTGCAGCTGCGCACCTGTAAAGCATCTGTGCTGCCTCAGCGTCGCCCAGCGCCACCGCATCGTCCAAAGGGCTCCACATGCGCTCGTTCTTAACGTCGGGGGGCACGCCGCCGTCCAGCAGGGCGGCGATTGCTGCGTGCTGGCGAGCGATCACCGCCACGTGCAGCGCCTGCGCGGGGGCCGTGTTGTGTGTGTGGGTGGGGGGGGGCATTGTTGTGATTCTGGGGGGCTTCTGATGGGGGGAATGCGTGCAACGCAAGTTGGAGCCCTCAGGGTGAGAGGTTTGCAAGCCAGGAGGGGCCCCCACCCACCCACCCACCCACCGTGTTGCCTTGGGGGTCCAGCTGGATCTTCTGGCGCAGGCTGAGGCACGGCAGCAGGTGCCCTATCTCGTCCACGTCACCCTCAAAGGCCGCCCTGCAGGTTTGCCCAGGGGGGGGGGGTGCGTGGCAGTGCGTGGGCGACGGCGCCTTGCCGCCTGCGCCCCCAGCCTGCAAAGCGTCGGCTGTCCCGCCCCCGCCACCCACCCACCTGTGCAGCGCCAGGAAGTGCGCCTCGCTGCCTTGCTCGCTCATCGCCAGGTACTCGCCCCGCTGCGCCTCGCCGATGCCTGCATCACAAACAAGCTGGGCGCGTGAGAGGATGATGGGCACCGCGCTTGGCCAGAGGGCGCCGGCGCCGGCCCCGGCGCCGCGACGCAAGCGAACGTCTGGCCCCGCCGCCGCTTGCCTGGGGTCGGCGGCGTGCCGGAGCTCAGCGCCTCGTAAAACTCCTCCTCTGCCGTGGCGCTGAGCGCTTTGAGGTCGCGCCGCAGGCGCTGCATGGCCGTGGAGTTGTTTCGACGGGTGCGGGCAGCGGCGGCACCGTGTGCCGGCGAGTTGGGTAGGGAGCGCCTGGCGCTCGACCGTGTTGCCCGCTGCCAATGGGCGCTCCTGAGGCAATGCCGAACTCCTGTGCACGTCGGAGGCGGCGTTGGCAGAAGGCACGGGGCTCACGAGACTATTCTGCAGGAAACCGGTCTGGAGAGACGAGCGAAGCTGGCTGAAGGTGTGAAAAGATGCTGCGAACTCACAGAGAAGCAGAAGGGCGAAACGATGGGCGCCGGGCGAGCATTTGCAGTGCAGTCGTGGCAGCGTTCGGGACCACCTTCCTGCCTTCCTCGCCACTCCGGCCGATCGTCTCCACCTCTTGCGATCGCCGCAATGGTGCGGCACATCTCATGGCTGGCGCTGGCGCTCGTTGCGACGCTCCTGCTGGCTTCTACATTCGCCGGCGCCTCGCAGAAGACCTCACGCAAGGAGGCTGCGCTGCGCTTCATTGCAGAGCGGTATGCGAGCGCGATCTGTCAGGCAAATAGCCGCCGCTGAGCTCTGCACCCCACCCGCCGCCGCCGGCGAGCTCCGGCGCCTTTGGCCGTTTGCAGCTCAACCGTCCCCTCCTTCCCCCTGGCGCCCTCTGTTGCAGCGGCGATGAGCCCTACAACTCTGAGCTGCTGCAGCTGGTGGCATATCCCTCGGTGTCCGCGCTGCCCGACAACCACGGCGACTTGCTTGCCGCCGCCGGCTGGCTGCAGCGGCGCCTGGCGGATGCAGGGCTGGAGGTGAGGGGTGTGCAATGGGGGCAGGCGGTGCGCAATGGCAGCGCGGGGCGCCGGCAGCCGCGATCGGCAGGCGCCTGCGACATGAGCAGCAGGCGTCGCTGCCCTGGCTTGCAATGTGTGGCGCGCAGGCCCTCGCGTCCCGTCCCCTGCGCCCTGCGCCTCGCATGTGCTGCACAATGCACGCATCTTTCCCACCATTAATGGCCCCCTTCTGCGCTGTGCGCTGGGTGCCTTGCACCCCCCTGCCCTCTACCTCCCTTCGCAACCCACTGCCTGCTGCGTTGCTTCCCCGCCCCTTCCGCACCCCCTGCACAGAACGCGCGCATCCTGCCCACCCAAGGCCTCCTCCCGGTGGTGTATGCCGAGTACCTGCACGCCCCGCCGGGGGCCCCCACCGCACTCGTGTACGGGCACTACGACGTGGTGGGTCTGCGGGGCGGGGCGGTGGCGGGGCCGCGAGCAGCAGCACCGGGGCTGGCGAGCAGCAGCATTGGGCTGGCGAGGAGCAGCGTCGGGGAAGGGTTGGCCTGCAGCGAAGCTGGGCTGCCCCGGTCTGCAAAAGGCGTGCAGCTGTAACTGGCGGCCGTTTTGTCTTTGGCCCCCCCCCCCGGCAGCAACCCGCGATGGACACGCTGCCCCTGTGGGCCTCCCACCCCTTCAAGCCCGAGATCCGCGGGGGCCGCTTCTGGGGGCGGGGAGCCAGCGACGACAAGGGCAGCGGCGTGCTGCCGCCCGTGCAGGTGCCACAGGGGGGGGGGCTGCAGCGCGGCGGGGCCGCAGCAGGCAGGGCGGTTGGCTGCAAACGCGCTGCAGGGGTGTGTGCCTGCCTCCCATGCCTGCACTCCATGCATGTCGCCACGAGCTACGCGTCCCCCGCTTTGGCCCTCCCCTGCTGCCAATCCCCTTTCCACTTCATGCCGCACGCCCGCAGGCGCTGGAGGCGATCTTGAAGAGCGGCGCCGGCGGCGGCGGCGGCCCGCCCCAGCTGCCGATCAACATCAAGGTGCTGCTGCTTTGGTGGTGTGGCTGGGCGGTCGTAGGGGCAGATGCAAGCGCGGCATGGCGCTCCGGCCTTGGCCCAGCAGGGCCTTTCCAGGAAGGCTAGGGCGGCCGACACGTGAGCGCCCATCTCCCTCCCCATGCAACCCACGACACATGTGCAGGTGATGCTGGAGGGGGAGGAGGAGGTGGGCAGCCCCCATCTGGACCCCTTCCTTGCGCAGCACGCCGACCTGCTGGCATGCGACTACGTGCTGTCGGCCGACGGTGGCCAGATCAGCGAGACCCAGCCGTCGCTGTCTCTGGGACTGCGGTGCGTGGGCGGGGGCAGCGGGGCAGGGCAGGGCAGGGCAGGGCATGTGAGCAGGGTGCGGGCGGGAGCAGCGGTCATGCCGGCTGGGCAGTAGGCGGAGCAAGCGCGGCGCGCCGACGGGCAAGCCTGCATGACCCTGCATGCATCCTCGCTGTGTGCATGCCTAACCCGGCACCTCTGCCCTCCCGCAGCGGAGCTCTGGGGCTGGAGGTTGAGCTGGTGACGGCGGCCACCGACGTGCACAGCGGGCTGGCGGGCGGCGCGGTGCAGAACCCTGGGCGCGCGCTGGCGCAGCTGCTGGCCTCCATGTGGCATGCAGGTGAGCAGCAGCGGCGGCAGCGGCGGCAGCGGCGGCAGCGGCAAGCGGCAGCGGCAGCGGCAGCGGGACGATCACGCACACCATTGGTCAGCAGCAGCGGCGGCCTCGATGCCCTTCATCATCCACACGTTGTTCACTCTTGCCCTGAAGCTGGGCACCAGGTGTGGTGGTCCGCATGCAGCGGCAGCAGTCGGTAGCTCCCACCCACCTCCCACCCACCCCACCCACCTCCCTCCCGCCACCACCCGCAGGCAACCACAGCGTGGCGATCAAGGGGTTTTACGACAACGTGCGGCCCATCACCCAAGAAGACAGGTGAGCGCCGACAAGGGTGTGTGCACGTTCGTGTGCGCGCGGCGTGCGGCACTGCCTGCATCGCTCAGGCCACCCTGCTTTGCGTGCTGTGCACATTTTTACACGCTGTGGCAGACAGATACGACGTAGTCAACCATCAGCCACCCTTGCTGCCCCCCTTCCGCCAGGGACGACATCCTCGCGTACAACTACGACGAGCAGAAGGAGCTGCTGACCCCCCTGGGCGCCAGCGAGGCGGTGGGTGAAGCGGGGTATACGACGCTGGAGCGGCTGTGGCACCGCCCCACGCTGGAGGTGGTGGGCATGGGAGGTGCGGGAGGGGTGCGCTCGGGATGGGGGAAGGGATGTGTTGGAGCAGCAGACTGGAGGCGCGCGTTGCCAGGGAGGGGCGTGCTGAGTTTCGGGGGCCGAGGCTCCGGGGCGCTGCAGCAGCAAACGTGCCAAAAGGTCGCGTCCGCCCCTCCTCCCGCTGTGCCCGCCCTGCAGCCGGCTTCCAGGGTGAAGGCATCAAGACCATCGTGCCCCGCCGGGCCTTTGCCAAGCTGGCGGCCCGCCTGGTCCCCGACCAGACCCCCGCAGAGGTGTGGGTGGCCCGCGTGGGTGGGGGTGGGTGGGGGGTGTCGGGGCCGCACTGCACAGGAGGGTCTTGTACAGAAGGTCATGCACAGAAGGGTCTTGTACAGGAGGGCTTGCACAGGAAGAGGGGGGCAGCGCCTTTCAGAATGCAGGCCACTGGCGCACGCTGCAACCCCCCAGCCTGCTGCAGCAACCTGTGCAGGCGTCATGCGCAGGCCTCGTGCCACCTTGTGCACCGGTGCCGCATGCCCCGCTGGCTGGCCCAAGCTCCGCCGTGTGGCCACCCCACCCCACCCACCCACCCACCCTCCCTTGCCCACCCACCCACCCACAGATCGAGGCCCTCATCGAAGCGCACGTGGCGGACCACCTCCCCCCTGCCTGCAACGCCTCCATCCAGCTGCTGGGCTTCAAGGCCCACCCATACACCCAGCCCAAAGAGTCCCTGCCCAACCGCGTGGCAGCCAAGGTGGGGTCGGGAGGGCTGCAGCAGGGAGAACGACCCGCACGCCGCATGCGCCTCCGTGCCTGCAGTGCCCGCTGCCTGCGGCGTGCATGCATCCTGTTCTCCTTGTTCGCCCCTCTGCCTGACGCCCACCAGCTCGCCCCCTGCATCCCTGCCACCGCCCCAGGTGCTGACCCACCTGATGGGCAACCCACCCAAGTTTGTGCGCTCTGGCGCCACCATCCCGGCACTGGCCGCCTTCCAGACCCACCTCAACGTCTCCACCACCGTCTTTGCGTTCGGCCTGCCCGACAGCAACATGCACGTGAGCGCGGGCGCATGGCGCGTCGTTGACGGCATCCGTGCGTCTTGCTCGGCAGCAGCTGCGGCGGCGGCGGCAGCAGCGGGAGCGCCCTTGCACGCACCAGGGCGGGGCGGGGAGGTGGCCGCAAGCTGCCGCTGCACGCCTCACACATCGATGGCTCTGGTGTCCATTCACTGTGCCTGCCTGCCTCCCCTCCTGTGCCCAGGCCCCGAACGAGAATCATCCTCTGTCAATGTACCGCCTTGCACGGCGAGCCTGGGTGGAGCTGCTGTTCGAGCTTGGGGACGCGGCGGCGGCAGCGGCGGCGGCACCGCCTGCCGACGGTCAGCCGCAACGCAACGAGCTGTGAAAGGGAACCTTGGCTGTGGCCATCGCACGAGGCACGTGTTTCGCCGACCGATTTTTGTGAGGCATGATCACTCATGCAAGCTTTGCCTGTGCAAGAGCCTGTGATGGATGGGTGGAGCTGATTTTGTTCGAGCCTGAGAGGCAGCGTTGGCGTCGGCGCGGGAGCAGGCGCAGGGCGGCCGCGGTGGCGGGCAGCGAGCTGTGAGAGCAGCAGGGCCGAGCAGCTGGTGCCGTTCACCCCACCAGCCGATGATGCATGTTGCCCAGGAACAATGACCTGCTGGGCGTGCAGTTCTGGCGCCCTGAACTGTGTGTGGTTTACACCAGATTTCGTCAGCGCAAGGATCCTTAGGTAACCGGCATATGGTAGGGTCGCAGTCTGCCCCGCACTCCCACTTCCCAAGAAAAAGTAAAGCAATTGCAGAGGAAGGCTGCGCACTGCCTCCGGCCAAGCGCTTTGAAAACCGAACCATGTCGCTCCGGGGGTTCTACACGACCGCAGAGGAGGCGCTCAGGGGCGCAGACCTGACGGGCAAGGTCGCGATCGTGACGGGCGGAAACTCAGGCAAGCAAGCGGCAGGCACCAGCGCAGGCACCCGCCCCCTTGCCGCCGCCGCCCGCCTTGCACCGCCGGTGCGCCGCCGGCCCCGCTGTGGCCCCGCCCGCCCTGTGCCTTCCAACACGTCTCCGCCCCACACTCCGCTGGCTGTGCAGGCCTGGGCGCCGAGACGGTGCGCGTGCTGGCGGGCGCGGGCGCCGACGTCATCCTGTGCGCGCGCAGCGTGGCGGCGGGCCAGCAGGTGGCGGACGGCATCGCCAAGGCGGCGGCCAGCAAGGCTGGCGGCGGCACGCCGGCCCTGGGCAAGATAACTGTCGTGCCGCTTGACTTGGCAGACTTAAAAAGTGTGGCGGCATTTGCGCTGCACCCGGCAGTGGCAAGCCTGCCTGCCATCCACCTGCTCGTCCTCAACGCGGGTGCGCAGCTCGGTGGACAAACTGCTGCTGCTGCCACTGCTGCTGCTGCCGGCCGCCGCTGCTGCCGCCGCTGCTGCCGCCGGCTGCCGCTGCTGCTGCTGCCTGCCGCGCGGCTGGTGCAGCTGCTGCCGCCACCGCCGCCGCTGCCGCTGCTACCGCTTGCATTATTTGCATGCCTTGCGCCGACTCTGGGCCCCCGCCCTCCCTGCGCAGGCATCATGGGGCTGCCCACCAGGCAGGAGACAAAGCAGGGGTTTGAGGCGCAGTGGGGCACCAACCACGTCGGCCACCAGTACCTAGCGCAGCTGCTGCTGCCGAAGATGCAGGCGCAGGTGGGTGGGCGGCGGCGGCGGCGGCGGTGGTGGGAAGAAGGGGGGGGGGGGGGAGGGCTGTTACAAAAGCTGCGCTGCCTACGCTTGCAGGCAGAGCACGGGTGCCGGTGCAGCCTGGCATGCGCTGTGCGCTGGGCCGCCACTTCCCACGTGGACCCGGTGGCCGTCCACATGCACACCCCGGCCCAGTGGCCCTCCCCTCCCTTCACCCGGCGCTGCCCCGCCTGACGTCGACCCGCCGTGCCTGCCCCCGCGCAGGGCGCGCCCGCCCGCGTCGTCGCCCTCACCTCGGTCGGCCACAACTTTGCCAAGGTGAGGTGGCCCCGTGGGCAGACCCCGGGAGCGCGAGTCGGGCCGCTGCCGGGGCCGGCACAACAGGCAGCGTGCCCCCGTGCCGTGGGCAGGGGCACCACACGGCCTGAGTCGCACACGCGGGCATGGACGAGGCGACAGACCGACCGACAGGCCGACCGACCCTTTCCCCACTAGTTAGTCCTGCGCCTTGCCCCCCACCCTTGACCCTGTGCAGGAGCTGCCCCTGGACGACTTGAACTGGGAGCGCCGGCGGTACGACGCGTGGGGGAGCTACGGGCAGTCCAAGCTGTCCAACGCGCTGTTCGCTCGGGAGCTGGCGCGCAGGTGAGTGGGTGGGTGGGTGGCGGCGCCAGGGCGAGGGGCAGGCAGCCGGTGGGGGCGGCGCGTCCTTGCGGCCGCGGCTGCAGGTCGCAGCCGGGCAGGCAGACCTGCGGTGCGGCGCCGTCGACCCGACGCCTTTCTCACGCCCGCTTGCACTGCGGCGCCCCACCCTGCCCCTCGTCCTGCAGGATGGAGGAGCAGGGTGTGCCCATCAAGGCCTACTCTGTCCACCCCGGCTTCATCAACACCCCTCTTAGGTACTGCAGGTACCGGTCCACCAGGCACCGCAGCGGGCCGCGCTGCGCAGCTCACCCACCTCCCACGTTTGTCTGCCGGAAGCAGGCCCGGCGGCGCAGGCTGCCAGCCACCGGCGCTGGCCATCCAAGCAGATGGCATGTCGTTGCCGTGCTCGCAGCTGGGTGGCGGCGCCGTATGCTGTGCTGTGCTGCGCTGTGCTGTGCGCCCCCAGTGGAACCCCATCGACTGCCCTCCTCCCTGCCCCTGCAGCCGTGACATCACGGGCGGCGCCCCGCTGCGCCTGCTGTGGCGTGCCATCTCGGCGGTGCCAGGCGTGCCGGGCCTGCTGGGCTCCAAGACGGTGCCGCAGGTGTGTGGGCGCCACGCCCTGGCGACAGCTGCCGGCAGCTGCCAGCAGGCGCCGCGCAGCTGGCTTGGCCGGGTGCGCGCAAGGCCAGGCTGGCTCAGCGCCGCCACGCCTCACCAATTCACGCTGGACCACACACGCCATGCGGTGCCGCTACTTTTGGACAATGAACTCGAGTTCAGGAAAGTCACTTGCAGCACAAACAACAAAAACAGTGGGCATTCTCTGTTCGACTCGTCCCTCCCTGACTGTCGCAGGGCGCGGCCACCACCGTCTTTGCGTGCGTGGCGCCTGAGCTGGAGGGCCTGTCAGGGGAGTACCTGGCGGACTGCCAGGTGGGCAGCGAGGTGCCAGGAGTGTGGGGCAGGCGATGCTGCCACCCCTCGGCGCTGGCGCGCGATGGGCAGCTGGCGCGCGGGCTGTGGGAGAAGACGGAGGCAGCGATTGCTGCGGCGCTGGCAAAGTGAGCGGGCGCCGCCGTGCCCCGCCGCTGCAGCTGCTGCTGCTGCGGGCGGCATTGCGTGCGCCCATCAGCACGCGTACCATGACTGTGCACCCTTGCCGCCGCCGCTGCTGCTGCTGCTGCTGCTGCATGGCCGCCCTGCTGAGATGGCACACTCGCTAAGCATTGAGTAATCAAAGCTTGCTGCACGTCGGAGCTTGCAGTTGGCAGTGCAGCAAGGGCGGGCAGAGGAGCACAGACAAATGCAAGCGTGGAAAACAAAACTGATGCTGTGCCGCAGGGCAGCACTGGGCCGCCCTGCTCAGCAGCCGCTCTGCTGTGCTCTGCAGAACCCGCCTGCTCTGCGCCACCTTCTGGTCTGCTTCACTGGCCTGATTCATTCGTTGCGTTGGGGGCCTGGACACCGACGTGCCCCCCCTCACTTGCCCTCCTCCTCCTTCTTGAAGCCCCGCCAGAGGCAGAGGGCGGCCATGCCCGCCTGCACCGCCGCCCCGGTCAGCCCCATGTCCCGCTTCTGAATGCCCTCCTGCTGGGTGGGGTGGGGTGGGGGTGGGGGTGGGGGTGGGGGTGGGGGTGGTGGTGGTGGGGGGGGGTTGGGGGGGGGGGTATGCAGGGGGTGGCGGATGAGCTAGGGCGCGGCCGCAGGCGCCCCAGTTGCGCTGCTGAAAGAAGCGCCACGCGGTGCAAGGGGGGAGGCTGGCAACTAAGGTGCGGCACTGCAAAGGCGGCTATCCCACGCCCCCAACCGCCCACCCACGAGGGCTGAGGCAGGGTGTGGGGACAGGAGGAAGCGGTGGACCACCACGCTGGGGTGCTGCAGCGTCACGCCGGAGGCGCGTGCTCAGCCGGTGCCAGCACTCCCAAACGCCAACAGCTCCCTGTGCACCACCTCCCACCCCACTCCCCCCCTCTGGACCTGCCTGCGCGTTGTATGCAGTCATGCCGGCGGCGCACGCCCAGCCCATCCCTGCCACCTTCAGGTAGTCCTTCTTGACCTGGCAGGAAGGGGTATTGCAGGAGGGTGGGAAGGCGCTGCAAGTTGGGAAGGCATCAGCAGCAGCGCAGGGCAGCAGCAGGGCGGCAGCGGCAGCCGTGCAGGGCACGCACCTTTGGCGAATCGCTGGCGGCAATGGTCAGGTCTGCCGCGCTTTGCGCGCCCAGGTTCAGGCCCATCCACCGCCAGCTTGCGTCGGTCCCTGCGGTGCCGGGGTGGGCCTGCACGGGCGTGCGGGTGCAGGGGGTGAGGTGCCGGGGCTTCGGGCATGCAATCGTGCACACCGCTTTTGGTGCTGCACCCAATCATGCTCACATGCAGCAACGTGTGTGGCTGCCAACTGACCGTGCCACGTAACAATTGAACCTGGCCTCACATTACAATGTAACGACAGAGAGAGACGCACAAAGAGTGGAAGCGGGCTGGGCCTGGGCCTGACGCATGTGGCTGGCAGCTGCCGACGGCGGCGCGCCACCGCCACACAATCCTTGCACCCCCACCCGAGGCCCCTGGGGCAGCACCCGCGCCCCACCTTGTCCATGTGGGTCTCATGCAAATTGCGAGGAGCCGCAAGGGAGTGGAACGCGTACACAGCGTCCGCGGCACCCGAAAGCCTCAGCACCATCTCGTCCGTGATCTCGAACCCCATCTTGACGGAATTGGAGCAGCAGTAAAGGTGGCACGTCAGCGACAGGGACGCCGCCGACGCTGGCAGAAGACGGGGACCGCGGTGCCGTCACGCCATGCACGCCGCCGCCGCCGTGGCGTCCCTACCCTGGTATCCTACGCGCCCTCCTTGTTCCCCGACTCTGGTGACTGACAACGCTTGCGAATCTTTCCGCACCGGCAAGGCAGGACCAAGCAACAGGCGGGACATATCCTCGCAAGGCATCAGAACATCAGACTGGGGCTGCAACCGCCTGTACCTCGTCGCCGCCGCTCGCCCCTCGGCGCGCGCCGCCCTGTCGCAGCTGCGCCGCTTCAGGTGGTCTTCTTCACCACTGCCACCTTGGCCACGGCGCCGCCCCCCACCGCCGCCTCGTCCTCCCTGTACCCGCGCCACAGGCAGAGGGCGCCGACGGCAGCCTGCGCTGCCACGCCGGCCAGCCCCACGTCCCGCTTCTGGATGCCCTCCTGCAGGGCAGCGGCGGCGCCCATGGGGTTTGCAGGCTGTTGGTGACCAAGATGCACAGAAGTACCGGGGAAGGCGAGAGGGGGCCACGACAGAGAAGGGAACTTGCGACTGCTGCATCTCCAGGGGGGCACCTGCGGCGTGCACACTTGGCCCGCCGCCCGCCCGCCCACCCTAATTCCTCTCGAGCAAGCACTGGCAAGGTGCTGTGGGGCGTGCCTGCACGTGGTATGCGGTGAGGGCGGCGGCCCCCAGCCAGGTCGCTCCTGCATACTTCAAATAGTCCTTCTTGACCTGCACGTGACGGTAAGGCAGGGAACCACAGCAAGCTACAGCAAACCTGTGTTGGTGCCGCAGCCTGCGGCATCCGGAGCCTGCAGAGGTACTGCGCCAACAAGCCTGCAACTGCAGCGAGCCCCCTTCTCAACCCTGGGTTTGTTTGATGAGAGGGCGTTTAGAGCCGAGCCGGGAGGGCGGGGGCAGGCGGGGTCGGTGGCGCCAGGCCCGGCAACAGAAGGCGGGGTACTCGGGCGCTGCGGGTGCAGCGCATGCGCAGCACTCCCAAGGCGTTCGCTCACAGGACGCAACGGCCCCCAGCATGGTCTCCCCCACGCGCCACCCACCTTGGGGGAGTCGCTTGCCGAGATGAGGAAGTTTGTGCCGCTGTTGCACCCCAGGCAGAAGCCCATCCATCGCCACGACGGGTCGGTCGACCCGCTGATCGGCTGGGGCTGCACACAGGCAGGGGGTGAGAGCAGCAACCGTTGCAGGTTGGGTGGGTTGCAGGAGGCGAGGGCCTTGACGCCGAGCGTGCCAAGGTGTGCCAGCCAGCGCCGGCGGGTCAGCCGGCAAGGAAGGGGTGGAACTGCAGAGGGGGGAAGTGTGCCCGGGATGGAAGCACACACTAATGCTCATGCCAGGGCGGGCGGGCGGGCTGATCCTGTTCATGATGTGCCGCTCCACAGCCTTAACCCAAGGGTGTGTGCTGGGAGCTAGAGAGAGGCGTCCGAGTCGTTTGGCGCACGGGCGGGCGCCGCCGCCGGCACGCCGCTGTCACCCCCCCCACACCGAGGACCCCGAGACACACTCCTCCCGTGCCTTGGTCATGTGCAAGTCGTGGAAGTTGCGAGGGGCGGCCATCGCGTGCACGGCGTAGAGCCCGCCAGCTACGCCTGAGACGAGCAGGGCCGCATCATCACTGAACTCGAAGCCCATGGCGCTGCAGGCGCACTAGGGGTGCGTCTCAGCAAGGGAGAGGCGTCCAAGGGCGGTGCGGCAGCCGGTTACAGGCCCTTTGTGTGGGCGCCCCCGCCCAATCACCGCCCGCATCGCGCACGCCGCCGCCGGGCTGCCCACCTCGAGCCAGCTGAGCTTCAAGCGCTCTCTGGTGCCACCCTCCTGCCAGGATCCTGGCTCGCGTGAAGCAGAGCTAAACAAATGGTATAACTGAGAGTGGGGTATCGCGTGAGGCCAGCAGGCATGCAGGCAGGCGGGCGAGGGACTTGAGGAGCGCCGAGGAGCGCCGGCGTGCCGCCAGCTGCTCTCCGCCCGCTGCCTGCACTGCCGCTGCTGCTCTCCTGTCGTCATCCATCTATCCGTCAAGCTTGAGCACCAGGCCCAGGGGGCAGTGGTCGGAGCCCAGCACCTGCAAAATCAGTATAGCCAAGGGACGATAGGAGGGGAGAGCAGGGTTGGTGAGAGGGGAGGTCACAGCCCCTGGTCGCCCGCCTGCCTCCCGGCCTGCCCGCACGCCAGCCGGCAGCGGCCCCTGCTGTGCTGCACGTTGCACCGGGAGCCTCTTGCCCGCCCCCCAGCGGCACCTGTGGCAGGTGGTAGCAGTCATGCACGCGTGGCGCCAGCGAGGCAGACACCAGAAAATGATCCAGCCTCCACCCCTTGTTGTTGGCGCGCGCGTTGAAGCTGCAGCGGTGCGGGGGAGGGAGGGACAGGGCGGGCAGGGGGGGTCGGAGGGTGGGTGGGGCGGGGCGCAGGCGCTGGCAGGCAGATGCAGAGTTTTAACCCCGGGCGCCGTCCCGCCCTGCACCACCACCTTCTCCTCGGGGCTCGAGGCACTGGTGGCGGCAGCAGCAGGCGGAAATGGGCAGCTTCCGCGCACCTCACGCAGCACGAGCTCACCGGTATCCCCAGTACGTGTAGGCCACGTGCCCCGGGGGTACTGCGCCCTGAAGGTGTCCACCAGCCCCGCGCTGCCGAGCAGCTGCTCCTGGAAGGACTGCCGCTCCTCGGGGGTGAAGCCTGCGTCGGGGGAGGGGCGGCCAACCGGAGGGGGGAGCTCAACCGCAGGGGGTGGTCCAACCCAAACAAACATCGACAGACAGTCGCCAGAGTGGAGGCAGGCGGGGCGAAGCCGCGAGCGGCTCTCCCTCCTGGGGAGGTGGTCAACGCAGCATATAAAGCCCAGGAGCAGCGTGGGGCCAGCGCTACAATACCCACCCGCCGACTTGAGGTGCCCTGGCCAACGCAGCAGGGCAGGGGAGGTCCTACCCCCCCCCCCCACCACCACGACCACACACACACACACACACACACACACACCACCCCCCACCCCCCACACCCCCACCCCCACCCCCACCCCCTGCACCCACCCACCCACCCGCCGACGTGAGGTTGCCCTTGGGGTTGTGTATGTCGAGCTCTGTGGGCGCGACGTTCAGGTCGCCGGTCAGCACCACCGGCTTGCCCCGCGCCTCCAGGCCCTTCAGGTAGGCGGCAAAGACTGCGGGGGGCGGGGGGTGGAGGAGCAGAGGGGGCGGGGCAGGTGGAGGGGCAGGGGCAGGGGCAGGGGCAGAGAGGAGGGCAGGAGGGGCTGAAGGTGTTCCGCAACGTGGTGGAGGAGGGCGCGGTCGGCACCACTGGCCTGCCCCGCCTCCAGGCACCTCGGTGGGTGGGCGGGGCGACACACACACACTACCTGCGGGGGGGATGAGGCGGAGGTGAGGGCTGCAGAGGCTTCTCTGCAGCAGGTCCGCATGACCAGCGTGATGCATGCACCTGCACTGTCGCGCCTTGCTGCCACCTCCCCGCCGACTCTCCCGCTGGGGGGTCACCCGTGGCCTCACCCTTGTCCCAGCTGCCCACTCGGTAATCAAGCCGCTTCAGCCCCTCGCCGCTGTTGGGCACCTGGACGGGAGGGATGAGAAGAAGGGGATCATTGCATGGGGAGGAAGCACAACGCGGAAATGAGGAGGCCTCGGGGGCGTTGCAAGCGAAGTGAGGCACCAGGCAGAGGCGAGCAGCACCAGCACCAGCCAGCGGCGGTGGCGGCGGTAGCAGGTGGCAGAGCCGGCAGCAGGTGGCAGAGCCGGCAGCAACAGCAACAGCAACAGCAGCAGCGGCAGCAGCAGCAGCAGCGACGCCACGCCACGGTGCGGCGGGCAGCGGCGGCCCCAGCAGCAGCCGCAGCGGCGGGGCTCACGTAGCAGTTGACGAGGAAGAAGGACGGGAATTCCGCAGTGGTGACGCGCCCCTGAGCAGGGTTGAAGAGTCAGCGCGGGGCGAGCAGCGGCGTCTGAGACTGAGGCAGCGTGTCAGAGCGAGCGCAGGCAAAGGCATCAGGCAGTGCAGTACGTACAGCACAGCGCGCAGCGGTGGAGTGGGCGTCGCTGCAGTGGCACCATTTCCCCCACAAACACACGCCGCCGACGCACCTCGCCGTCGTGCTCTGCTGCACCAATGCCGTAGGTTATCGACAGGGGCTCTTGCCGGCTGAGTATGGCCGTGCCGCTGTAGCCTGCCCGTGCACAAGGGGGGGGGGGGGCGAGAGGCGGAGGCGGGTGATGCCACTTTGCGGCCACGCTCCCAACCTGCCGCCTGCTGCAGCGTGCGCAGTGGGGCCGCCAGCAAGCCGCCCTGCATCTGGAAACTGCGTGCCTCTGCCTGCAACAGCAACAACCAGTGCTGACGAAAACACTGTGGCGCCCTTCCTGCAACCCACCCCCGCCCCCTCCCTGCATCCCCACCCCCGCCCCCGCATCCCACCATCCCACTATCCCTTCACACACCTTTCTTGTCCCGGCTGCAGTTCCAGCTGCAGTGCCAGCCCGGCGGCAGCTCCAGCCCCGCCAGCGCGTCGGCGCAGTGGTCCTCCTGCAGCTTGATCTCCTGGTAGAGCAGAGGCAAGGGAGCAGGGGGAGGAGCGGTTTGGGCAGGTAGGCTGCACACGAGCGCTGTCGTCGCCGCCGCCGCCGCCGCCGCCGCTCTGCTGCCATTGTGCTGCCGCTGGCCCGAGTCCGGGGCAAGCAGGTGATGGCACAACCACGGTGGGGGCACACCTGCAGGCACACAACGTCTGCGCCCTCTGCCTGCGCCAACGCCAGCGGGCTTGGGATGTTCTCCCCCGCCCGCTTGCCGTCAGCCACCTCTTTCACTTTCTTCAAAAGCGCCTGCAACAGGCATGCAGGCACAGCAGGGGAACGATGTCAGTCGGGGGCATGGGCCCGTCCATTTGGGGCGATACAGGGGAGGGCAGCGGCACAGGCAGGCAGGGGATGGTCTCCAAGCCCCTGCTCTCCAACCCTCCTCCACACATTCACCGCCTTTGCACCTCGCCCACCCACCCTCAGCCCCGCCACATTCCACGACAGGATGCGGCAGGCCGGCACGTCCTCTGCCAGCGGCGCCGGCCGCAGGCTGCTGTCCCAAAGAGGGCCCGCTGGCGCCTTGGGCTTGGCGGGCGCCCGCTTTGCCTTGGGCTTGGCCGCTGTCGCGGTTGCAGGGCTGCCCGCCGGCTCGCCGTCGGCAGCGGCAGCGGCAGGCTCAGCCGCAGCGGGCGCATCGGCCTGCGCGTCGGCCTTGCGCTTGCGTGGAGGCCTGTTTCAGGGGGATTCCAGGTAAGTGTCCTCAACAGCTGCAGGCGTAGGGGCAGAGGCGAGGTCCGCAACAGTTGCGACAGCTTCCGTTCCGCTGCCACTCACATCGCGGCGGCGGCGGCGGCAGCAGCAAAGGGGCGGACGAGGGCGGCCCGGCTCGTCACAGACGCCCTGTAGACACCGGAAATGCTCGCTAGCATGCACGGGGGGCAACTGGGAGGCTCGAGCCCTCCTTCGATCGCAAGAACTTTTGCGGCGAGTAGCACGCCTGCAGGCAATCGTAGCAGGTTGGGTGCACCCCCGGTGGTGTTTACAGCTTGCGGGCAGCGCAATTCGAGAAATGGTTGGCTCGGGGACGCGGTGGAAACCTTCATGACCGGCGCTCCTCTTCGGCCGTGCCCCGATGTCGGTGTTGCGTGTATGTGCACTTTTCGTGTCGATCGGAGATACTGCTAGCGGAGTCCCAGCTTTCTAGGCGCACTGCCGGTGATGGCGGCTCCCGACGAACAGGATGGTGAGCGGAGGGCGGCGCGCTTCCTACAATATCTGTGTGTATCTCTTAGGGCTGCCGCTGCCGATACCGGAGCGCGTTGAAACGCCCCTGCGCGCCTCCCTCACCTCCCGCCTCCTCTCCCCCGCCCCTACGCAGTCTTCAAGGACGTCAAGGTGGGTATCGATTGCGGTTGAAACGAGTAGCAGCGCGGCACAGCATGCAGAGCCAGCAACTGGCCAGCGCCGAGCGACTTCATTGTCGTCGGCGGCGGCAGGCAGTCAGGGTGCCCTGCCCTGCCCCACCACCCCACCTCACGCCTCCCCGCTCCCTTTGCGACCGACAGGTGCTCACTGTGAGCGAGGTGGGCGTGCTGTTTGAGCGCAACTTGGAGATGTGGCAGCGGCGCGACCCAGACTACCAGGTGTGGCCCTTCCCTAGCCGCCGCCCGCTCTCCCCTGCTGTCCTGCCATTGCAGCTGTCGGCTCCCTCTGGACGCGGGCGTGGCGGCGCAGCAGGTGGTGGCGTTGAGCGTGAGCTCTCCACGTTCACCGTGTCGCCCCTTGCTTCCTGTGCCGCCCCGCCCCCGCCCACAGCCCTCTGCCATGCTGGCCAAGGCGGCAGAGTATGCGCAGCGCTTTGCGACCAACAAGAACAAGGACACCGTGCAGAAGATTCGAGAGTGAGGCCTGCTGGGGCTGGTGCCGTCGAAGGGTGGCTTGCAGGAGCCGTGTGGCGGCTGCAGGAGGGGGCGACGGCAGGGGCAGCTGGCCTGCAGCACTTTCCCCCCTGCACACTCCTGCTGCTCACCACCAGCCCACTCACCCTTCGCCCTCCACCTCCCTTCTCATCCCCGCAGGCTGCTGGCCAGCCGGCAGTTGACTGAGCTGGAGCTTGGCCTCGTGGCAAACCTGTCCATAGAGACGGCGGACGAAGCCAAGAAGCTGGTGCCCACGCTAGATGTGGGTTGCGGGCAGGGGCGGGGCAGGGGCGGGGCAGGGGCGGGGCGGGGCGCGGCACGGGAGCTCGAGCGCCTCCTCCAACACCTCCTACTGTTTGGCTGCCCGCCCCTCTTTACAGCCGCCTGCGTGCCACCCTTGCGTGCGGTAGTAGAGCGACAATGAGCCGGGCTGAACCCTCAAACTGCCGCCCGCGTCCCATGCCTGCATGCTCTCCCTTCACACCCGCACGCGTTGAAGCGGACACCCCCGTCACCAGCAGCTCCTTCCACCCCCTGTCTGCAGCGGTACAGCGATGAAGACCTTGACTCGATGCTCAAAGAGCTCGCGACCTACCGAGAGTTTGAGTGATCAGCAGCGCTGCTGCTGCTGCTGCTGCGCTCCGCGCACTGCTGCGCTGCTGGCGCTCCAGTGCTCTCCTGCCCTGCCGGCGCCTGCAGCCAGAGCTTGATGCTGCCCCTTGACCCGACCCGCTGACTGAAAGACACCTCTCACTTCACAATCTTGTTGCCCTTTACTTCCTGACGCCTTTGACCAGACCAGGCTGCCCCTTCCCTCTGTGGCTACCTTCCCCCTCGCCGCTGCTTGCTCGCCGCTCCCGCCGCTTTCCACCTTGCTCAGCTCTGCTCCCCACTCTCTGCGGCTTCAGCACTTTCTTGCATCGCCCGGCTTCAAGCCAGGCCGAAACAATCATTCGGTGCTGCTGAGAGCGTGCACGGTGCACGGCATGGCGGCAATGGGGAGTGGAGGGGGAGTGGAGGAAGGCAGAGACGGGCAGCAAGGAACAAGCAGGGAGCAAGCAGCACAGGGAAACGGGAGCAGCAGGGAGACGAGAGAAGCAAACGGGAGCAGCAGGGAGAGGAGAGAAGCGGCGAGACGAAGGTGAAGCAAGGGGGCATGGGACGAAAGGCTCACTCGGGCCAAGACGAGGTGCGAGGGCCATCAGTGCCGCACGACGAGGGGCGGCCGCGGCGCCTTGGCTGCAGCCTCTGCCGCAAGCCGCGCCGCCCGCTGCTGGTCAGTCTCGACGAGCAGCAAGTGGCGCACCTGCAAGGGATGCAACGCGAGCGATTGGTGAGCGCCAGGGGCAGCCCTGCCTCCTGCCACAGACTGCTGCCGCACTCTGCTTGCCGGCCCGCAAGCGCGTCGCCCGTCCAACGCGCCGGCAACAGACAGCCGTCAGATGGCAACCCCGAACATACACGTGCGTAGCAGCAGCTGACCTTGTTGATGGCCCCGCGGACGTGCTCCTTGTTTGGCTGCTGCACCGTCTGCTGGCGGTAGCGCAGCCCCAGGCCCTGCAGGATGCGCACGTGGTGCTCCCGCGTGCCAGCAAAGCTGCGCTTCAGCGTGATGAACAGCGACTGCACCGGCGCTGACATGGCTGAGCTGCAAGAGATTTTGCACTGCTGGCAACTGCGATAGGAGGGGAGCAAACGGGGGGCGGGCGGCACGTCGGCACCTGGCAGTGGGCGTCGGCAGGCGGCGGCGGCAGGGGAGGTGGCAGCAAGGCGTCTGGCGACGCCATTGCTGCAGCTATCCGCTTGCGCACATCACACGCTGCACATCCGTAGTGCGGGGTGGCACGCAGAGGGGGCGTGCTCGCCTGAGAGCGGGGCTTGGACTCGGGGGGGGGGGGGGGGCGGCGGCGGCACTTCCGGTAGTGATTCTTGGCACTGCAGAGCTTTATGTCACGAGCGAAGCGCGTTTGAGCGAGGGTTTCGGCGAGGTGGTCGGACGCTTGGTCGAAGGCGAGCTCCTCCTGCTCAAGTGGACACTGACTTGCCGCGTGAAGCGCGATTGCAGAATGCACGCGCCAGAAGAGAGCTATGGGCAGTGGGCTGCATGGCGAAGCTGGGTGCGTCTGATTGCGCCACTCTCCCCACTCCATCGCCCCATCGCCTCCTTTCTTCGCTCGTCCGATACCACCGGTAGCCATGCAGGCGGTCGCGACCGTCGCCCCACTGGCCGCCGCGCCTGCGGCCGTCCGTGGCACCCGCCACGCGCCCGCTGTCCGTGGCCTGCCCACCCTGCGGTTCAGCCACCAGCAGCAACAACGCGCGGTGGCGACGCGCGCGCTGGGAGGTGCGACAGGGCTGGACGGCGGTGTGCCCGCGCTTGGGCCGCTCGCTTTCAGGCCCCACCCTGCTGGCTGAGCAGCTGGCTGGATACCTTTCAGCCATGCCTACAGCCTTTGCTTGACATCAGCAGGCAGGCAAGGTTGTGCAGTCGTGCACGCGACGACATGCATGCGCACCAGCCCGGTTCCAGGCAGCGAAGCGTCGGTCCGAGACGCGAGGCCCTCCCCCCCCATGCTGCTGCAGACAGCTCGACTGACAAGAAGGGCATTCGCCGTGAGGACGAGCCTGAGGAGTGAGTGCTTTCCAAGGTGGCTGTCAGCCCTCTTGAGCTGTGAAGCAGATGTATAGGCACAGGGCAGGGGAGGTTGGCACAGGCGTGAAGTCGTAGGTGCGGCTGATAGGGCAGGCAGGCAGGCAGGCAGGAACTGGCTGTCAAAGCAGGCATGTAAGCGGTGCACTCCAGATCGAGACTGGCGAGTGAAAGCGGGCAATGTGTGGCCAGCTGGCCAGGGAGGGGATGCGCGGGCATGGCGGTGACGCGCAGGCGAGGGATGCACGGTGCGCCAGCTCGTCGCCCCAGGTGCCACCCCGTCTGGCTCATCCGCCCACTGCCCTGCCCCTCCCACCAACGTTAGGTACTGGACCAGCGAGGCAGAGCGGGCGGGCAAGAGCCCTTTCCAGGACCCACTCGCACAGATTGGTGAGGGGGGCAGGGGGCGGCAGGGGGGGCAGGGCGGCAGGGCGGGGCGTGATGGGAGCGGGTTGGGCGGAATTGGCAGGAGTGCAAGCGGCCTTCCTGCAGGACCCGCGTGCACAGGGTGGTTGCTGCGGGGGTGACAACAGGGGGGCCACAGGGGCGGCTGCTGGGCGTCGCAGGCAGGCCTGGACGCCCGCGCAGCGCGCCAACCCACGGCGTGACGTGCGCTGGCTGTGCCCCTACACCCTGCGCCCCCAGCACCCGCGCACCCGCGCACCCACCCACCCACCCACCCTCGGCCCCCGCTCCCTGCAGGCATCCTGGCCATCCTCTTCCCCTTCATCTTCCTTGCTCTGGCCATTGCCTTTGGCTGGGTGGACCTCAACGCTGGACGCTAGGCGCCTGGACCCATGCTGGCACCTGGATACATGTAGTCGCCTGCTCAGCTCACCCACGTCGTCGACAGCAGGCTCGGCATGCACCAGCAGCCCTGCTGGTGGCGCCGCGGCGCGCGCGTTCTTGAGCGTCTCTTCACCTTGGCCCCTCCCCTCCCCATCCTGCCCGATGCTAGCCCAGCCCTGCGCTCCCTCGCCCCCTCCCCCATTCGCCGCCTAAGCTCCCGCCGCACACGCTTCCTCTCCTCCCTGCCCTCCCTGCCGCATTCTCTCCCACCATTCCCCCCACGCACTCGAGAAGATACGACCCTGCCTTGTCACCCATTCTTTGCCGCTGCCGTTTTTGCTGCTGGCGCCGGCCCTCTGTCCCTTCCCGCTGCCCCACCTGACGCCGCTCTGCAACCCACTGCCGGGCGGGCGCGCACGGGGCAGGCAGGCAGCCGGGGTGGGATGCAGGTGCTGGGATGGACAGCTTGCAGGAGATCGCTCGGTTCTTTCTTGGCGAGGAAGATGTGGCTGCGTCCCCCGGGAGAACGCGTCAATGCAGGGGAGGGGGCGGCGGGCCAGACCAGCAGGCGCCACAGACGGCGACGACCTGTCCACATGTTGGCCTTGGTAATATATGCTCATGTCGTCCCGGTACACACCATCTCAGCCTGCCGCTGCGGCCCCACACCTTTCCACGCGGCACTCCGTCCGGCGTGCGCTACAGCAGGCCGGAGCAGCGAGAGGCAGTGCTGCAGGAAGGGTCGGGGCGTCGGCCGGCCGGACGCCACAACTGCACCCGGCGGCGGCGGGGGGGGGGTGCTCCTGCAGTTATGTCGCACTCCTCCTTGCAGCGCTGCCTCTCGCTGCCCCGGCCTGCTGCAGCCCTTTTCTGGAGATCCCAGGGCGCGTGAAGTCCCTGCCGGCCGCACCTGCGGCCGGCTGACCTGGCAGATGCAGTCTTCTGCGCCCGCCAGCCTGGCAGGCGCGAGGCACCGCAGCGGCGCCGCGCCGACGCCCCATGCCGGTGCTGCAGTGCGAGCCGTCCCCGCAGTCGTGCAGGCCGCTGCATGCTGCATGTGCTTGCCGGCCGCCTTAAACAGACAGTATCGGATGGAGGGCGACAAGCAGCAGGCGGCAAGAAACACGGCGCCGCCGCCGCAGCAGGCCCGCACCTTGTCAGGCCACCTGCCCTGCGGCTGGCTGGCGCAGCCCTGCACCAAAGTGGAGGCAGCTTGACAAAATGAGCCGCCGTGGGCGATGATTAAAGGCCTGGTTGGTCAGGATAGATAGCTGAATATGAGGTGGTCAAGCAGGTGGGCGGCATGATGACATACAGAGGGGTCGGGGTTCAAAAGGACACCAGGCACACGAGAGGGAGCAAGGCGTGGCGTGGCAATCGTGGGTGGCCGCATGGCAGAGGTACAGGGCGGGCGGCATGAGGAGGCGCACAGCGGCGCCAAACAGAGGGGCGCGTCAGTCAAACATCTCACTAAACATGTTGGCATACTGGCTGGAAGGAGGCGCCGCCTGGGCCCGCTGCGGCAGCGGCATCGGCGGCAGCCCGCCGCCCAGGCCGCCTCCCATGCCGCCCATCCCGGCCATGCCCATCGGCGGGGGCATCATCGGCTGGGGCATCATCGGCGCGGGCATGGGCGGCGGCACCATCGCCGCGGGGGCGGGCATGGGCGGTGGCATGAGTGGCAGGCTGCCGCCCCCGCCCCCACCTGCCAGCTGTTTCGCCCGTGCCTGCTGCACCAGCAGGTGCAGGTTGCGGAACAGGGCCACCTGCTCCGGGGGGCTGCGACCCAGGAAGGACTGGATCTTGTGCTCGCCGATGCCCAGCTCCCGAGCGTAGTGCACGATGGCGGCGCCCACCATCTGCACGTGCTGCGGCGTCACGCCGCCGCCCGACACACCCTGCGCCGCCAGCGGCTCCTGCTGCCCAGGGGTGGGCATCATGTCTGCTGGGGGCTGCATCGGGACCAAGCCGCTGCCGGACATGCCGCCGAGCTGCATGCTGCCGCTGGGCATGCCGCCGAGCTGCATGCTGCCGCCAGGCATGCTGCTGCCAGCCAGACCGTTGCCAGACAGGCCGTTTCGTAAGCCTGGCAGCATGGGATGATGACTCATGCCAGGAGGGCCGCCTCGCAGGCCCAGCATCCCAGGCATGCCTCCAGACATGCCCAAGCCGTTGCCGCTGCTGCCCAGCTGCGCCGGCAAGCTCAACGGCTGCTGCGGCGTGGGCAGCACTGGCTGCAGCGCCGCAGGCGGCGTGCCGCGCTGCGCCGCCAGCAGGGCCGCCGACTGCGGCGACGGCTGCTGCCGCGCGCCGCTGGCTGACCACTTGGCCGACTGCGCCCCTGAGTCGGAGGCGGGGCGCTTGCGCTGCCGCGGCTTGGGCTGGCTGCGTGCCTCTGTGCGCGCCTCCAGCTCCTCCGCTGCCTCGTCCTGCTGCAGCGACCCCTCGCCGGGCTGGTACTCTGCCGACGCTCGGCTGGCCCCGCCGGCGGCGGCGGCGCTCTTGCTGCGTGCGCTGCCGCTGGCTTCGCTGTCGCTGCTGTCCACCTCCTCCTCCTCCTCCTCCTCCTTGCGCAGCAGCTCTGCGAGGCGGTTGTTGGCACGACGTGGGCGCAGCGTGCGTCGCGGCGGTTCGGGGTCTGCCGCGCGCGGCGCCGCCGGTGGGCGTTTGGGCGGCGCCGCCGTGCTCTGCTGCTGCTGCTGCTGCTGCTGCTGCTGCTGCTGCTGCGCTGCCCCTGATGCAGCAGCAGCAGCTGGCATGCCTTCAACGCCCTGCTGCGCTTGCTGTGCCTGCAGCGTCTGCTGCAGCTGCTGCCGCACGGCAACCCGCGCCGCCAGCTGCTCCTTCTGCCGCTGCTGCAGGAGCTGCTGCTGCTGCTGCAGCGCCCGCGACTCCTCTGACGTCAGCGCGTGCAGCGAGGGGCCCCACTCCTCCCACTGCTCCGGCTCGCGCAGGCAGCTGCAGGCAGGGGCGACCAGGGCGGGACGGTTGAGCACCGAGCACAGCGTGTGGTTTGCTCACGCGGCGACGGCCTGTGCACGGCGGCAGCCCGGGGGCGCTGCGCATGCCAGGGCTGCAGCCTCCCGTGCCCTGGCACCAGTGTGCACACCGATGCGCGCTTCGCCCTTCCCCTCCCTGCCAACCTTCAAAACCGTACCTAGAGGAGAAGGCGCTGCGCAGGCTGCCAGCGTCGGTGGCCGGCGGCGCCGCCCCTTCGGAGATGCGAGGCGTGGGGAGCTGCAGGTTGGTGGGCGCCGCGCGGCGCAGCTTGCCCAGCTGCAGCACGGGAGGTGGCGGGCGAGCAGGGGGCATGAGTGAACTGGCAACAAAAGCACGCCCCCAGCACGTACACCTTGCGTCCGCTCGACGTGTAGGAACTGCGGCGACCAGTGCTGCGTCACGGCTGCCTTGCTGACACAACGTCGGCACACCGCTCCGCCGCCCTCTAGCCCAACCGGGACTTGCTACCTCCACGCAGCAACCTTCTCATGCCAGTCCATCTGGTCGCTGTAGGTCCCCCCCCCTCGGGCCGCAGCAAGCTCCCGCCCACGAGGCCGGGGATACTGTTTGGGTGCGCGTGCGCCAAAGTGCACGCCGAGGCCACCCACCCACCTCGATGCGGATGGCAGCGGCCACAGCGGCGCCATGGGAAGGCTCCAGCCCCAAGTCGGAGCACAGCTCTGCAGCAAACTCTTCCGGCGTCGGCGCTGCCGCGTGCAGGTCCCACCAAAACTGGTCACGCAGGCGGAAGGTGCCCCCCAGCACCAGGTTCAGCCTGGGGCAGGCGGGGGGGGAGGAGCAGGGGGCGGGGGCGAGGGTGGGCGAGCCGCAGGGGAGGGGGCGAGCAGCGGCACGGGCACAGACGGCGGCGCGGCGGCGGCGCGAAGAGGACGCTGCAGAATCCTGAGGCCCTGCCGTGCAACCTTCCTGTGACCCTGCTTTAATCCGCTCCCCCCTTTCCCTCCCTGATCCACCCACTTGATGAGTTCGCGGCGCGGCTCGGGCCCCACCACCGGCGGCGGCACGTTGGCGCACCAGTCTGCGACTTGCGAGCGCACCGCCTCGGCCACCTGTAGTTAAAAGGATGATGCAGCGTCACCATGAACTGCTACTGCTTGCTGTAGCACGGGCGGAGGAGGGTGGAAGGATTTGACAAGCACCGTGCCTGAGCGCCACAACTCACGGGGCGACGGAAGTGCAGCGGCACGCCCAGGTCGCGCACAAAGCCCTCGCTGAACTCCGCCAGCTCCTCGTCCGCAGCAGCAACGGGCCAAAGCACCCAGTCCTGCAGCGTGCCGCGGCTGGAGCCCATCGTGAGCTGCACTGGCACGAGCTCTGGGAGCCGCGCGCGCACAGGCGGCGCAGCGGCTGCTGCCGCCATGACGGCGCACGCGCCCGAGAAAGCGCGCGGCGGAACGAGCAGCCAGGAGCGAACGTGGCCGAGCGGCACCAAAACCAGTCCTCCTGAGGGAGGCGGGAGGCGGCCCTCCGCGCCCAGCAACAAGGGGACGGCAGTGGAGAGTAAAGCACAGCGCAGCACCACCCGAACCATTCAACATCAACAGCCCGCCGCCGCCAGGCGCGCTGCCTGCGCCCGCCGCCTCATGCCGCCGGCACGAGCCGCGCCGCCACATCACGCAGCTTCTTCCCCGTCTTCGCGCAAAAAAAGAGCCGCAGGCAGCACATCCAAGGGCGCGTTGCGTGATCTATGGCTGCCTTGGACGGCCATGGCGAAGACGGCGGCGCGTTGGGCGGCGGCGCGTTGGCCGCCGCTGCCGCGCCAGCCGCTCCCCACCTGCCGCCCTCAGGTGGCAGCAGCGCCCTGGGCGGCTTCCTGGCTGGCGCGGCGCTCGTGCTAGTGCTCGGCGCTCTGGCATGGCGCCGCTGGCGCACCTCCAACCGCCGCGAGCTGCACCGCCAGCGGCAGCACGCTGCGCTTCGAGAGCTGTCTGCGATGGACGCTCAGGAGCTGCGCCAGCTGTTGGGCGGCCTCGAACTGCCCTCTTGGGTGAGCTGGGCGATAAGTGAGCGGGCTGCGCAGGGCAGGGCTAGCGCGGGTGCAGTGCCACCGAACGTGCGGGGGAGGACGTGTCCAGCGTACGACGTGAAACCTGGCGTGGAGGGGGGAGGCGCCGGTAGAGGTTTTGGCAAAGCAGCACCTGCCAGCTCTATTGCCAGTGACACTGCAACAGTTACTGCAACCGCTCTTGCCTCCAAGGCAGAGTCTGCTTGCCGCCGCCCCGCCTGCTGGCCTGCCTGCCCGCCCGCCCGCCCCTTTTGTCAGCGGGTGGCATGTCTCTGCCGACTGCCGCGTCGCCCGCCATCCCCTCCCTTGTGCCCCATATCAATGCGCCCCCGTTAGGCCGTGTATCCAGACCACCAGCGCGTGGCGTGGCTCAACACAGTTGTGAAGCAGTTATGGCCATTCGCCGCGCGGTGTGTCTGCGCGTGGGCAGAAGAGGCCGTACCGGGGCTGCTGCTCGAGAACAAGCCCGCCTGGATGCGCTCGATCAAGCTCAAGCACTTCAGGTACGGTCGCACGGGGAGGGCTGGGGGGCGGTTGCTGAGTGCAGCAAGCAGCTGCTGCTCACCCTGCTGCCAGCTTGCAGATCGCCCCTTGCCCACCAGTCAATTCTCTTCTCTAGCCCGCCCGCCCCACCTGCGCGCCCCCCGCTGCCCGCCCGCCCCCCGCCCCCCCCCCCCCCCCGCCGCAGCATGGGCACCGTGCCGCCAGAGCCGCTCGGGGTCAAAGTGTTTGGAGAGGGGGAGACGCGCAGCGACGAGGTGAAGTTGGTGTGCGTGTGTGTGGGTCAGGTGCGTGCAGATGGGCACGCCATTTGGGCAGGGAGGGGAGCAGAAGGGCACCCCCACCAACCCCCACCCACCCACCCACCCACCCACCCACCCACCCACCACCGACCTTCACAATTCAAGCACCCCCACCAACCACGGACCTTCACAATGCAAGCACCCCCACCCACCACCCACCACCCGCCATCCACAATTCATGCCTCTCAACGCCCCCATTACGCGTCTCGCTCGTCCCTCCGACCAGGTGACCATCGACATCGACTTTACGTGGCCAGGAGAGCAGGAGATTGCGCTGGTGGCGCGCCCGGTGCCCAAAGCAGCCAACTATGCGGTGACGCGGCTGCCGGGGGCGGCGCAGATAGTCGACCTGGTGAGCGGGGTGCGCACGCACGCTGGGGGACAGCCTCTGTTCCCCGAGGGAAGCAGCAGTTGGTCGGCACACGGCGCTCGCCCTCCCCTCCACGCCCTTTTGCCACGCCTCGCCCTCCCCTCCACGCCCTTTTGGCACGCCTCGCCCTCCCCTCCCCGCCCTTTCCGCACGCCTCGCCCTCTGCTTCCCAGCCCTGCGGTCCCTGCTCGTTGCCTCTCCCCAGCTGCCAGCCGCCAGCTGAGCAACGCAGCAGCGGTCGAGGCTTCGATGCGCCGCCTCTTGCCCGCCCGCACGCACGCTTGCACCCTACGCGCATTCACAACCCCGCCCATGCGCGTTGACCCTCCCCCCCCGCTCCCTCGTTCCCTCATGGCCCCTGCCAGCTGAGCAACACAGTGGTAATCAAGGCGTCGATGGAGCGCCTCACGCTGCAAGGCCGCCTGCGCGTCATGCTGCGCCCGCTGATCAGCCAGGTGCCGCTCATTGGCGCGGGTGAGAGCTGCTGCAGGCAACTCATGCAGCTGCCTGTAGTGTACTGCCGACATGGTATGTGATAGAGGGCCGGAGTGCAGTGCCTGCCTGCACATCAGGCTCCTCACGCCGCCTCACCGACAACCGCTGCTTTGCTGCCGGGAAGTGCACACAGGGGCAAAGCAAGCAATGGGTGCCAGACAGCAGCGTGTGTAGCACTGTTATCGCTTGCCAACACTGGCAGCGCAGCAGCAACATTCTGACCTTCTGCATCCTTCCACCCTCCACTGCACATGGCACCGCTCTACTTTGCGTCCCCCCCCCTTTGCCCCGACCGTGCTGCCTCCGGGGAATGGCGGTTTCACGCTGGACCCCGCCTCCCTCCTCCCTCCATCCTTGATCTGCTCTGCTCCTGCAGTCCAAGTGGCCTTCACCCAAGTGCCCTCCTTCTCCTTCGACCTAACCGTGCTGGGCGGCGACGCCAGCCTGCTGCCCGGCCTGGAGGCCTGGATGAACGGGATGATCAAGGACACGCTGCTGCAGCCGTTTGTGCTGCCCGAGCGGTGCGCAGGAGCGGCTCTTGCTGTGGGGCGGCACCTGGTGTGCACCTTGCACGCCCCAGCTGGGGCTCCCCACGGGAAGCAAACGGAGAGCGGTAGCGGGCAGCCCGCCGGCTGCTGGCACGAGAGCAGCGGCAGCCCACAACAGGGCGCCCGCAGGGCAGCGTCGGCAGCAGGGCTGCAGGCACGTGCACGCCCGCCCTGCGCACCTGTGCCTCGACTCCACCAACACAAGTGCCCCACTGATATGCCTGGCATGGTGGCCTCCCTGGCTCTCCCCCCCTGCCCCCCCCCCCCCCCCCACACACACACACACACACCCCACCCACCCCACCCCCACCCCCCCCCCACCCACCCCACCACACCACACCACACACACACACACACACACACACACACACACACACACACACACACACACACACACACACACACACACACACACACACACACACACACACACACACACACACACACACACACACACCACACACACACACACACACACACACACACACACACACACACACACACACACACACACACACACACACACACACACACACACACACACACACACACACACACACCCACCCACCCACCCACCCACCCACCCACCCACCCACCCACCCACCCACCCACCCACCCACCCACCCACCCACCCACCCACCCACCCACCCACCACCACCACCACCACCACCACCACCACCACCACCACACCACCACACCCCATGCAGCCTGGTCATACCCATGGTCGACACTGCCTCCCCAGGCTTCGACCGACCACGCGGAGTGCTGCAGGTGTGCGGGACGCGCACTGCTAGAGGGGGCTGCTGTGGGGCCTGCGTTGCTGCTGTGCTGTGGGCTGCTGCCAGCAAGCGGCCGCGCCGCGGCATGGCGGTCTGCATGCCGCCTGCGCCCACCCCCGCCGGCCCCGCCTGGCGGTTGCCGGCTAACAGCGGCGTGACGTGCTGCTGCAACCGCTGCTGCAGGTGCAAGTTATCGAGGCGCACGGCGTGCCTCGCATGGACATGTTCAGCAAGTCGGGTGGGCGGGAGGGACCCCGAGGACGGGCGAAGTTAGGAGAGGGGGGCAGGGGTGCAGCACGTGCAGCGCGTGCAGGCAGCGGGCGTGGCAGCTGGGACAGCGCCACCGTGGTGAAGGTGTTCTCAGCGGATGTGGAAGGGAATGCGGCAGGTGGGATGAAGGGGTGATGGAAGGCAGGGAGTACAGGCTGCTTCCCCCATAGCCTGCCGCTGCCACCGCCCCCCCCGTCTCTGCCTACACGCCCACCGCCTCGCCCCTGCAGACCCTTACGTCGAGCTCTTTGTGCGAGAAAAACCAAAGTGAAGACGCAGGTGGGCGGCCAGGGGGAGGGAGGCATCTTCTCGGCTGGCATCGCCGCGCCCGGGGCCCTGCTGCCAGCACCGGCGTGACGGCACGGTAGGAGATTGTCGCACCTGGCGGACAGCCAGTCGGCTCTCCCCTGCCCACAGCGAACACACGCCCATCCCTGGGCGGACGCCTTGCTCAACGCGCTTGCCCTGCTTGCGTCGCCGACTGTTTTCCGCGCCGCCCCTTTCTGTGCTGATGGTGCAATCAATCAATCAATCAATCAATCAATCAATCAATCAATCAATCAATCAATCAATCAATCAATCAATCAATCAATCAATCAATCAATCAATCAATCAATCAATCAATCAATCAATCAATCAATCAATCAATCAATCAATCAATCAATCATCAATCAATCAATCAATCAATCAATCAATCAATCAATCAATCAATCAATCAATCAATCAATCAATCAATCAATCAATCAATCAATCAATCAATCAATCAATCAATCAATCAATCAATCAATCAATCAATCAATCAATCAATCAATCAATCAATCATCAATCAATCAATCAATCAATCAATCAATCAATCAATCAATCAATCAATCAATCAATCAATCAATCAATCAATGCAGGTCATTGAGAACGACCACAGGCCGCACTGGGACGAGTCCTTCACGCTGCTGGTGCACTACCCAGACACGCAGGCGGGCCGGGGGGGCTGCATGCGCTCGCTGGTGGTGGTGCGACCATGTGAAGGCAGGGCCGCCTCTCCCGCCTGCTTGGCCGCATCCACCGTCATATGCCCACAACGCAACACCCAACGTCCTGCCCAAATGCAACAGCTGCTGACCGCGCGGCTCGTGGATTACGACCCGTTTGATGCAGACGATGAGATAGGTGGGGATGTGGGAGGGTGGAGGGTGTGCGGACGCCTGTTCCCCTGCTGGCTGCCGTCCCGGAGCCCCCCAGAGCTCCCTCTGTCGACCAGCCCTCCTCCTGCCTACCTGCCTGCCTCCTGCCTACCTGGTGGCACCTCTGTGCTCTGAGAGAAGCACCAGGCATTGCTGAATGCACACACATGCTTGCACCGGTTCCTCGTGGCAACAGGGCGGGTGGAGCTGCCACTGAAGGAGCTGCGCGGGCGCAGCGGCGCAGACGTGGATGCCTGGTACGACGTCGAACCACCGCACCAGGCGCAGCCAGCTGCCGCCAAGTACTTCACAACGGTCAGCAAGGGGGCAGGCGAGGGTGGCGGGACAGCGGAGGGAGGCGGGACGCAAGGAGGACCAGGGGCTGGCTGGCGGGCAGTCGGGCGCAACGCGGCTGTGTAGCGCTGTACCCTGCATAGCCGCTGCCTCACTGCATGGTTGAGCGCGGCCCTACAGATCTCGTGCACCCCTGTTGGTTGGCTAGCAGCGGACACGAGGGCAGGCCTGCCTGGCGGGTCTGCTGCGGCTCCGCTGCTTCCTGAGTGCCGCCACCGCATCTGTCAACCTGCAAGCAGGCCGCCGGCCCCATTGCAGCGGGCGTGAAAGTGGGGCAGAAGGCAATCGGGATGCTGATACGGCCGTGGGAGGTGCGGCAGCTGCTGCCAGGCAAGAAAGGCAGAAAGAAGAAGTGCCGCCTGCACCTCAAGGTGGGTGGGGGGGTGGGGGGGCGGGCGGGCGGGTGGGCGGGGTCAGTATTTCTGGGCAGACCTCACTGCAAGCTGCCTGATGCAGCGGCTGCCACGCGGGCGGCGGTTGTTGGTTCCAGCAGGCGTTGCAGAAAGCAGGCGAGCCGCTTGCTCCCGCAGGCAGAATCGAGGGAGACGGGGTTGCTGGACAGCTGGCGCAGCAGGCTGGGCCTACGCCCCTGCCGCATCACCCACTCAGCTGTCCGTCTGTGCACCTACCACCGCACTGCAGCTGTCGCTGCTTGAATTTGAGGACGAGGAGGTGCAGGTTGCATTGGAGGAGCAGCGAGGCCCGGGAGCAGGCGACATGTGAGCAGCGTGGGGCAGCGGGCTTCTTGGCTCGTCGGCACAGCGCAGCGGCGCACAGCGTGCCCGTTCTGCCTGGCAGCGGCGACCGCCAGCGGCAGCAGCAACCACCCGCTGGGCAACCCTCGCATCAGCCTGTGCTGCCAGGCTCACACCCCACCCGACCGTCATCCCGTTCCGCCTGCCCACCCGGCCTTCCCAAGCAGGTATGGAGGCTCACGCCCGCGGGGCAACGGCGGGCGCCACATCCGCCCGGCCGTGCGCAAGGCGCTGCAGGGCGGCGTGCTGGTGCTGCGGGTGCTGCGGGTGGGTGCCGTGCTGTGCTGTGCTGTGCTGTGCTGCGCCGCGGGTGCTGAGGGCGAGCGCTGGGAGGAGGACCTGCAGGGGAGTGGTGCAGGTCCTGTAGGAGGGCAGCGGCGGAGAGCGGGCGTGTAGATGCAGGTCGATGCAAGATGCATGTCAGGTGGAAAGCCCGCCTATGACCCTTAAGGGACGGGCCAGCCTTCCCCGCCATCAGGCTGTTGCTTCGAGCCTGAAGGGTTACGCACCGTCTTGGGGGGCGCTGCAGGTGGAAAGCCTGGCGGGCAAGCCGGTGCTGCTGGGCGGCTGGACGCATAGCGTGCAGGCGAGCGCATGCGCTGAGGCGCTGTGTGGGACAGCTGCAGCAGGGGGCGATCGCGGGGGGGGGGGCCGGTACAGATGGAGAGAGAGGTGGATGATTCTGGCTGCACCTGCCTGACGGCCCACCCAGCCCGCCTGCTTGCTTGCCTGCTTGCCTGCAGGCTCCAGCCCTTGTTGCCGCCACTGGTGGCAGCACAGAAACATGACATCACGCACCCTGCGCTACCAAGCACACTGCCCCCGCAGGTCCGCGTGTGGTTTGCGGGGCAGGGCAAGCGCACGCGCACGGTGCGCGGCCGGCGGTTTGCCTACTCAGTTGATCAAGAGGTGGGTGGGAGGGGGGCTGTGCTGAGGTGTGGAATGACGTGAGGGGGACATCAGGGCAAGGGCAAGGCCGGAGGGGTCAGGAGGGTGGGCAGAGCCACCGGCACCCATTCGCCCGCCCACCGCCCCACCGCTTCCACCCCTCCTCTCCTGCAGCTCGAGTTTGTGATTGGCGGCGACGCGGCGCAGCAGCCGCACAACATAGAGGTGGAGGTGTGGGACATGCACTGGCGCAACAGTGAGTAGGCAGCAGGGGGGGCACCATGTGTGCGCCGCCTCGGTGGGTCTGGCAGCGGCGCAACGCAGCGCCACCCGGCACCTGCTCCTGCTCCCATGACCGCCGTTGCGCCGCTGCTCCCCCTTCTGCGCCGTTTTGGTTCGCGGAACCGTTGCGCCTGCACCCTGCCCGCTGCAGCCTTCCAAGGGCGCGCCAGCGTGCCGCTGCGCGCTGTGCGGGACGCCCAGCTGTGGCGCAACACGCTGGAACTGGAGGGTGTGCAGCAGGTGGGCTCAGGCAGGCAGTTGCATCCGTACTGTCAGCTCCATTTACCGAGGCTGTGGACCCTTGCATGCGATGCTCAAGGCACGACGGCGGGGGGTGGTGGCGCCGAGGGGTGGCTGCCAGAACTGTGTCGTGCAGCAGGGGCGCCCCTGCAGGGGGGGCGCGCGGCTCGTGCGCGCAGGGGCGTGCCCTGCGATATCAAAAGAAACACGCGCAAGTGCCCCGCCTGCCCATCCTGCAGGGCCGCATCTCTTTGGAGGCGCAGTGGCTGCCTGCGTTTGGGGCCTGAACGCGCGCAGACGGAGGGATAGCCGGCGCGACGCGATAGCCGGGACCGCCCTCCCGCCGTCGCCTGCACCGGCAGCGCTGCCCTCGTCCTGCCTGCCTCGTCTGCTTCCTTGCGCCCGTGGGTGTTAACGATCATTCAGGTGCCGGGTCATGCAGGCGAGCCGACCAGGTGTGCCATGGCGCGATATCGACCGGTATCTTGGTTACCAGTATTAGCGGAGAGTTAACTCCGTTAGATTCGCTTGCACTCTTCGCACTAGAAAAGGCACGCGCAGCGCACTGATTGAGTTGCTTGCAGCGTTCCGCCGGGGCTCACTCTGAAGCCCTTGGTGCCTCACGCAGCCACCCGAAACCGGCCACTGCTCTCAAAGCACTGGCTTGCACCAGACGTGACGACGGCAAGCATTGGGACGGCTCTGGCGCAGTTGCACGTCGGCGCTGCCAGGCACGAGCGGCGGCGGCGGCGGCGGCGGCGGCGGCGGCGGCAGTGGTACATGAGGGCGAGGAGCTACAGATATCGTCTGTTGTGCCCTGGCCGTCACCGCCCTCCCTGCCGCTTGCGCTGGGCCTGCCGTATCTCACCACTGGAGGCACCCCGCCTCAGGGCGCCGCTTGCCACCTCTGCTGCTGCCGCCGCGCCCCAGCTCTTCCCCACAGCTCGCAGTGCTCAGAATGGACCAGGCAAGCAGAGCACCCTGGCCGCTGTGTGGCGGCGGGCGCGCTCGCTGCCAGGCAGAGGGGTACATTGAGGTGCCTGCAGCCTGGCGTCGCAGCTGGCACCAGCCGCTCTGCCGGTCCTTGCTCCCCTTGACGAGCTACGCCGCTTGGTGACCCAGCCTCGCTCCTCCAGAATCCCGCCGACCCCTCACTCCTCACCTCTCGCTCGCCCGCCTGCCTCCTCTCTCACATGCCTCTCCACATGCCCCCCCCCCCCCCACCCCCCACCCCACCCCCCCACCCCCCACCCCACCCCCCACCCCCCACCCACCCACCCCCACCCCCCCACCCACCCACCCACCCACCCACCCACCCCAAAAAGCCCAGGCGTGCCTCCAGTTGATGTCGTTTGGACAGCTATTCATCATCGCCAGGCAGTGGCACAGCGCGCTCAGCGCGGGACAGCGCGCCCACCTGGCTTTCCTCACGCTGCTCTTCCCGGGCTTCTTTATGGTCACGCTGCTGTGCCCGCGTGCCTACTGGCGACACAGGTGCGCCGGCTTGCCCCGGGGGTAGCGTGCAGAGGCCCTGTGAGCGCACGCGTGTGTTGTGTGCGGCTGTGGTGTAAGTAAGGACAAGCAAAGGCCTACGTGCCTGCTGCTTGGGT
Source organism: Micractinium conductrix (assembly GCA_002245815.2). Classification (NCBI taxonomy): domain Eukaryota; kingdom Viridiplantae; phylum Chlorophyta; class Trebouxiophyceae; order Chlorellales; family Chlorellaceae; genus Micractinium; species Micractinium conductrix. The sequence continues at coordinate 252,427 of LHPF02000043.1, forward strand.
GTGCAGGTGCGCAGTGCGACGCCTGTTTGTGTGCTGCGTCGTGCAGCAAGCCGCAGCGGCATTGCCGCCTGGTGGCAGTTGCGTGCGTGCCCGGTCCTGTTGCGCTGTTACAACTTGAAGGTATGTGTCGAGACGGGGGGAATATTCCTGCTCGCCACCCGCCCACCCACTCTAGTTGCAGGCTGCTGGCCATGGCGTGCTTCAGTGTGGGATACAACCTTTTGCCCAACCAGCGGCAGACCGCGGTGAGGGGCTGGGGGGGGGGGGGGGGGGGGGGCTGCAACAGGGCCTGCTGCCGGTGCGGGTGGTGGAGGGGCCTGCAGGTGAGTTGTGTGAGGGCAGGCGAGCAACGTGGTTCCTGCACGTGCTCCCTGCACCCTCTCTCAAGCTGCCGTCAAGGCAGAGGTGCACGCTCTGCCGGTACAGCGTCCCGTTTCGCCGCTGCCCCTGCCGCTCACCGCCCCTGCCCTTGGACCTGCCCCCGGCGCTGTCAGGTGGGCCCGCCTCTGGCGCTGGAGCGCCCAGCGCAGCCGGGGGTTCCTGGGGCCTTCGCAGACCTGCTGCGAGCCTTCGTTGGTAAGCAAGCCGGAGGCGCCAGGGCGGGATCTTGCTGTTCCGCTGCAGTGCCGCCGCTGCCGGCGCCGCTTCTCCCGCTGCATCGCTGCCGCTGCTACCGCCGACATTGCCAGTGCTGCTGCTGCCGAGCACTACCAACACTACCCTGCCAGCCCACCGCCGCCTCTCTGACAGCAGGGGCCGCGTGCCGCTCGTCCCTCCCCTCCTTCCTGCCGTGCAGGCACGCGGGTGCTGACCATGACCATCTGCGGCGTGGCCATCCTGCTGCCGCCTGCGCCGACAGTTGTGCTGCAATGCCTGGTCGCCCTCCTGACCTTCAACGGGCCTGCCTTCTGTGCCACACAGGCAAGCCGGCCGGTGGGGCACGGTGTGCTCAGCTGATCGCTCCTGCAAACGCCAGCGTAGCTCACATGCAGTGAGCTCGATCAGCCGGTTACTTGTAGAGTCCCCGCGCAGCCAGCAGAGCTCTCGTGGAACTGGGCGAGCGCTGCGCACATGCGGTTGGTTTGGCAGGCAGCCGGCGCGCCGCCTGCAGCACCTGCCTTGCTTGGGGTCACCGTGCTCACGTACGTGCCTCCTTGCCACCCCCTCTGCCTGCAGCTGCTGGCCCATCCGCTCACCCGCGCACGCATGAAGGTCGCCGCCGCGGCCGTGGAGCTGCTGTCGCTGCCGTTCTTCGCGGTCCAGCCCGCCCCGGCGGCGGCGGCGGCGCCCGGCGGCGACGCCATGATGGACGCAGCGCCGGGCAGCGCAGATGAGGAGGCGCTCTGCCGCGCCTGCAGTGGCTTCTTTTACACCACGCTATGCGTGCTGCTGCCCACTGTGGTGTCCGTTGCCTGCTGGCGGCTGCCTCTCAGAGATCTGGCGTTGGAGGCCGAGCAGGCGGCGCAGCAGGCGGTGCGGGCGGCAGTCTGGCGGCACGCAGCGGCGGCCTGCGCGGTGGCACAGGGGGGCGGCAACCGTGCGCTGCGCCGCGTGCTGGGCGGGGACAGCGTGGCGGGCGGCCGCCCAGCGGTTGTGTGGTTCCTTTTGGCTGCTCTGCAAACAGGCGGCGTGCGTGCCTGCCTGACCCAGTGCTGCATGATGACCAGCACAGCACACGCAGCACACACAGCACACACAGCACACACCGTGGTCGCAGCCAGCCTTTTTCCCACACGATTTGTCCATAACATGCATGCATCGCCCGCCACCGTCTCGCTGCGTTCCATCCATGTCCATAACACGCATGCCCGTCCTCTGTGCTATGCCACCCTGTCCACTTGCAGCTCAGCTCGTGTCCTTGCTATGATGCTGTGCCCTTCACAAACCACCCGCGCAGCCCTGCCGTGCAACCCTGCTGTACAGCCCAAGCCCTGCAACCTTGCCGTGCACCCTGCGTCGCATTCCCCCCTTTCATCCCCCTTCTTTCTAGATTCAGTTTGCCCAGAGCTGCAAACCCTCCGAGCGACTCTTCTCCCAACCACCACTTGCTTTGCTTTCGTTCCAGATCTCCGGTTTTCCATTTCTCTGCCTCTTCCCCTCTGTGTTCGCGCTACGATCTGTCCCAAAGCATGACACACACGGGCTGTAAGCATGCATGGGTTACTCGAACACACATCGCATGCCTGCTGCACATGAGGCCATGCACACAGCTGCAGCAGGCGGTAGAACAGCAAGCGACAGGAGGCGGGCGTTGCAGCCCACCTGCTGATGCCCGCCGCTCATGCCAAAGCACGTGCCGCTGCTGCAGCCCAGGGCCTCGCCAGCCAGCTGCCGCCGCTCCCCGCCGGAGCCACAGCCAGCTCGCCGACGCTCCTTCGCTCGCCCGCCTGCATGCCACTCGCAAGCTCCTAGCGCTCTGCTGCCGCTCCCAGCGCAGCAGGCCACGCCCGCCGCCCCTGCCACCATCGCCCGCCAGGGCTTGCTGCCGCATCACTCCCCCGCCTGCACTTCGCTCTTGTCGCCGCCGCAGCAGAAGTCATGTTCGTGGCCTGGGGGTGGAAGGGAAGGGGGGGGCAAACGCGGGGAAGGGCAGAAGCAGGGTGGAGGACTGACAGAGCTCCAGGCATGCAGCTGGTGGTCGACCATGGCATGGCCGTCGCGTGCCCAAACGTTGCACCACCCAAGATGCGCCGCCGTGGGGCACCCTCCTCACCGTGCTCGCACAGCACCCCCTTGCCCTTGGCATTCATCCGTGCCTCGAAATCCTCCTGGCAAAATACAGAGGGGAGCCAAGGGGCGGGCAGGGGGGAGGACGATGCATCTCTTCGATGCTTCCGGCGGGGGGAGAGGGGCGGCAGCGCTTGCGTGAGCGAGAGAGAGGGGAGGGGACAGGGGCAGGGGCACGGCAGCAGGCCCCCGTGCCCGCCTCAACACTGTCTTGGGGTCGATGCAAGCAAGCGCGAGGGGCGGGCGAGCAAGGCGGCGGGGACGCGGACATGCGCATTTCCCCCGGGGCACTGAGCTGCACAGCAGGGTGGCCGTGAAGCACGGGGCGCCGGCTGTGGTGGCGGCAGGGGTGGGCTACGCGCTGCCTGCCGCCGCGCCCACCCCACTGCACCTGCTCCGTCCCTCACCTTTGCTGCCTCCAGAGACTGGGCCAGGATGGTGTCAGCCATGGTGTCCTGCAGCCTCGGATGGGGGCGGTCGCAGGGGGGGACAAGTATCGAGGCTGAGCCGGGCCTGTACGAGCCATGTCGTACCTGCAGCTGCATTCCTCTCGACCGCCCCCCAACAGCCGACCTCCCATTGCAGCCGGCCTCCCTGCCATCCAACGGTTCCCTCCACCTGCGTGGCGAAGCGCGGCTTGTGTGGGTCGTGCAGGCGGTGCGCCGCCAGCAGGCGCGCCCTCAGCTCCGTCTCCTCCAGGTCGGTCAGCTTCTCCAGCAGGTGGCCCTGCAGCTCCAGGTGTAAATGCAAGAGCTAGGTGCCAAGGAGCCACGCAACTGGAGGGGCAGGCAGCGAGCAGCAAGCAGTGGCGCCGGCGGGCGGCGGCCGCAGGCGACGGGAGCGGTGGGCAGCGGAAGTCATGCCGGGCGCACCTGCTCCTGTTCGGTAACCATAACGTGCGGATCCGGCATAGCTTCAGTAGCGAATGCTCGAGGGACGAGGAGGGGGGGGGCTCCCAAAGCGGCCAGGCGGCCCGCACCAGCCCCCAAGCAGCGCAGCATGCTGGCGCTGGAACAATGGACGGAAACTGTTTCGGGAAGCTATAGAGTAATATTCACGGCGCTCCGAGACACAACTGGCGCTGCATCTACGAGGCGCCAGCGCTGCCGCCGGCCGGCCGGCGGCGCGCCGTGTTCCCTCAGAAGCGCCGCCTTCCCTTGGCCTCCTGCACGCTGCCCAGAGGCCAGCAGCACACCGTGCGATGGCCTGAACACACCCACGGAGGGCATGCAGCACATGTGCAGGTCTGTTCCGTGTTTACAGGGCAGCAGCAGCAGCAGCGGCAGATGGCGGCGGTGTGCCGTTGCAGCCGGCGCTACTCTTTCTTCTTGTTCAGCAGCGCATCCACTGTGAACCGCCCAGCGCCAAAAGACGCCAGCAGCAGCAGGCCGCCCGCCACGCCCAGGTTGGTGGCAAAGTGCAGGCTGCAAGGGCACGAGCGTGTGAGGGCATAAAGGAGGGTGGGATGCTTATCAGCGGCGGCAGCTTGGCGTGCCGGGGCATGCACCGAAGGGGGGTGAAGCCAAGCCGGCGGCAGGCTGGTCTCATCTTACACAGCATCGCCGCAGCGCAGCCCGCCCCTGCTGTGCCTGTCGCGTCCCCAGGCAGCTCTCACCCTCACCGCCTCCCTGCTCCTCCTCATCTCCCCCCACCCCTCGCGCAGCCGGCGTCGCTCACCGCACGTGCACGCTGTAGCTGGGGGTGGGCCACTCGCGCCAGAAGGGCCAGCAGGTGACCGCCTCCGCCACCAGCGTGGCCGCCAGCAGGCGCGACACGCCGCCCACCTTCCAACCCGCGGCGAAGGGGATGGCCAGCACAAACTCGAGCAGCAGCCAGTTGTTGTCGTGGCCATCCTGCAGGGAGGCGGGGGGGGGGGAGGGGGGGGGGAGAGCAGAAAAGTCGACGGACGGGGTGGCGCATGGGCAGGCGGCCAGTCCGCCTGGGCAGCGGGTGCCAGGGCAGCCAGACCGGCGGGGCGACACAGTAGCCGGGACGCGGCAGTTAGGAAGGGGCACGTTCATTTGGAGTGTTGCACGCCACGCGGTGCCCGCCCCGCCCCGCCGACGCGCCTGCTCCCAGGCCTTGGAGTGCGGCAGGTGGCGCGCGAGGATGAAGTCTCGTGCAAAGACGCGCTGCAGCTGCAGGGCCGCAAGGGGGGGGGGGGGGAGGGGAGGCGGGGGCTCGCGGCTTGAGGACTGCCCTCGGCTCGCAGCTGGCGGCGCAGCGGCTCCAGCGCACCACCGCAGGCAGCGCATGCTCGCTCGCCGCTGCCTTGCGCCTACCCACCCCCCTGCCATTGCGCCCCCTCTTGCCTGCGTGATGCCCACAAACAGGAAGAGGCAGGCCATGAGCAGCCTGCCCAGCAGCAGCACCGCCGACTTGCCGCGCCCGGGCTGCTGCCGCGCCCCGCCCCTGCTGTCCCCCGACAGCAAAAGGCCCGCGTAGCTGCTGATCTTCACGCGCTGCTCCTTCATGCTGCAGTGAGGCAGGCAGGCAGGCGGGGGGGGGGGGCAGGCAGGTGGAGGGCGGGCGAGGGTGAGGGGGCGAAGAAGACCTCTGTGCGGGTTGGCTGCAGCAGCGGCACGCCTGCACGCCGCTTCTCCTCCCTACGTCCAATGGGGAGCAGCAGGCCCTCCCCACCCCACCTGTGTGCCAGCACCAGCCCGACACAGCCCATCATTGCCAGGCGCTTCATCACAAGCTCGTTGGGCTGCGCGCCGTTGGCCAGCAGCATGAGCAGCTGTTTGAAGGAAGGGGGAGGGAACAAGCATGCTGCTTAACTGCAGGCCAGAGCGTCCTGCCCAGCGTGTGCTACCTTCCAGACAGTCGAGCCGAAAGCCTCCGCCCCTGCTCACCGATCCCCCGCCACCTGCATCGACGAAGCCATGGCCTCGTGTGCAAACACATTGGTGAACAGTCGCAACACAACCTGACTGAAACAGACAGTAACACACACGTACCGAGCCCCAGACCAGCTGCAGGGAGTCCAGGGCCTCGTATGCCACCAGCACCGACGCCGTCCACAGCACGCGCACCCCCAGCGCCGCAAGCACCGCGCAGGGCAGCAGCACCGTGCAGCTGAACCAGGGGAATCTGCGCCCGGGGGTGGGTGGGGGGGGGGGGATGCGCGAGGTGGGAGCGAGCGGGCAGGCTGTGCGGGCATGCGGCAGGTAGCGGGCGGGCAGCGGGATGGGCGGCGGCGGCAGCAGCAGCAGGCCAGCGGCAGCTTCTGCCAGGCGTGCCAACCCTGCACACCTGGGCGCCGGGTAGTACTGCGGCCACTGCAGAAGGCAGCAGGGAGGTGAGCGGCCAGGGTGGAGGTGAGGGCCACAGGCGGCGACTGCAGGCCGCCGACATGGACAACGCACAGCAAAGCATCGCCGCAGCCCGCGCCCAACCTCACAAGACCTCCCTCACCCGGCGCGCGCGCTCCAACACCTCTGGCTGCTGCAGGAACTGATAGCTCTCCACCTTCTCGTAGATGGCGTTCAGGAAGTAGCAGCAGACCTGGCAGAGAGGGGGCGGTGTGGAGGGCGGGGCGGGTGCGAGGCCCAGAGAGGTAGGGGCAGCAGACGCGAAGCAGTTGGGCTGCTGCCAGCAGCTTGCGAGGGCTGCAAAATGGGCTGCAAGTGCGAGCACTTTGCTCGGCCACCCTCCACCGGTTGCTCTCACCAGCAGGCGGGCGAGGTAGAGCATGCCAGCAGAGCCGCTGGCGCTCGACAGGAAGCCGCTGAGGCGCGTGCCGGCGCGCTTCGCGTTGCCGCTGGCTAGGTCTGCGCCGATGAGCCGCGCCCCTGCCAGCCCCTCCTTGGCCGACAGCGCTGCCGTTTGCTGCAGGTCTGCCGCCTTCTTGAGGGCCTGCTCCTGCAGGGCGGCGCGCGGGTGGGGTGTGTTGGCGGGTGGCGGCAGGCGACGCCGACGGCAGGCGGCGGTTGAACCGCAAAGGTCCCCGTCGGACGCGCCGGTGCTCCCGGCGGGTTTTCCTTGTTGTCGCAAACACGCAGAAGGACAGGGCCGGCAGGCCCGAGCTCAAACCCACGTGCCTTGAGCTTTCGCAGCGTGCGCTCGTCCAGCTTCAGCCCTGCCGACATTCCCGGCATCTGCTTTCGTATCGCGGCCAGCAGCTGCTCTGGTTCGCTTCTGCGCGCCATGTCCGCTCTCGTTGCGCTTCTGACGGCGCGCCTGCGTTGCGCTTTCGCGTCTCCAGCTGAAAAAGCCCTTACAGGATAAAAATGTACAAGGGGAGAAGCGCAGCGAAGCAAACAGCGCAGGGAGAGCGGCAGGCTGCTCTCTCCGCCGCTCCCCCCGCCAGCGATGCGTGCAGATGCACGTGGGGGAGTGCGTCGGTACGGCTGCGGGGCAGGCTGGCCTTCGTGCAGGGACAGTACAAGTGCATTGAACTCGCAGCGCTGCTTGCTCACACCAGCTGCCCCGTCTCTGCGGGCTCGGTGACGAGGCCCAGCTTGTCCGCCTGTTAATTAGTGCAGAGGGGCAGACCTGAAGATTGGCAGCAGAGGAACCCAGCGGGATGGCAGGTGTGAAGCTGTCGAGGCCACACAGGTCCTCTACATGACCCCACGCCCTCCCTTGCACACGCCCTGTGTGTAATTCCCCCCAAACCGCCCCACAACCGACCGACGGAGCCTCCTCCTCCTGTGCTTCCCCCCCCCCCAAAAAGAAAGTACCCCTCCGGTGCCTCCCTCCCGCTGCCCTGCGCCAAGTCCCCACCCCGCCCACCTGCACCTCCTCCTTCATGCGCTCAAGCAGGCACTCCTCATCCGACTCAGCGCCGCAGGCAGACTTGGTGTGGCGCCGGGATGCCTCCGCCACCTGTCGCCAGTCGGTGGGGGCAGGCGGGCGACACATGTCAGGGAGTGGGAGGCGGGAGGCTCGTCAGCGACCACCAAGCCAGTTGGAGGAGGGGATATGGCAATCCACGCTGGCAAACGATGGCCGCAGCGACGCCATTACCTGCCTACTACTCTGTTTCCAGCCCTCTGGATTTATCCCCTCACCACATACCCAGATGAGTCGACCCCTGCCGCTGCCGCTGCCGCCGCCGCCGCTGCCGCCGCCACTGTCGCTGCTACCATGCTGCAGAGGCGGCAAGCAGCCGCGCGCACCTGCTCCTGCTTCGCCTCCCCCAGCTCCTGGATCACACCCTCATCCTCTGCGGCGCCGATGAGCAGGAACTCACAGCGCTCGTACTCGAGCAGCTGTTGATTGGGGGGGTGAGGGGTGGGTTGGGTGGAAGCAGCTTGTTGATTGAGGGGGAGGGGTGGGCGGGTGTCAGGCGGCAGGGGGGGCTCAGGGCCAGCCTGTATTCGCCACATGCGCAGCGCAAGAATGGGTGCCCATCAGTCCCCCAGTCCCTATCGCCTGCCTGCCCCTGCCTCGCCACACCTGCGGGTCGTGCACCGGTATCCAGCTGTAGCCCTGCAGAAGGTGGGAGTGCCAGGTTAGGGGTGCAGTGGGGTGGGGCAGAAGGCATCAAACCACAACGCCACAGGTAGCCCTGCAGGGGGAGGTGCAAGGGCGGAAGGGTGTGCAGCTCATACAGGCAGAACGGCCCGCTGGCAGGGGTGCGACTCTGCACACTGATCACAGTCTGGCTGCACTCTCCTCTGTAGCCTGCCTGCATGCAACTGCTGCTTCCGTCTGGGCAATACAACTTCTCATCGACGCCTGTGCAGTGCCTACCTCCGCCCACACGACCTTCCGTCCAGCCCCGGCCCTCTCGCACCGCTGCTGCCAACCCCTCCGCGTGTCGCACCGGGGGAGGGAGGCGGGCGCTGCTCCATACTGTGACACCTCCCTCACCTGGAACTGCTGCTGCTTCTCTTCCGAGTACTCTGCCTTCTCCTCCAGGCCTGGGTCTGCCGGGCCCCGCCCAGCAGGGTTCTGTGTTGCATGGCAGGGAACAGCAGCACAGGGAGGCAAGGTGATGCGAGGCGAGGCCTGGGCCTGCCCCCCCGCCCCGCTGGGTTCTGCACTTGAGGGGAAGCGGCACGACAGGGAGGCAGGCAGGGTGAGCCTAGCCAAGCGTGAGTCCACACCCCCCAACCGTGGCCCCAAAAGCAGGCAGGGAGGGCCCTTGCCTTGACGGCGAATACGAAGGAGCCCATGGTGCCAATCGTGAACTCGAGCTGCGCCTCGCCCGGCTCTGCAGGCACCTCCAGCCTGCATGTGCAGCGACGCAGTCAGGACCTGGCACGCTGCAGATAGTTGGGGGGCGGTGGGGCATGGGCAGCTGCCGCCGCCGCCGGCGGTGCCGCCGCTGTTGCCGCAGCTGCTGCCACCGCGTACACACTGAATCAGATGCTCTCACTTGTACACCAAATTGACGTGGTCCTTGTGGCTCACGATGCCGTAGGTGCCCTGGCCCACCGCGCGCGCTGCGCCCACGTGGCGCGTGCCTGCGGGCTGGAGCGGTGGGCGAGGGCGGTCTCACGCTGCAGCTCCCGGCAGCAACACCACACCGCGTCTCTACCACTTGCGCTGCCGTCACCCTCCCCGTGCCTTGGTGCAACCCGTATTTGCACGCCTTGCACCCCCACTTCAGAGTCATGCCTGCTCCTACAGGTGCCCATCCAATTCCCGCCAGGGGGGGGTCACCCAGCAGGCTCCCTCAGCCCGGTCCACCCTCTGGCACCCACCCCGCGTCTTGGTTTCGTACGACTGCTCCCCCAGGCCTTCCAGCAGCGTCTCTGCATCCTCGCTCACCGCCTCCACAAACCCGAAGAAGCGCTGCCGTGGGAGCCGAGGGGGGGGGGGGGGGGCAGGCCACGGCAAGGTCACGCCTGTGGAGCAGCAGGAGCATGTCAAAGGGAGCGCGCCACCCACGTCACCCTCCGACACATCCCTGCCGCGCCTGTCCCCTCACCTCGTGCCGCCGCGCCGAAGGCAACCTCTTCTTGCCCACCACGCACAGGCGGGCCTTGGCGCCGGGGCGCTGCAGGGCGGCGACACGGCCAGCGGGAGGGCTGGGCGGAAGGTAGGCGCGAGCTGTGCAGCAGCCAGCCACCTGCGTCCGCTGCTTGCCCTTGCCCAAGAGGCACGGCAAGCGCTACAACTCCCCCGTGTTTTCCCCTCCAAATAGCCCAGCTTGACCCAGCCCACCCTCCCCTAGCCCAACCCACCTCGGGGCGCAGCAGCATGAAGAATCGCTGCACGTCGCCCAGCCCGCCCACCTCCTGCTTCTCGACTTTGGGCCTGCGGACCAGGGTGCAGCGCGCCGGGCAGCAGGGTGAACACGCGCGCTGCAGCCAGCGCATCGCGGCAGTGAGAGGCAGGCAGCGTGTGCGAGTGTAAGCGCGCGGAGTGCGGCAAAAGAGGGGGGGGGGATGGGCGGGGGACCGCGGCCCCAGCAGCAGCAAACGTGCCCGGTGCTCTTCCGGTGCTGCAGCGCGCGTTTGCTCCAGCTTGCTCCTCCCTGCTCAAACCTGTAGAAGAACTGGATGCGCCCCTCCTCAATGACATCGGCTTCCCCAGCCTTGGCCGGAGCTGCAGCATCCTCGGCGCCCGCCACGCCGCTCGCCGCCGCCGCCGCCTCCTCGCCCCCGCCGGCCGCCGCTTTTGGAGCCTCGCCGCCCTCAGCGCCGCCAGCGGAGGCCGCACGGCGCGCCTTCTTGCCCGTTGGCTCGCCCGTGGCAGGCGCCCCCCCCTCCTCCTCGGCCGCAGGGCTGGCGGCGCGGGCATTCTTCACAGGCTCCCCACCTTCTGGCAGTCCCTCAGGCGGCTCCTGCAGGCCCTCTGCCACAGCCTCGTGGGCAGCCATGGTTCAGTTGGACAGCAAACAGAGCAACAGGGTTGACGCAGACAGCAGCGGGGCGACGCATCACAGCCGGGCAGCAGCAGGCATGTCCCGCTCATCAGGTGCCCGCCTCTCTCCCCAAAGGCCCTCGCAGCTGCCGGCGGCCTGTTGCAGCATCCCTCTCCCCCACTCCTTCCACTCCCACCTCCACCCCTCCCTCGCCGACCCGTTGCAGAGGCAAGTTCACAGGTGCGGGCACCATACAAACGGGATAAGAGGCAGAGGCATAGAATACTCACTAATCCGGGAACAGATGGGAACCGGAAACGAAATTTCGGGCAGGCGAGGCAGGGGGGGGAGGCGCGGGACGGGCAAATCAAATTTGGCGGGTCCGTATTGCGTACACAGAAGTGCATTCTCATGAAGGTGCGTTGCGCACCGGCTTTGGCCTGGCGCTGATTTTGTGTGGGGTGGGGGGTGGAACAAATCATCGGAAGCTCGGCTTCTTCTAGGCTCAGGCAGGGGCAAGGGAACAGGCCCAGGCGGGAGGGGGGAAAGGCCGCGTGGGGTAAAAGCAGGCAAAAGTGGGGGGGGGGGGGGGGGGGGGGGGCGCGAATCCGTCCAGGGATCGATCGGCACAGAGGGGTGTCGTAGGGGGTTGGGGCGTCAAAGGGAAAGCGGGGGTCTCAAGGACGGAACAGGGAGCCGGCGGCGGCCGACACTCAGCGCTGCAGAGCGCTCCTCACGTCGCCGCCGCGGCGCAGCAGGGCCGGCAGGCCAAGCCGCTTATTTGTTGTAGAAAGCGGCGCCGATGCCAGCGGGGGGGATATCGGGCACGGGGATGTTGAGGGCTGCGGGGGGGCAAGAGACCAAACAGAGAGGCAAGACAGTCAGCGCGCTGTGTGCACTGTGGGGCGACTGCCAGGGATGCGGCAGCGCTGGCAGCCGCACCTGCTATTGAGCACTGTGTTACGTGTGTGTTGTGCCCCTCGACTCACCCGGGTCCAGGTCCTCAATCTCCAGGATGAGCTCACGCTCGGCGTACAGCGCCAGGTGCTCGAAAACTGAAGGACAAGGCAAGGCAGGGGACGCACGAGCACGGGGTCAGGATGTGCGGGCAGAGGCCATCCGTGGCGCCGCGCACGCAGCACGCCTGCCCGCTGGGCCGGCCAACCAGCCATTCCTCGGCCCCGCTGGTTCTCAGCAGACAGCAGCAAGCGCCAAGTGCCAGGGCGCACACTCACTCTCGCGGTGGGGGGGCACCAGCTCCTGCAGCACAAAGCCGGCGATGCCGATCATCGCCAGGCGGCCGTTGTTCAGCTCCTTGGTCTGGGAGCAGGGAAGGGGGGCGGAGACGGGTACGCCAGCGTGTCAGAAGGCGAATTGTTGTTTTGACGTCGAGGCTGAGCAGCAGGGCAGGGCGGCTTCGGGGCATGTGCGCACGGCACACTGGCTGGGCACCGCATGTCTACACTGCACCACCAAGCGCAGGGACGGCGGGCGCGGCGCGGAGAGAGCAGGCCCACCTGCAGCACGCGGATCTCCTCCTCGTCCTCGGGCAGCAGGTTCAGGGGGTCAAAGCCCAGGAAGCCGGGGTTGTACTCGTCCTTCAGGCTGTTGAACTGCAGGGGGGAGGGGGGCGCGCGGGGGGGGAGAGGTGAGGCGGGCAAGCGGTGAGCGCGAGGACGTGCAAACGAGCGCTCACAACCGGAGTGCAGTGGTCGGCCGATGCAGGGAAGCAGTCCATCGACAGCGCGGCTTCACTGCCCCCCCCCTCCTGGTTGCCCTGCCCGCCGTGATCACTCACCCCGTTGCCGGTGGGGGTGGCCCAGCCGACGGCCACGCGCCACACCTCAGCCAGACCGATGCACAGCACCTGCGGCAGGCACGGGAGATGGACACCGCGAATCAGGGACGTGCCAGGCCAGCACGGCCGCGCTCAGTTGCCGCCGTCCGCCCCGGCATGCCGGTCGCACGTGCCGCATCACCGTCTGGTGGCCAGGCACCCCCCCGGTGTGGCGGCGCACTCACCAGGGCCTCCCAGAACAGGGGGCGGACCTCCTCGATCTGCTGGAACTGGTAGATGGCCTGCAGCAAAGCAGAGCACGACAAGGTGACAAGCGTGGGTGAGGTGGACGCAGCGCCACGGTCCGGCGTAGCGTGGCCTCATGCTGCCCGTGCAGGTGCCCACGCAACACGCAGGTGCGGGGCGGTTCCGCCCGGCGCCGGCACCCCTCTGCGCAAGCCGTGGCAGGCGCAAAATCCAGCGCCCGGCGCGGGCGAGCGCCCACGGGAGCGAGCGTGCGGCGCGCACTCACCGGGCCGGTCACGGAGCCGTCCCAGTTCATGAAGGCGGGGAAGTCCTCCAGCTGCTCGCCCACCACGAAGCCCAGGGCCGCCAGCATGGCCTGCGCGCAGGAGAGGGGCGGGGGGGGGGGAGGGGGGCGAGGGTGAGCGTAGACGGGAGGTGAAGCGCAAAGCCTGCCTGTGAATACTCCTCCCGAGGGCGTGGCGGGACCCTCTCTTGGGAAGATGCTGCATGCATGCACGCACGCATGCGGGCCGCGCTGTCGCAACGGACTAGCCCTGTCTAGAATGGACGGGCACGTGCGCAGGCATGTGCATGCATGCACGTCAGCCCCCGCCCCTCCTTCCGCGCACGCACCACGCGGCCGTGCAGCAGCTCAGACTCGCGCCAGCGCTTGATGTCAGCGGGCTTGGCGGTCTTGGTGAAGTTGGCGGGGTCGAACATGTTGGGGAAGGGCTCGGAGATGCCGGGCAGGCCCAGGGCGTCTGCAGGAGGGGTGGGAGGTTGGGGTGGTGGGGGGTGATGAGTGGCAGCACGGGGGGAAGAGCACGGGCGTGTTTGATGGGAGGACGAGGGGGAGGCAGGGAGCTGGGACGTGGGGCAGGAGGGGAGAAGCGGCGGGGGGGGGGGCATCCAGGCGGGCGCGGTGGCGGTGGGAGCGGTGGCGATGGGTGGTATACCATGAACGGGCGTGGGCGCTGGGCTGGGCATGACCACAGCATGAACAGGTGCAGGATTGTGGTGGGAAAGCGGACGGGCAGGGGCTGGCAGGCGTGGGAGGGTCCTACAACGAGGACGCCTCCGGCGGCAGCGGCAGCGACGCCGCGTGCTTCAGCGCCGCCGGCCTGGTGCGGGCAAAGCCACCACACATTGCGCTCCCCGCGCCTCCACCGCGCTTGCGTGAAGGTATAGAGGCTTTGGGGACGGCACGGCGGGCGATCGAGCACGGAAGCACGTGCGACTCACATTCCTGGCCGGGCGTGAGGTCGGAGGAGGAGGAGGCGGCGCCGCCCTTGACGGTCTTGGCCTTGCCGCTGACGGTCTTGCCGCTGACGGTCTTTGCCATCACCTTCACCGAGCCACGGGCGGCGCGGGCGGCGCGAGGCGCCTGGGCCAGAGCCACACGCTGAGAGAGAGCAGCCTGCATGATCGAAGGCTTTGGCGTGGGCAAATGGAGAAGGGAGGAGAAGGGACGAGCCGATGGGCGAGGGTGCTTTGTAGCCAAGCGGCGGGTGCTGACGCCAGCCGGGCGCTTTCCAGCGGCACATGCACGTGGAGAAGTGCCTGTTGGCTAGGGCTTCCACAATGCCCGCCTTTCCAAGCCTCAGATCCTCCTTGGAAGTGCTGTGACAACCTACTGAGGGTCTGCGTGTCTACCACGTGCCCACCTCCGCCCTCCTCGGCAAAGCGGCGCCTCCCGGAAGCGCCACCGGTTTCTCCCAGCTGCCTCCCTTGCCCCTCTCGCCTGCAATGCTGCGCCTGGCTGCGTGGATGTACCCCCTCCTGCCGCTAGGCCACACCGGCACCGCCGCGCGCGGAATCGCCGCCGCAGCCGCCGCTCGCTGCCCCGCCATCACACACGGCTACAATGACAGCGAGGAAATGGATGTGTCAGAGGCGGCCCTGCAGGAGGAGGCTGCGGCGGCAAGGCGCGCCACTGAGCAGGTGCGGGTGCTGCCGGCGGGCGGGTGCCGGCGCGGCGCTCCTGCGCTGCTACCCCAGCGTGTGCCTCTTAGCCTAGCCTCGCCGACCCTCGCTGCGCCTGAGCCCCACGACTTGCCCCCTCTGCCGTGCCTCCTCCCGCGCCTGCAGTGCGGCTCGACGTCGGAGCATGACATGGCGCGGGCCATAGCGCACGACTCGCGTGAAGCGGCAGCGGTGAGGGCGCGCGCGGGGGGCAGGCGGCAGCGGAGGCGGCATGGGAGGGCTTGCCGCAGCCCCCGTCGCATGCAGCCGCCAACGTTGAATGCGCCCCAGCCGTGCCGCAGCTGTCTGCCTACACCATGGCCACTCCAAGCCAGGTGTGGCCCTCCAAGGTACCCACCCCCCACAGTCCCACCCCCGTTGCGTTGGTGACCCCCCCCCCCCCCCCCCCCCCCCGCCGCATGCGCAGGAGCATGCAGAGGACGCCAGCGACGCGTCCGGCGTACAGAGGGACACCCTGACCGACAGGAAGGTGCTGGAGGGGGGCTCCTCCGAGGGGCAGACCACCAGCGTGTGACCACCAGCGTGTGACCACCACAGTGTGTGAGCCAGTGTCTCAGCCAGCGACGCCGGGGGAACAGCGACGGCACGCCTAGGGCGGCGGCGGCAGCGCAGCGCAGCGGCAGCACCAGTGGCAGCAGCTGTCGGGAGGAGCACCAGCGGGCGCGTCTGCAACCGTAGCAGGCGTAGCGGCCTGCCATCTGTTGTGAGCTGTGCGCACATGTGAAAGTTTTGCCGACAGCAGCCTGCAGTGGGTGGCTTAGCGTGCCTGGCAGCGGTGTGTGCACACTCAACAGCATCCTGGTGCAGCACCTCAGTCGGACGGGCAGTCACATTACAGTTCAGCAGCATACCAGGGTGGGAACATCAAAATTGCAATGCTCAGAGCAGCGGGAAAACTTGCGCCGCGTGGTGGGTGCTTTCTCAGGTCGGCAAAGAGCTGCATAAAAGGGTGGCAGCGCGCTCGGCAGCCAGTAGTCGGACGCGGCACAGCCGTGCCGCGAGTAGCGGCGCGCTCAGTAGCCCAACCCCTTGTACTCGAAAGTGATCTCGACGGCGCTGCCCGGCGGCACGCGGCACGAGGTGGACAGGCCGTAGAGGCAGCTGTAGCCGTCTGCAGTGCAGCGGGGACGTGGTGGGGGGCGGGCGGGCGGGTACATCAGCGCTGCGCCGCACAGCGGCAATGGCGGACGTGGGAGCAGGCAGGCAGATGACTGGCAGGCGAGGCGGGGCAAAAGGGGCTCACCCTGCCCGTATGCCAGTTCAGGCGGGATGGTAACGGAGCGAATGCCTCCCTCCTTCACCGCTGGCACGCCCTGGCCGCCCAGCACAGCCAGCTCCCAGCCAGGGACGACCTGCGCAGGAGGGGGGAGGGCGGGCGCGGCGGCCATGGCACGTGGTCGTGGCGGTGGTAGCGTGCAACATAGGGTACCCCACCCAGCGCCAGCTGAAGCCAAGTGAGCGGTTATAGCACAACCAGCTACGATTGCTTCTGCTTTGGGCGGCGCAGGGGGCGGGCGCCGCACGGACGCATGGGGCGGGCGCCGCACGCACCCCCCTTTCCATCTCCTTTTCCTCCTTTTCTCACTTCGCCCTCGCCTAGCGTGAACTCGAAGCCGCGGCTGCCGTCGTACACCTTCCCCGTGGCTGCCGCCCGTGCGGTGTAGTCAACCTCAATCTGTTGGGAGCAACCACAAGGAAGAGGAGGGGAGGGGAGGGGGAGGGGGGCCAAGACAGCCTGCACAGAATTGCACCTGCCGTTGTGCCGGCACGTCAGCTGCTGCAAAACAGCAGAGCACGGTAGGTCTGTTGGCCACAGGCGGGCCTGCCTTCACCTGATCCCCAAGCGCCGGCGCTTCGCCACGCCCCACGCGCACGTCGCTGCACGGGCAGACCGGAGCGGGCGTGGCAGTGTGGGCAGGCGGCGAGAGGCGGCGACGTGCGGAATAGCATGCTGAGCGCCTAAGCATGCTGCTCCCAGCCAGCCTAATAACATGCCTGCTGCAGGCGGCATACAAGGGCTCTGCAGGCCTACCGCACCAGAAGGCGATGCCGGCAGGGGCGAGCTGCAGCTTGGTGCAGGAGGGGAGGTCCAACGCAGTGGAGCGTGCAAGCGCCGGCAGCGGCGCCGCCACGCCGGCGGCTAGCACCGCCGCTGCAGCACCTGAGCACACAGTGGAACATCAAGGAAAGAGGGGCGGGACATATTCAACCGGTGCAAGCCAGCAGAACGACGCAGGGTCGGGTCGGGGCGGCAGGCGGCGGCGGGGCGGCAGGCGGCAACGGCCACCGGCTCCCCTGGCTCCTCGACACAACTAACCAGCGAGCGCTGCCTGCTGCACGCGGCGCAGCAGCGGCGGGATAGCCCGCGGTTGTGGAGGAGCTTGCGCAACTGCGGCCTGCGGCCGCGCCTGTGAAGCGCTCGCCGCAATCATGGTGCGCTCTCAACTGGTCAGCTGGACAAGCATGCAGCGACCGATGGCGCGATGGGGCACCGTGCAAGAATGGGAATGGCGGCAGCGAGCGTCGGCGGCAGCGACCCGTGCTAAGCGGCGCCAGCGAGCGGCTTGCGCTCTTCAGCTCGCTCCGAGGCGCTGCACCCTATCTCGAACGACGTGCCGACACGTGTCGACAACTCCAGCACTCGCCCCATCACTGCTGCTCCACCAACGATGCTGGCCTCGGTGTGGAGCGGCGGCGGAGCCTCAGCGGCGCTGCTCGGCCGCCAGGCGCTGCCTGCGCTCGCCACCGCGTCTGCACGCTCCCTGGGAGGCACGCTGCGCCGCATGAACGGGGGCACCAGCGGGGGCGACGCCGGCCCCACGATGACCGAGGAGGAGCGCGCACAGGCGGGCGCCACGGGGCACGCGCAAGACAAGTACCAAAGGTCTGAACCGAGGAGGTCTTGCTCCCTCTGAAACTCAGTTGTTTTCAATGAAAAGGTCCTGCTCCTCTTCATTCAGTGGTTTTCAACGAGCATGCAAGGGCCTGAACAACATGCTCCACGGCGCTGAAGCATATTTGTTCAGCCCCGAAGCCCCTGGATGTCCCATTCCCCCCCTGGATGCCCCATCCCCCCGACAGGCTTGGCCTGGAACGCATGTTTGACCTGACCGGCCGCACCGCGTTTGTGACCGGCGCGGCGCAGGGTGGGCGCCGCTGCTCTGCTCGGCTGTGGGAGGGACGCGCCAGCTGGTTCAGGGCAGGGGTGCTCTGGTGCGGTCGCTCGCCCTGCAGCGCGTGCCCTGGATGAAGCCCCTCAGTAGACGCTCGACTAGGCAACCCCGCGCTCTCTGCCGCCCTCCTTACTGTGCAACCCTGCCGCACCCCTCCTCTCTGCTGCCCACCCCTGCTCAGGCATGGGCAAATGGATTGCGCTGGGGCTGGCGCGCTGCGGCGCCCACGTCGTGGTGTCAGGTGCGCCAGCAGCAGGGAGGACAGGGAAGAAGGGAGCGCGGCACTTGGGCGCCTGGCCACGTCCAGAGCCGCGTCCCTGGGCCTCGGGCCCCTCCCTTGCCCTCCCTCCCCCTGCGTCCATCGCCGCTTGCCCTTCCCACCACCACAAATGCCCTCTTCTTGCCTGCCTCCCTTCAGACGTTGACATTGAGGACAAGCGGGTCCAACGTGGCGCCCCCTCGCTCCGCTGTTGCCATGTCCTAAACCTTCCTTCTCCTCTTGGACCGCCGCCTACTCCCAACCCGTCCCTGTCTTGCCACCTGCCTTAGCGTCCTCTCAAACCACAAAGTGGTTTTGATCAAGGCCCCCCCTCCCCACCCCACCCCCCACCCCACCCCCCACCCCCCACCCCACCCTACCCCCACCCCCACCCCCCACCCCCACTGCCCCGCCACTCCCCACCCTCGCAGACTTTGGCAACCAAGAGAAGCTGGCCAAAGTGGCGCAGTACATCAGGGACATGGGGCGCAAGACGGTGAGGGGGTGCGGGGGCCGGCGGGGCTCTTCGCCCAGCGGGCTGCGGGCAGCGGCGACGAGCGGTTATGGATGTAACTAGGAGTCCGACAGTCTGAGCGTCGAACATCATCACCATTTTTGGGTGGGGTGGTGAGTGTGGAGTGGGGTGGTGGTGGTGGTGGTGGGGTGGTGTGTGTGGGGGTGGGTGGTGGTGGGGTGGGGTGGGTGGGTGGGTGGGGGGGGGGGGGGGCGCGCGCTATGAAAGCACAAGCAGAAGTCTGAGTTGATGACGGACCCCTTGTTCCCACACTCCCTCCGCAGCTGGAGCTCAAGTGCGACGTGCGCGACCGCCAGTCCGTGGAGAGCGCCGTCGAGCGCGCCGCCAAGGAGATCGCGCCCGGCGGGCTGCACATCCTGGTGGCCAACGCGGGTGCCGCCACGTGGGCGGCGCCGCATCTGAGCGCGCTGCATGCGCGGTGCATGCTGTGCGGTGCTGCGCGCACACGTTCTGCCCCTTTCCCACGTCCTGCTCATGCTGTGCCTGCTCTGCTCTGTTTGTGCTGCTGGCTGTTAGCGCCTGCTCGCTGGTTGGCAATGTCAGCAGCGTGCCATGCCTGGTCTCTCCACCTTGACAACCACACGATGCAGGGCAGGCTTCAATACACGCTGGTGGCAGCAGCAGCGAGTGTTACACACCCACCCATCCCCCCCTTTCTGGATCCCCTCTGCCTTCACCCCTAATGGTCGTGCTTTCTGCATCCATTCTATGCAGGCATTCTGGGCAAGCTGCAGCCCGCGAGCGACGTCAGCCCGCCGGTGTGGAACGATGTGATGGAGACCAACCTGCACGGGGTGTGAGTGGGGCGGCTGCCTGGGCGTCTTGCGATGCGAGGCTGTGGAGAGACCGCCGATGGCTGCCCTGCCGGCAGCTGGGCTCCTTCAACGGCATGCAGATGCTGTCTGCCTGTGCCCTCCGGCATCCTGAGACGGTAACAGTAGCCAGCCGCCATGCGGCCTGCTCCTGCCTGTCTGCATACGTGCAGGTACCACTGCTGCCGTGCCGCCTACCCCTACCTCAAGGCCTCCGGCGGCGGCAAGATAATACTCATGAGCAGGTGGGCAAACTGCAGGGCCTGGGCTGGACCCAGCTGGGGTTGTAGCGCCCTAGTAGGGCAGCGTGGGGTGGGCTGGACGGGGAGGGGACGCTGCGGGAGCAAGCACGAGCGCACAGTTGAAGGCTGCAATCCGCAGCCGTGCACGTCTCCTCCTGCTTGCGCGTGCAAGCCGGAGACCTGCTGCCTGCTGCAGTCGGAGGGTGCATCCACCGCCGGCCACCCGGGTGTCACAGTTGCCCCCCCCCCCCCCCTCCACCACCACCATCACACACACACACCACCCCCACCCTCGTGATGCAGCATTGCTGGCATTCGCGGGTTTGGTGCCCAGGCAAGCAGGGGTCTCACAGAGACCCAGGCTGGGGTTGAGGCCCACAAGGGGGGGCCCGGCGCAGCTTCTCAGCACAACAGCAGGCAGCTCGCATGCGCCCTGCTTGGGCCTCACAGCCACCCACCAGCGTATTTTGGTCCTGCTGCCGTGCCTGCTCTAGCGCTCGCATGCGTGCAACCACCGCGCCGACCTGTCTCTCCCGCAGGTGGCCTACTGCGCCAGCAAGGGCGCCCTGCTGCCCCTGGCCAAGTCCCTGGCCGTGGCCTGGGGCCGCGACAAGTGAGCGGTGGGGGTCGGGCAGGAAAAGAACGCGCAGCGTGGGGGGTGGGGTGGTGGGGGGGGGCAGCGGCCAGCGCGGCACAAAAGAGGCAGTTTCGAGAGTCGGACATGTCTGCATTGCAGCCCCACACCGCCCGACTTTCCTCCCCGGCCTCCCTTCTCCCCTGCGCCTGCCTACGCCTGCCTGTCTCGCTGCAGCATCCAAGTGAACTGCCTGCTCCCCGGGTGAGGCCGGCGACATGTCATGCATTTCATTCACAAGTATGGGCGGTGACTGCAGGCATGCTCACGCGGCCCCGTGCCTGCCTGGCTGCCTGCCCGCCATCCACATGCTTTACTGCACCATACCACCCCCCTGCAGAGCCATCAACACGCCGTTTCTTGACAAAGTGCTCAACACCAAAGAGAAGGCGCGCGGGTGTCTGCGTCCCGCCGCACCGCCGCCGCCGCCGCTGCACGTGTCGCTGTGCGCTGCGCGTGGCGCTGCCCCCGTCGGCCTGCCCCTGCCCTGTTCCCTGTTTACACGTAAGTACGTGCCTCACCGTGGCCCCAGCGGCTGCTGCTCCGCAGGTGGACTACATCTTGGGCCGCATCCCCGCAGGTGGGGCAGGCAGCCAGGCAGCCAGGCAGTTTTGGCGCCACAGCCTTTGGGCGCTTGGCTGCATGGACGAGTTCCCGGCCTGCTCTTGCTCGTGCCCAACCAGGGCGCCCGCCGCCATGCAGCCCACACCCCTGCTGCGGTGCTCCGTATGCAACCCCTCCTCGGCAGGCCGGCTGGGCGTGGCAGAGGATGTGGTGGGGCCTGCCATCTTCCTGGCGTCTCATGCGTCTGATTACGTGACTGGCGCGTAAGTGGGATGGAGGGGAAGGAGGGGAAGAAGAGGTTGTGCTGCTGCCCGTTCGATGCGCACGCTTGTGCCCTCACGGCATGCTGGTGGTTGACGGCGGCGTTGCCGCGCTGCTCGTGCTGTCGCTGTCACCTGCGCCTGCTGATTGCTAGCGTTGCCTGCTGTTTAGCATCACCATCGACACACGCGCAAGCCTTCCCTCTCCTCCCAGTGAGCTGGTGGTCGACGGCGGGGGCACCGCGCTGCCCATGCTGGGGGCGCAGGACCCCGAAGCATTTGTCATGTAGCTTGGTGGATGGAGGAATCTCCAGCTGCATGGAAGAGGTTGGACGCAGCTGCGATGCAGCTGCAGGGCAGCTTTGCAACATGGAGCATTGTCGGCAGCAGGTGGGGGCGCCCACAGGCGAGCAATCCCGCCGCACCGCCGCGCCTGTACGCCCTGCCGCCCGCCCCCCACATGCAGGCTACTACGTGAAGCGGTTGTGGCCTATGGCGGTGCAGAACTGTAGGGCCCTGGAAAGGGCACAGCACTCGAGGCCTATCAAGGCGCAGCAATAACAGTATGTCGACCACAACACACTTGGGAGGGGCAACGGTTAGCGAGACTTGAGCAGGCGCGGCGGTCAGCACATGTTCGCGTGAGAGCGGCCTGGCGCCGAGCATGCACAGCAAATGCATGGCCCACAACAGCAACTGACTTGAGCAGCGAAGCCTGCACAGCAGTATATCGAACAAGCATGAATATGTAACTTGAGCAGGAGCGAAGGTGGTGCACTGGCAAAGCAAGGGGCTGGGCAGCGCAGCAGCTGGCGGTTTGACGTTGGTAGAGGAGGCGATGGGCAAGGGGGTGTGCCTGCCCTTTATCGGCAGGGAAAAGATCAAGGTGGCCGTTCAACACACACGAGGAGGATGAACACGAGAAGATGCTGATGCTAGACAGGAGTGGCGGCCTCGCGATGTAGCGGCGCAGCAGGCGGCAGCGCGGGGCGGTGGTGATCTCGACGCCCAGAGCTCTCGAAGCGCAGCGCGCGTTTTGCTATTCACGTTCTTCGTTTCTGTTAGACTGTCTGGAGCCAGCCCGGGCTGCGCCCGCGCCTGCTGCGCTCCAGACGCGCGCTCAACTTGGGCTAGCAGCGTCCCTCTGAGCCGCTGCACCGCTCTTTACATCACATCAGGACTTGCGTCGAGGATTGCAAGCGAAGGACGGCGCCGACGCTGTTTCGGGCAGCAGCGGCGGCGGCCAGCCGGCGGCTTCCTGCCGCCAATGGCAAGCTGCGCTCGGGTCGCCCTGCTGGCCGTCGGCACCCGTGGCGATGTGCAGCCGCTGCTAGAGCTGGCCATCGCGTTGCGCAGCAGCCGTCCACACTCGGTTGTTACTCTAATTACGCACGCTGCACACCAGGTGGGGCCGCACTTGTGCCTCTCTGCTGGTGCGCTCCAAAAACAGCGTTGCTGGTGTGCTGCTGTCGTTGTATCCAAACCGGCACTCCCTCGTGCCTCGTCCCCCTCCTGCTCTGCAGGGGTGGGTGCAGACGCCCGCAGAGGCAGCAGGCGTGGCTCTGAGCCTGCTGTCCGCGCTGCCTGCGCGTGTGTGGGTGACGTCGACACCAGAGGTGCGCACGCGAGAAAGAGCCATCTCGGCTGTTGCTATCACCTCACACACGTGTGCCTGGGCAGGACGCATGTTGTGCTGTGCGCGTTCACTCCACTGCCGCAGCCCAAGCTATCCCTTCGCGTCCGTTTCGCAGGCTGGCAAACGCAAGCAGCCATACCGAGGGGACTGCAGCGGCAGCAGTGATTCCCATGCGACAGCAGCCGATGACGCTGCCGCCGCAGCAGACAGTCTGCGAGAGGAACTCGCAGCCGCCTGCGAAGCCGCCTTGGCCTGCGCCCTGCCAGCTGGCAGCGGCAGCGTACGCAGCGCAGCTCTGCCTGCCGACGGCACCAGCCGCCTCCTCATGTTCAACCTCTTTGCTCTGGAGGGGTTCCACCTGGCTGAGGCCCTGGCGGTGCCCTGCCTGGCCGTCTCCCCCTGCCTGGTGCCCTACGCGCCTCCCGCTGGCTTCGAGCGCCGCTTTGCAGTCGCACATCCGGCGCTGTACCCGCGCCTGCGCGCCGCGGACGAGCAGACACAGAGTGGGTGCAGGGCCATCTGGCAGCGGGTGGCAGTGCAGAGGGCAGCTCAGCAGTGGCAATGGCACGCTGCCTGTGCATTTGGCATGCGCTGCGGAGGCGCACGTACCGCCCATGCTCTCATACGCCTCCCTGCCTCCTCTCCCTATGCCCGCAGGCTCCGCCAGCGCCGCCGCCATCGCTGCTGCCAGCGTGGGCTGGCGCGACGTGCAGCATTGGCTGTGGCCGCTGTTCACCGAGCGGTGGGGCCCCTGGCGGCACCACCGCCTGGGCCTGCCCGGTGTGCCCTACGACGGCTGCCCGTGCAACGCGCAGCTGCCACCGCCGCCGCCGCTCCTGTACTGTGAGTGTTTTCACCAATCTTGCGGGCCCTTGCACGTGCCGACGTGTGAGATAAAGTTATACTCTATGGGGGGCTGTGGGTACGCCACGCAGGACTTGCAGTTGGGCACACACATACATACAGCCATCAAGCCATGCGGCAATCCTTCCCTGAGCTGCGTCTCACATGGCTGCCACCCATGCACCCCACTGCAGTGGTCAGCGAGGCAGTTGTGCCGCGCCCGGGCTGGTGGCCACCCTCAGCCCATATGTGCGGCTTTGCATCCGGCGTGCGCTGCTTTGGTGGCGAGCAGCAGCGGCTGCCTGCGCATGTGCAGGCGGTACTGGCGGCGGAGGCAGCAGCAGCGCAGGCAGAGGCTGCGGCACAGCTAACAGCGGCAGCGAGCGCGGAGGCAGCAGCAGCAGCAACAGCAGGAGCAGCAGGAGCAGCAAACGTGTCTGCCCGGCCCGGCCCCTTTTGCGTCGACTTTGGCAGCATGGGAGCGATGGGGCTGCTGCCGCGGCCACGCCTGCTGGTGGACGTGCTGCACGGTGCAGCCCAGCTGCTGCGACGGCGTGTGCTGCTGCTGACGGGCGGCTGGCACCCTCTTGTGGAGGCGTGTCAGCAGCTGGGGCGGCAGCAGCAGCAGCAGCAGCAGCATGGTCAGCAGGCGCAGGCAGGCCTGCCCTGGCTGACAGCGGTGCAGCAGCCGGTGCCACACGATGCGCTGCTGCCACGCTGCGCCGTGCTGCTGCACCATGGCGGTGTAGGCACCACGGCGGCGGCGCTGCGCGCTGGAACACCGCAGCTCGTATGCCCGCTGCATTTCGATCAGCGGCAGTGGGCTGAACTTGTTGAGTGGCTGGGGTGCGGCGCGCAGATCAGCGCAGCAGTGTTGCTGCAGGAGGCGCACGACATTGGCAGGGCAGAGGGAGGGGGAGTGCAGCTGATTGAGCAGGCAGCGCAGGCCGTGGCAGCCTCCCTGCAGGCCCTGTTGCACAGCAGCAGCGTCGCAGCGCAGTGCGGCGACGTGCAGCAGCAGCTGGCTTCTGAGGACGGCGCTGCCGCTGCCGCCCAGCTGGCGTGGCAGCACTTGGAGCAGCAGCAGCAGCAGCAGCAGCAGCAGCAGCAGCAGTCAGGTGGAGAGCAGCGGCCAGAGCAGCAGCAGCAAGCCGCAGGCAGCAGGCAGCATCCCAGCGACGAGCCCGGCAGCAGGCAGCATCCCAGCGACGAGCCCGGCAGCGGCATGCAGCCCGGCAGCAGGCCCGCCTTGTGGGCGCCTGCGCAGGAAGCGCACCTGCCAGGCGGTCTCACGGTGCAGTGCCACTCGCCGTCAGAGGCAGCCTTCATTCACAGGGAGATTTTCGTGCACGACAGCTACCTCAGCCGCGGCATACGCCTGCCGCCTGGCAGCACCGTGGTCGACGCAGGTGGGCGTCGCTTGCTGAGCTTCGGCTGAGCTGCTACCTGACGTGGCGCATGCCGCCGTGCAGTGCGGTGGTGGATGCGAGTGGCAGCGCTGCACTTCTTCTGCAACCCTAACTGAGCATCCCTACCTCCCCCACATCCCCTTCCAACCAGGCGCCAACATCGGGCTGTTTGCGCTGCGCCTGCTGCGCGACCCAGCGCTCGGTCCCAAAGTGGCTCGATTCTACGCGTTTGAGCCGCTGCCGCCCACCGCCGACCTGCTGGAGGCCAACCTGCAGGCGCACGGCCTGGCGGACAGGGTGAGGGGGGGCAGCGGGTGGGCTGGCTGGCTGTGTCGAGGAGTCGGAAGTCGGCAGGGGGATGCATGGAACAGCGAGGGGGCGGCAAGGCCTGCGGCGACATACTTGAACATTGCTCACAAGATTGCTGCTGCCGCTGCTGCTGCTGCTGCTGCCGCCGCCGCTGCTGCTGCCGCCGCTGCCACTGCTGCTGCTGCCGCTGCCCTGGGAGTCAACCTCTCTTCTGTTTTGGGCCCATGCAGGTAACCGTGCTGCGCTGCGGCCTGCACTCCGCCCCCGGCACCCTCCCCTTCACCTTCTACCCAGCCATGCCCGGCAACAGCACCGCCGCGCCCCGAGAGAAGTGGGAGCACCAGCGGGCCTCCATGGTGGCAAGCATGGGGGCGGCCGCCGCCGAGCGGCGCTTCCAGGGAGCCGCCAGGTGAGGGGAAGGCTGCTGGTGTCCAGCGGTTTCCTGCATGCTCCTCATACCGCAGCAGCGGCGCAGCAGTGCGCTGACGAGGGAGTTTCAGAGGGTGGGAGCACCTGTGCGCGCTGCAATGGCCGCGTGCGTGCGGCTGCCGCCGCCGACCGACGCCACCCGGCCGCCGAGCGCCAGGCGAGGGACTGCAGCTGTACATTATGCTGCATACCGCCTGAGCTGGGCACCCCGACATGTCGATGCTCCAAACCTGCTGCTCGATGCTGTGCTGCCCTCCCACCTGTGCCTTTACCCAGTGTGGAGTGCCCGGTCACCACGCTAGCCCTCTTTGCTCAAGAGCACCGCCTGGAGCGAATAGACTTGCTCAAGGCAAGGGGGAGGGCAGAGGTCCGCGGTTCACAGGGCCGGCTTGGGGCAGGCTGCATGGGTGCATCCGCTCCTCGAGCCTGGGTTGATGCGGCGCGCGCGCGGCGCTGCAGCCCTGCCGGTGGCTGCAGTTTGGGGACAGCCGAGCCTTTCGCGCGTGCCCGCCTGCCCGTTGCCATCCCACCACTTGTTCGTTTTGCGTCTGACCCGCCGACATGCCGCAGGTGGATGTGGAGGGAGCGGAGATGGAGGTGCTTCGGGGCTTGGAGGGCGCGTGGGGGCTGGTGCGCCAAGCTGTACTCGAGGTGAGCGGGTGGAGGGGGGATTTGTGATAGACGCTGCAGCGCGAGTCGTCAGTGCGACAGCTCACCAGCGTGCATGCGTGGTCCTGCCTGCGCAGGCGCACGGACGGCGCACCGAGCGTGCCCTGCTGTACGGTCGCGCGTACTGCATCGCCGGAACACAAGACCCTGAACGGCCCTCCACTGGCCTGCCTGCCCAGGTGCACGACGTCGACGGGCGGCTGGACGCGGCCACGTTTCTGCTGGAAGCGAACGGCTTCGCCGTGCATGGAGAGCCAGCGGCAGAGGGACCCGCGGGCAACTGGATGCTGTATGCCTGGCAGCTGTCGCCTGGATGAGTGTGATCAAGCACTATAGCAAACAACCAACTGCAGACGGCTGCAAAGCTGCGAGGTTGGCTCAGGTCGAGCTGCTTGCAGCGTCAGCCTGCCAGAGCGCGGGAGGACACCGTCGCTGCTGCCGGTTACTACCTTTGCTGAAGACCCTCAGGGACCTCTAGGGTCGCGTGAAACCGGCCGGCTTGAACGCGAGACGCAAGGGAGGCGGAACAAGGCAGGCCTGCACACGAGGAGGCGGCTGGGAGGAGGCGAGAAGGCGCCGCGTCATCAGCTTCCGCCGCATCGCTCGCTGCCGCCGCCAAACCCAGCTCAATCTGCGGCCCTCACCACCTCGACACGCTATTATCACTGCTCTCTTTGGTCTATACGGCTGTGACACGCGCCCTCGTCCCCAGAAGACTGTCGAGCAGCTGCCGCTGCAACGCCAAGCTCGCCCCCAAACCCACCACCTCGCACTCTCTGCCCGCAGCATCGAGCCAGGGGCTCACCCACAACCGGCTCAAGGTGAGCTCAGACGCTGTTGGGGGCCGGACGCAACCTAGGCGCGCTGGCAGTCGGCTGCAGGTCTCGTCGTCATCCCCCAGGCGCCCGTGAGGCGGCATGGAGCCCGGGCAGGAGATGAGGAGGCAGGGGCGCCGCCGTGCGGAGCCGCCGCCGGGCGCCGCCGCTGCCGCCGTCGATATCTGACGCACGCGCATTCTGCGCCGCCGCGCGCCCCTCTGGGCGCAGCCTCTACACAACCTAGAAGCCTTTAGAATGATGCCTGGCACCTGGCTCGCCTCACCTGCGCCTCCTGTGCGGCCTCACCCAACGCATCCTCCCTGCCGCCCCTGCTCACGCTGCCTCGCAGCAAATCTGAGCTAGGACGCGAGGATGGCAGGCACGCAGGTTAACCCGGCCTACGAGCCGGCAGCGGAGGCCGCCTCGCTCACCCCCCGCATTGCAAGCGCCTTCTCCCAGCCCTCGGCGCCCGGCAGCTACGCCGCCGGCGCCAACGGCGCCGGCGTCAACGAAGCCATGGTGAGTTCTTAAAGGTTTGCTGTGGATGTGGGTGCGCCGCCGCCCCTCTGCCCCTCCTATCGTTGTACGCACATGCGTGCAGGCCCTGCTGGTGGGCGTGGCGGATTGAGCGCTTTTTCCCCCTTTCGCCACGCTCTTTCACCCAGCCCTGACCCCCGTCTCCCCGTGCGTCTCTCATCCTTGAGCCAACGTCCCGTCCCATGCAGGTCCTGCTGATCGACCGCATCGACCGCATGACCAACACCATGCAGCGTCACACCACCGGTCACTACATCCGGGGCTACGGTGGGCGGGGCAGGGGGCAAGGATCGGCTTTACGCATGCACGGCGTCCCACCGCCTGCATCATGACCCCGTTGCGTTGCCCACCGCTTTCGCAGCCACCTGGCACTGCATGCCACCACCACTCTGCGTGATCACCCGACGCGTCTAACCTGCATCTTCACGCCCTTGCAGGCGCTTTGGACATTGCCAACCCGGCTCCTCTCGGCTTCATGGCGTTCTCCCTGGCCACCTGTCTCTACATGACGCAGCAGGGTGAGCAGGCTGGGGTTGGGACAGGGCGCAGCACGCATGCCCGCCCAAGGCTAGTGTCACACCGCTCGACACGAGGACGCCACCGCCTGAGCACGACACCCCCGCTCCCTCTCGTTCCTGCCCAACTGCAGCGGGGCTCACCGAGGCGTCGACTCAGGTCAGGAGGCGCTGCAGCAGTGCTGGGGCGGGCGCCAGCGCACCGCAGATGGGAGGGCTGTGGTGCAGACCGCAGCCACTTGTCGCTGCTGTGGCCCGTGCCCCGTTGCGCTCCTCACCCTTCGCCACGTGCCCACCCACTGGTGCAGTTCATTTCCTTCAGCGTGGGCATGTTCTTCGGTGGCGCCACCATGCTGGTGGGTAAAGAAACACATGGCCAGATGCAAGAGTAGACGCGACACGAGGGTGCTGAACTTAGCAAGCTGAGGAACAGACGTGTGCCTGCCCTGGGCCTCAGTTGATTTTCAAACTCCTGTTCTCCTTCTCAGGTTGTGGCGGTTCTGGAAATCTTCAGGTTGTGGCGATTCTGGAAATGTTCTGTGGGCCGAATCCAGGGAATGGACATGCTCTGTGGGAATGGGTGGCGCAAGGCAGGGGGAACAACTGCTTTTCCGTGGGCCTTGATTGAGCCTTGCACCTGCGTCGCCCCTCCCGTTATGTTCCAGGCGCAACACGCTGGGTGCTACCGCCTTTGGCACCTTCGGTGGGTGGAGGCACCGGGCGGTGGGCCAAGGATCGACTGTCCTGTGTATTCCCGCATCGCCACACGCCTGGCCCTCGCCTGTCCTGTGCCAGCGTTTGTTATGAAACACTGTCCCCCCCCCTCCGCGCTCCGCCGCCGCAACCGTGCCGCGATGTGTGCAGGGTCTTTCTGGATCAGCGTGGGCGTGTACGGCGTCATCCGGACCTCTGGCGTGTTCTTCCTGGGTGAGAGCACGCACAGCAGGCATGGCATGCAAAGCACGTCGGCGTGTCGCGCGCCGACTAAGATCAGATCTGCCCCAGCGTGCGCTGCCCCTGCTGTGCGGCTCTCTGCTCACGACACCCCGCCCCGCTCACCCCGGCCTTCGCGTTCTCCCTCCCTGCCCCAGACTCGCCCAAGGGCTTGGAGGCACTGACCGCGCTGTTCGGCGTGGCCGCTGTGGGCTTCATGGTGAGAAGGGAGGAGGAACGCGGTGGGGGACATACCACGAGGTTTGCTTCGAGGTGTTGAGAGTTTAAGGGTCACGACGGGGCCGCAGCGTGCCCCAGCTTTCACCCCTCCTCCCACCTACCCACCCACCCACCACCCACCCACCCACCCAGGTTGTGTCCATTGCCATCAATCTGGCCCTGCCCCTGGTCTTCTTCATGATTGGTGAGGCATGGTTGGGAACCACAAGCGCTCGACCAGTGCGACGGGCAGGCAGGCAGGCACAGGGCGAGCATGTGCAGGCTGGGACCCGCTGGCTGCTCCGTGCTGATGCCCCTCCTGCCCTCCCTCCCTCCCTCCCTCGTTCCCGCCTCACTCTCCCTGCAGCCATGATGTGAGTAGGGGTGTGGCAGAGCCTGTGCTGTGTGTTGGCAAATGTCAGGCTTTGTTTGAAGGGTGCAGGGGCGAGGCAGTTGCTGTGAGGTAGAAGCAGGCATGCTTGCCTGTTGAACAAGTTAGGGGTCGATGTGTGGGTGGGTGGCTGGCTGTGTGGGTACGCTTCGCAAGTTGACCCTTGTGACCTCGACGCCTGCTCAACACACCTGCCTAAGCCTTGCTGGCGCATCGTCCACGTGAGCCTCCTCCTGCTGCTCCCCCTCTCCTCCCAAGGTTCTTCCTGCTGTCCGCCGGCACCACCCGGGAGAACGTCGGCAAGGTGGGTAGTGAAGGACAGCCTTTCGTCAATTCACACGCTTGTGCTGCACCTTGAAGCCAGCAGAGGCTGGCCTCTCAGCGACCAGGCGTGCGCTGCAGACCGCGGGGCCCGTCCTGCTGCAAACCGCACGGCATGCTCAGGCGTGCGCAGCAGACCGCGGGGCGGGCCTGCTGAAAATCGCACGTCATGCCTAGGGAGCGCAGCTCCACAGCCGTGCCCCCCTCTGCGCTCCACGTGTGTGCAGGCTGCTGGCTGGTGGGGCATCTTCACCTCCGCCCTTGCCTTCTACATCGGGCTGGCCATGCTGTTTGAGGACATGTGGGGCAAGGAGGTGTGTTTGGTGGTGTGTGTGGAGGTGTGGGGGTGTGTGGGGGGTGGGGTGAGGGTGGGGGGCGCTGACTTCTGATACAGAGCAAGAGGTGCAGGTAGAGCACGAGGGATGGAGATGATGACGGGCAAGTCGCCATGCGCAGGTCAACGACTGGCTGTGTCCAGGCGTGTGCACAGTTGTGCCTGCCACCCCCGCTACGCCTGTCCTCTCCGCGGAGCCCGTCCTTCCCGCTGAGCCTGATCTCCCCCCTCCTGCCGTCCCCCCCCGCCCCCCCCCCCCCCCCCCCAGGTTCTGCCCCTGTTCTACACCAAGATTTACAAGAAGCACGCCAAGATGCTGTTCCCCCGCGTTTCTGGTGAGCCTGCCCTGCGGCTTGCACAGCTCGTGTACCTCGGTCCCTGCCACCTGGCGAGCAGCGAGCAGGCGAACGGAGGGCATGGTTGAGCGCACCTGCATTTCCGGCTGCCGGCTGGGGGCTGGCAGGGGGTAGGGCCAGGGATGCGCGCCGGCAAGCAGGACAGTAGCAGGCCAGGCAGGCAGGCAGCACGTGCTCACGCGCACGCACGCACACCTTCCTCTCTCGATGCAGAGCACGATCCGCTTTCTCTCACGGCCGGTGCGTCAGGGGCGGTCGCTGGCCTGGGCACCTGCTGCGCCTGCCTGCGCGCATCAGTGCCTACTGTCTGTGCCTGTGCCCGTTCACTCACTCCCATTCACTCACCCACACCCTTATCCACCCTCCCTACAAACAGGTGTGCCATACCCAGGCCGCCCGGGTGAGTTGTCGACAAGGGGCAGGGGCTGGCTGGCCGATGTGGGCGGGCAGCGGTTGTGCTGGTTGCATGCCTGCATGACAAATATGCCGTGTAAGGGTTGCCGTGATGAGCTAGGCAGGCAGCAGAGGCTGGCAGCATGAGTCAGTGGCGAGTCGGGGAGGGAAGCGTGCACAGCATTGCACACCCGCCTCGGTGCCGCCCCGCCCTCCTGTACGCCTGCCTGCCCTGCCCCTGAAGCAAGCGCATGCGGCTTGTTACGCCCGGCTGCTCCTCCTGTATGCCAGCGCGCTCTCCTTAACATCACCCCAAATGGCTGCCCGCAGAGCTGCGCGCGGGCGACAACCTCTCTGCGCTGGCCATTACACCGTCCCTGGCGACCATGCCCCGCGGGCACTCCAGCAAGGCTGGCGGCGACAAGCGCCCCGCGGAGATGGTGTGAGCAGGCTGCCCCACAGTCAGCGCTGCGGGTAGCGCTGCTGATGTCAAAAGCGGTGCTGCGCCGGCCCAGGCGCAGCGGGCACAGCAGCCTCACCGGCAGGCACAGCGCTGCTGTCGCCGACGCTGGAGCTGTGGCACACGTTGCTGCTGCGGCTCGCGCTCTCCAAAACCCAAGATCACTCAAAAGGCGGCGCAGCTTTGTGCTTCGGGCTGTGTGCCGCGGGCGCGTGCCACTGCGCCGCCATTTCCGTGCATGCCAAATTCACAGGGTTTTTTTTGTTGCTGCCCTCGTTCGATCTTTTCATCCCGCTGACAGATATGGTCTCACAAGTTCTTTGACAGACTCGAGTAGTCACGCCTGCACCCGCAAATCGCACCCTTCTTTCGAGCTGACCATCAGTGGATGCCGCCAATCTCCACAAGGGCCCCCCCCCCCCCCAGTAGCGCCCCCCTAAATAATGCATGCAACTCGACGTTTGACGTTCTGTACATCCCACCAGCGAGCAACACGTATCACCGAGACTTTAATCTAGGGTGCGATGATGTGGGAGGGGGACCGCATCTGCCGCTCAGCCGCGACGTGACGGCGCGGCGGCGGGAAGGGAAAAGTGCGGGACCTTCTGGCCCCCTGTTTCTCTCTACACAACCCTGCCACTCTCACAAAGCTCTACGACCGCGATGGAGACGACGGGTGGGCTCACAAAGCGGCTCGCTTTTGACGAACTCGGCGCGGTTGATTTGGCGGGGCCGGAGCCCGAGGCGCTGATCCAGGCGCTGCGGCACCCCACGGTGGAGGGCTTCAGCCGGTGCGCGAGCCGCTTTTGGAGCGACAGCCGCAGACAGCCTTTGCAACTGCGCGCCGGCACGCTGCCCTCACAACGCCGGAAGAGTGTGCACCTGCAGAGTAGGCGTCTAGGCACGAGCGCCGCGAGCAACCGCCACGCCGCCGCCGCGGCTGCCGCCAGTTGCCGCTGTCGTCGTCTCGACTGCCGCGCACAATAATGTGCACAGAACTCGGCGGCCTACTGTGTGCTCACCGAGATCCACTTGCCCCGCCCTGATCCAGCGCGCTGGAGCTGCTGCAGGGCACGGCGCGTGCGCGGTTTGCAGCGGTGCAGGAGACTGCGGTGGAGGCGAGCGACGCTGTAGGGGAAGCTGACCTGCGCCGCCTAAAGCGCCAGTTCTCCTCCCTCAAAAACACTTTCCTTCACTTTGAAGTGAAGAACGAGTTCCTGGCTGGTGGGTGGGGCGGGCGGCGGCAGCGCGTCAAACTGCAGGAGGAGGGGTGCTGGCAGTAGGGGTGCAGTGCGCATGAGCACGCTGCGAGAGGCCGCCTCCGATCAGGTGCCAGGCTCCCAGTGCTCAGCTTCTTATGCACGCTTCGAACCCGCCTCCCTCCACTTCCAACACCAAACCCAAACGACAGAGCTGCTGGACGGCCGGCCGCACGGCGACGAGGGGGAGCTGCTGCAGCACTTTGAGGCGGAAGTGGAGGCCAGCGTGGCGCACCTGCGGCAGCTCAAGGCGGCCAACGAGGAGGCGCAGGGCGCCATCACGCAGGTAGGGGCGCCATGCTGTACTGCACGCTCGCTAAGGGAGTGGTGCGTGGGTGGCTCAAAACATGCCTGCTGCTGCACCTCGGAGTGCGGTGCTGCAGTGCTGCAGCCCCTGCTGTGCCGACATGCTCCGACCACCCTCCCCCCCCCTCTCTTGCTGCTGTGCAGGTGGTGGGCCAGATCGCGGCAGCGCACGACGCCTTTGAGCGACAGCGTGCAGCTTTGACTGGCGAGCTGGCACGGCTGGCAGCAGAAGTGGGGGCGCACGAGGCGGGGGCGGAGGCACACGCCACTGCGCTGCCGGAGCTGCCTGAGGGTGAGTGTGGGTTTGACAGGTGCTGGGTGGCGAAGTAGAAACGTGACTGTGCACAGCAACCCGGGTTTGGCCGCCCGCCACTCAGCCCTACCCAGCCCACGCCCTGGTCGCCTGCCTAGTGCAGGCCCCGGCGAGGCCGAGTGCCACGACGCGCTGGCAGCGTCCGCCGCCGAGGCGCGCCAGCTGGAGGCCGCCATCGCAGCGGCACAGGCTGAGGCAGAGGAGCTGGGCGCCGCGATTGCCGCTGAACGCGAGGAGGCAGAGGCGCTGCGCGCGCAGCTGGGGGACCTGGAGGGCCAGAACGCGGCGGCGGGGGAGCGCGTGGAGAGCAACGCGCGCTTCCTGTCGACCGCGCAGTGGTGCGTGCTGGGCAGGGGTGCTGTGCACGTGTGAGGGTCGACAGGCGGCAGGCAGCCACACTCTGTGTCGGTGTACCGTTTTCCCGATCACGGGCCAGGCAGCACTGCATCGCTGGGGCCCGATGCCCTGCAGCTGCTCCGCCCTGGCCACCTCCTCTGCGCAGCGCCTGCTGCTCTCCTCCCTCTCTATCCCCTGACCTCCTCCCTCCTGGTTTCCCTTCCTCACGTGCAGGTGCGATGAGGTGGCGGGCACCATCACCCAGCTGGGCGGCCTGTCGTTGCTGCACGTGCAGCCCGACGCGCTGCACCTCAAGCTTGTGACAGCCTACCCCACCGCTGCCGTGCGCGGCGCAGACCCCGGCCCCTGCGCCACTGCAGACCACGAGCTCTCGCTGCAGCTGCTGCCTGGCGCCGGCAACACCGGTGGGTGGGGTGGATGGGTGCCGCTGGGGCTGGCAGGGGTCACCCGCTGGAACAGCAGACGGGTGGACAACGGCTGGTGGCTGGCAAGCTCCTGCCTGCCTGCCATCACCGCCTGCCTTGCCCCCGCAGGAGGGATGCGCGTCAGCCAGCCAACAGGTGGCTGGGGCAGTAGAAACTGCTTGATGCCTGCTTGATGCCTGCCCTGACCTGCCTCTCGCTGCCCCTGGTTGTCCGCTCTGCAGTCTACGGTGTCACCCTTGAGCCAGCTGATGTGGAGGTGGCGGACATTGCAGAGGCGGCGCGCGAGGGGCGGCGGCCCGCAGACTTTGTGGTGCGCGAGGTGACGGCGCGGCTGGGCGCTCTGCTGCACAGGTGGGCAGGCCGGGCGCGACGAGGTGGGGGTGGGGGTGGGGGGGAGGGGTTGCGCAGACGACAGGGCCTGCCTATCCGTCAGGTTTCTTGGCTGTCCAGTGTCCAGTGCTGAGGAAGCGGTGAGGTTGCATGGGCAGGTGGGCCGGCAGCCTAGCCTGCCCAACGTCCGTCCGTCGCTCCCTGCCATGCAGGCGCGCCCTGGTTGAGGAGGCGGCGGCGCAGTTCGACCTGGCCTCTTCCAGCACCGACGCCGGCATCGTACGCGCGCGGCTGGGCTCCGGCGTGGAGGCGGAGGCGCGGCTGGTGGGCGGCTGGCCGGCAGGGCCCGACGTGGTGCACATCACGCAGGTGAGAGGCATAGCCTGGGGGGCATTTGCTGTGTAAGTCAAGGGCAGGATGAGGGGAGGAGGCTTGTGGCTGCATCTCACGTGACTCGAGTCGTGCAACTCAAGCACGCGTGCAAGCCGCATGAAGCAACAGGTTCAAACCCTCCCTTCCTCCCCTCCCCTCCCTTCCCTGCCGTGCAGGTGAGCGGCGCGGCGGACGCAGTCAAGGCCGCCAAGGCAGAGGCGCTGCGGTTTGAAGGGCGTGGCCTGCTGGCGGCGCTGGAGGCGGTGCAGAGGGAGCTGGCCTGAGCCCGGGCACGGGGGCCTGCCCTAGGCCTCAAGCCGTCCCTCTTTCGTCCCTCTCTGTTTCCTTAGCGATAGCCCTGGGTACCTTTTCGCTGCTATTTCTCCTCCTGTTTGCTTCCTTGCTACCTGCTCCTGACCAACCGCGATTCCTGACCGACCCACCCACCTGCTGACTGCGGCAAGCTGCCGCTGTTGCCATACCGCCCCTTGCCGTCCCCTTCATTTGTCGCTGTGCCTCCCCGCCTGTATCCTTAGCAATGCTCGACGGCGGTGGATTCCCACAGGGCATGTCAAGCACACAACTGGTCAACAATCAGACAGTAGAGACGGTGGGTAGGCGAAGGCGGGGCAAGGAAAGGGTACACATATGTTCATGCAGAGGGCAGGCGTGCAAGCTTTTGTCTTGCAACTGGGGGAAGCCGTGCGAGAGGGGGACTGAAATGCATGGGCCGGGGTAGACGTCGGGAAAAAACAAGTGCTCAGGAGGCGATGTGTATCTGTGCATTGCTTGGCGGCCGTGACCCACGCTAAGAAAGAGCGGGGCCGCCCATTTGTTGTACACTTGTCACTGCTGCGCACGGCAGGTGCGCGCCGGCTTGGCAGCCGGGTCTGCACTCAGCGCTGCTCACCTTGCTGCTGCTGCTGCTGCTACGAGCGCCGCTCCTTGGCGGCCTTCACGGTTCGCAACAGGCGCGACAGCAGGCCCGTCTTGGGCATGGCGCTGTCCCCGCCTGCGCCACTGGCGACGTGCGGCGGCGGCGGCGTGGCCGCGGCAGCACCGACCACGCCACCGCCCCTGCTGCTGCCGCCAGTGCCGCCGCGTCCGGTTCCGCTGCTGCTGCTGCCGCTGCCGCTGTTGTCAGGCACCTGCAGGTACTTGTTTTGCAGCTTTGCCCACATGCCTTCAAGCTCGTCATCTGTTGGGGCAGGGAGGAGAGTGAGTGGGTGCAGCTTAGCATGTCCAAATATGTGCGAGGGTGGTAGCAACTTGTACAGCTGCTGCATCAACGCCGTTCGCCGGCCACATCTCCACAGCACACGGGAGCAGCTGGCGGCCCCTGGCGGAGAGGCAGCCGCGTGTGCGCGCCGCTGCCCCCCTCGCCCACCCACCCGATTCAAACGTTTCGTCAATCACGACAGAGGTGTCTCCGGCGCCCCTGTGCGGCGCGCCCCCCCGCAGCATCGACTGCCAGGAGGGCCAGTCGCAGGTGATGTGGGGCTGCAGCCCTTCTTCAGCCAGCAGCGTGGAATAGCTGGCAGGGGGCAGGGGGCAGGGGGCAGGGAGGGGAGGAGACACACGTGTGTGAGCCGAACGAGCCACCTGGGCTGGCCCTGCACAGCAGGTGGCGGGTGGCTGGCGACGACCGGCCAGGGGCCGCCTGCCCCGTCCTCCGCACCGCGGGCAGGCAACTCACGTGTCTGCCCGCTGTAGCACACGCCGCTTTGTCTCTCGGCTGTTGTACAGATAAGGCGGCTCCACTGCAGGCAGCGCGCGTGAGGGCGGAGGGTCACGGCAGCGATTAGCTGAGGGCAGGGACAGTGAGGCTGGAGCGGCCGAGGCACCGCAGACTCGCTCTCCTGAAACAGGTGCCACAGTGCAAGGTGGTGTAAGGTTGAAATTTGCCAGCCCTGCAACAACCACCGCCCTGCAACACCCACCGCCCACCTTCGCGCAGCGTGCCGCTGCCGCCGGTGTTGCACACCCCATCATTGACGTCGCCGCCACGCCCGGAGGCACCGCCGCCGCTCTCGCTGCGCCGCGCCAGCAGGCGCACCTGCCGCGGCGTGAGCGACTGTCGCAGGGAAAGGGAGGCGTGGGCGCCGCAGGGTGGAGGCGGGCACAGGGAAGCAATCCAAGTGGAGGAGCAGAACACAGGCCCTTGCTCTGCACCCCGCACCCCAACAAGCCTCCCTGCTCTTCTGCCAGCCTGGAGGAGCACCGAAACAGGCCCACGCGCCACCAGGCAGGCAGCCACCCACCGGCATTGCATTGAGGTCCAGGTACTCCCGCTCCCCGTTCACAACCACGTAGACAGAGGTGGGGGCCTGCCGGGGGGCAAGCAAGCGGCGCGGGGGTACTCAGCGGATCAGGAGCAGGCCAGCTGTGCTGTGCCATGCTGTGCTGTGCCATGCTGTGCTGTGCACACAGCCCCCCGGCAAGCCCTTCCCACCACTGGTCGTCACGCGCTGCCGCCGCCGCCGCCGCCGGTGCCGCTGCCGCCGCCGCCACTCCTGCTGCTGCTGCTCCTCCCGCTGCTGCTGCCGCCTCCCTACAACTCACCACAAACTCCAGGTTGGGGGAGTCGTCGTCAAACTGCGCGCCCCAGCTGTGGACCTGCACGCCCGTCACCACTGCCGCCGAGCATGGGGAAGGGGGGCATGCATGGTTGCACTGGATGCCGGGGGTGATCAGGAGGCTCGGGTATACAGAACCAGGGGCACGGCACGGCGCTGCCCGCCCACCCGCATTGCCCAGTGGGCGGCGGCGCGACAGCGAGGGTGGACACCTGGCAGCGGGCACGCCACCCCCCAGGCCGCCAACGTTTTACACACCTGCATAATCTGCGCGGCTTGGATCCACGGTTTGCGAGATGAGGTACTGCGGCAGAGGTTGTGGGCAGTGCTGCGGGTTGGAAAGCCAGCAGGGGCTTGCTTGCCCGCGGCACCTGCCGCGGCAGGCGACGCGTAAACGGCAGGCACTGGGAGGTCGCAAACGTGCAGAGACACGGGCGGCAGGGTGGGCAAGCAACGACCTGGCCTGCTTCACGACCCCACTGGTATACGAGGGCTCGCTGAAACGGGGCACAAAGCATCAACACCAAGCTCTCGTGGCCCTGCCCTCGTGCCCCGTCACCACCTACAGCCGACAGTCCTGGAGGAACCCACGCAGCCTGGGAAACGGGTCCACACAGCGGGATCCAGCTCACCTCCAGGTCGTCGGTGATGGTGCGCTCCGCCACTTTCGTGATGTCCACCAGCGTCAGCGCGCCCACCGTGCCCTCGCTGGCGCCCTCGAAGCGCAGGCGGCGCGCGAGGCGCTGCTTGAGGATGGAAAACTCTGGGTCGCGGGCGTCGTGCACTGCGGCAGTTCAAGGGCGGGCAGTTCAGTTCAGGAGGGGCCAGTTCAGGAGGAGGGCAAGGGCAGGCTGTACCCATTCTACCAGGCCCACCCACCTCCTGGGATTTTGCAATTGCTGGTCAGGCCCTCCTGCCGGATGTCCACCAGCGCTTTGTTGAGCGCGCCGCACGCGCATGACCCGCCGGGGCGGCCGGGGCGGGAGATGGCGCCCACCGCCCCCTTGGCGTCGATGCTGCAGGCGGGGCGGGGCGGGGTGGGAGTGGGCATGGTGCATGCGCCTCCAGAGCAGCTGGGGGGGGAGCTGCAGGCAGGACGGCAAGGCTTGGGGGCTGCCTGCCTGCTTGACTGCCTGCCTGCCTGCCTGATGCAGGCGTGACTTGGCAGCCCGACTGCCTGCCTGCATCCATCACCTCCAGGGGCCACACCCAAAAGCCCCCCATCCCACCCTCAGACCCACCTGATGTGTGGGAAGGAGAAGAAGACGTACCGCTCCTTGCCGCTGCTGCGTGACACCGGGGCGTGGCTGCAGCGGGAAGCGCGGGGGGAGCACAGGGGCCGGTGGGCGGTCCGTCCCCAAGGCGCTGCCGTCCCTCTGCTGGCCTGAATAAGGGGGCGACCTCTGCCCCCAAGCTAATTTGATGATGCAGACCCCCCCCCCCCCCTCCCATACCTGAGTCCTGCCGCCACCCCAGAGACGCCGCAGGTCAGCACGCCGCCCAGCCCGTTCACATTGAAAGCGGCGCCAAAGACCTGTTGGTGTTGCGTTGGGGGAGGGTGGTTGCTACAAAGGGAGGGCAAAGCAGGGCGGCAGGCGGCAGCACGCCGGCAACCAGACGCGCATCCTTGAGAGCCCCAAACAGGGAGCCAATGTTCCTATTCGAACAGGCCTTGTGTCAACGATGGTTGGCAACCTCACTTGGGCAGCACGCAGGCACACAGGGGAGGGTCGCGCACCCTGGGCGCCCCGGCGGCAGCCGCCGTCCCCCAATGCTGCAGCCGGACCCCTCCTCACCGAATCGATCTGGTGCTTGAGCGTCAGAGTGATTTCATCTCGGCACAGGTTTACCACGGCTGCAGGCGGCGGTGGGAGAAGGGAGCAAGGCAGCAATGTGGAGGCATGACGGCACGCAGCAGTGGCAGTGGCGTCCTGCTCCAGCGGGCAGCCTTGCCTCGTCGCGGCGGCGAGCGACGTCGCCGCCGGTGGCGATGCAGCGGGCACCAGGGGGGGCGGGGGATGCGGGGGGGCGCCGCGGCGCTGTGCGCAAATCTGCCTTCCTTTTTCAGCAGCGCATCTCCCAGCCACCGACCAACTCACTGATGGTGTTGTCTCCATCAAACCCGAACGCAAACAGCGCAATCTCCAGGCGCTGCATGAAGTCGTCGACTCCAAGGGCCCCAGGGAAGTGGTCCGACACGCGCTGTGCACGCCCCGACAGGTAGTTCACTGCTTGGTGGTGGGTGGGTGGTGGGTGGGGAGGGGGGTGGGGTGGGTGGGGGGTTGGGGGTTGGGGGTTGGGTGGGGTGGGAGGTGGTGGTGGTGGTGGTGGTGGTGGTGGTGGTGGTGGTGGTGGTGGTGGTGGTGGTGGTGGTGGTGGTGGTGGTGGTGGTGGTGGTGGTGGTGGTGGTGGTGGTGGTGGTGGTGGTGGTGGTGGTGGTGGTGGTGGTGGTGGTGGTGGTGGTGGTGGTGGTGGTGGTGGTGGTGGTGGTGGTGGTGGTGGTGGTGGTGGTGGTGGTGGTGGTGGTGGTGGTGGTGGTGGTGGGGGTGGGGGGGTGGGGGGGGGGGGTGGGGGGGGGGTCAGGAGGGGCGACATGAGGCGGTGTGGCGTGCGTATGCTGCCCGCTCTTCATCGGGCAGCTGCTCTGCCAGTGATGCGAGTGTTGAGTTGCCCAGGGTGGTGGCCGAGGAACGCGGCACGCGAGTGGCACAGCCGCACGCTCTCAATGGCGTGAAGGGTGCCTGTCAGCTGCATATCAACAAAACATAGAATTGCGTGCAACTCCTCCGACCCACAGCAAGTCACGCTCCCTCGCACATATCGCGCAGTCCAGAGTCAGCGCCATTGCTGGCGGCGCCGTTGCTGGCGCCGTTGCTGGCGATGGCGGCGGCAGCACCAGTACCGACCACTGCTCGCTGCGACGCCGGGCTGCGCCGCGGCGCCCCAGCGCATCGTCGCAGTTGACGAGCACGAAGACCTGGCGCCCCGCTGGGTTGCAGGCTGCGACCACTGGCGGCGGGGAGCGCCGGAACAAACGCCGCTCCTGTGAGCATCACGAATGGCGATGAGGACACGCAATTGACGAGCAAAAGGCTGCGCTGTAGCCCCAACGCAGGTTTGGGGTTTCGGGCGACAAACCGGGGTGCGCTACCTGAGAGCTTGCAGCAGCAACAAGCTAACAAGATGTGATACTGCCGCTGGAGAGATCGACGCGCGGCACTTTGAGCCCGCTTCCGAGCATCCGCGGCCAGCCGCCGCCAGCAAGGCGACGGGTGCTTTGCTTTGCCTTTCGTTTCCCATGTTTTGGGCCTGCAACACAGCCTCGGCCTCACAGTCAGCACGAGCTGCTTACACACAGGCATCTGACGTCAACACTGTCACAACAGTCAGCTTCCAGCCGGCCACTCGACGCGCACGGGCATTCTCAATCTGCGCGGCCGCTGCCGGCGCGCCAGTCTGCGATGCTGCGCGCGACGCGCGCCTCCACCTGGCTCCGCAGCTGCCGGCGGTAGCCCAGCAGAAACAGCAGCTCGAACCAGACGAACAGAGGGGCCAGGAACAGGCTCTGTCCGGGAGGGGCGGGCGCGGGAGGGGGCAGCGGTAAGGGCAGGATGCGGAGCGCAGGCATCGAGCCGGGTCGGCACGGCGCGCTTCCCCTCCCCTGCTCATCCCCTCTGAAGCCCCTTCCAACGGCCCCCCCCCTGGACTTGCCTGGAAGAAGGAGTCCAGCAGCGCTGGCCTGCGCCCCTCTGCCATGGAGTGCCCGAACACAATCTGGGCAAACCAGGAGAACAGGTGCAGGCCCAGGGCCCAGCCCCAGGCGGAAGGCACGGCGGCGCGGAACCAGTTGGCCAGGCCCCACAGCGGAAGCGCGACCAGGGCTGCGAGGGAAGAGGGCCACACATGCCGGTCCGGTGGGCGGCAGGTCCAACAGTACATGTTGACGGCCTGGCAGCGCCGGCGCCCTGCTGCCCACACACCAGTCGCACGCAAGCACACGACCGCTGGCTCCACACCTCTGTGCCCACGTGGCGGCGGACACATCCCTTCAGGACTTCGACCCACTTCAGCCACCCAGTTGCCTTGCATGCATGCATTACGCTGGGCACATGCTCACACGTATACACCATACATATATATATATATATATATATGCACTACGTAGGGCATGTGCTCACCTGCCCAGCTGCCGCCCGCCAGAGGCTCCAGCGCCAGGTAGTAAAGGGAGTAGACGGCCGCCAGGAAGAAGGAGCCGTTGGGCACCAGCCAGCGCGCCAGGTGCGCGCAGCAGGCGGGCACGAGGGGCGTCACGTCCAGCTTGAAGGCAGGCGGGGTGTAGGCCAGCCAGACTGTGGGGCGAGGTGGCAGGCGGCGGCACTGGACAAGTGTCAGTGGGTGGAGGTGCGGCGCCGGGGGCGAGACGGTGGCGGCGCAGGCGGCTGCGCCGCCAGCCCTCGGGCCGCTTGCACTCTGCCTGACCCGGCCGCCGTCCGCTCATGCTGCCCTCAACCCGCCGTCTCCCACCCTCCTCGCCCACCTGCCACCGTCCACCAGATGGCCGGCACAAAGATAAAGTGGATCAGCTGGTTGATGGGGTCGGAGTGGTAGGAGCCATAAAACACCAGCTGCACGCAAGAGGGGCGGGCGGAGGTCACGAGGGCAGCACACAGCGGGGTGTTGGGAGCGCGGCAACGTGGCTGGCTGCGCAATCTGCTGCACGCTCGCAGGCGCTGGCTGCCCCGCCAAGGCATGATGCCGACTCCAGCGCTGACCTGCTCTTGCCCAGCACACGTGCTGATCGTGCAGCATAGCCGCGCAGCCGACAGCAGCCGCCTGCGCTTGCCGCCTGCAGCACACGGCCAGCCTGAACCGTCCATCAACAGGCAGCAGCTGGTAGCGGCGGCGCAACAGACGCACGCCCACCTGGTCCTTCAAGTCAAAGTTGAAGCCTAAAAAGTTGCCCTTCCCGCTGCCGGCGACTGTGCGTGCGCGGGTCCGGTGTGTCGGGCTGCAACTAAGCAAGCAACATGAGTCAACAGGTTGTCGAGGTGAGGCATTAGGAAAGGGCAGGGAGAACGCGGAGTGCCGCCTGAGGCGCCGCCGCTCCGCCGCTGGCTTCGCCACGAAGCCAGCCATTGCGCGCCCCCAGTTTTCGGTTTGCCTTCCGGCAGCCCCTCCGAGCACCAAAGCACGCGCCTGGCATCCACGGGGTGCGAGCGGGGGCCCTCAGACGAAGGAACCCTGCCGGTGCGCTTGAAGCTGGCGGGTGAGCCCGCCGCTGCCTTGGCTCGCGCCTGATAAGGGTGGGATTCTGAAGAAGGTGAGCGCGCCGCGATCCGCTGCCCCTCCCACAACCTCGCCCTCGAGCGCTCCGCCCCTCACCGTGGCGGACACTGGAGTGCCCTCCATATCCCAACAGCAGGCTGCAGATCGGAAGAAGCCCGCAAGGGGGGGTGTTACCGCATGTGGGGCCCGGCAGCGGCGCGTCAGGGGAAAGACGGCGGGCATCAGTGGCAGTTCAGGGGACCGGCACTTCAGTCCCCCCAGGCTCGTTACCTTGCAAGCGCAGACACCTCCTTGCGCTGGTAAGGGCTGGCAAGAACGAAATGCATGCTGCACCTGTTTTGTCAACAACTGCAGAACCCTGCGCAAGCCGGCCGACTGGCGTCACAGGCATACGATGCATCACATCAGACGAAAGCTGCACAGCAACAGCAGCAGCAGCAGCAGCAGCCGCTGTTGCAGCAGTGGCTACAGCTCCTGTAACGCGCCATTGGCGCCGCCGCCGCCTCTGCTCCGCGCGCGCACACGCCGCGCCGCCACTAGCGGCGCCAGCTCTTGCACCGCCGCCGCCACCGCGCCCGCGTCCACCTCGGTGACGTCCCCCTGCAGCGCAAGGGGGTTGGCAGCAGTAGGGGGGGGGGGCAGGAGGCTGGGCTCAGCCCACAGCGGCTGCAGGGCCCGCCAGCAGCTGCGACTTGTTCTGTGTGGGTTGGTGGCCCGGCGGCGAGCGGGCTGCACGCGTGGGCCGACCTGCGGCGTGTCGCGGTGCCGGGCCGGGTCGGCGTTTGCCACGCGGCGGTACAGCGCCCCCGCCCACTGCGCGAAATTCTGGTAGCAGCGCCAGATGCCGTCGGCCTGCGTTAAGGTTGAGGGAAGGCGGGTGGTGGAGTTGTGGAAGGGGCGACGCCAACAGGCCCTCTCCAACAGAGTGCTGCCTGCATGCCTCCACTCCGGTCGCAACTCGTTGGTGTAGCAGCGCAGCCCCACCAGCAGCCGAGCTGCCGAGCCGCCATGCACCACCCGCCCACCTGCGGCCAGAGCTCCACAAGCGCGGCGTGTGGCGGCATCAGCAGCGCGTGCGCCAGCGCCGCGCCGTGCATGCCGACGAGGACGTCGGTGCTCTGCACGATGCGCAGCTGCTCTGGCACTGTCGCACAGGATCGAAGGGGGGTGCCAGGAGCAAACGAGGAACGTTCGGCAGGGTGGCAGCTCGGATGGGGCGGGCGTCTGCAGCAGCTGCAGCTGCGCACAGCCACGCCGTGCAGGAACAGCAGCTGCGGGGGCCGCCCGTCCGCCCAGCAGACAACGCCATCCACCACGCGGCGCACCCCCCACGCACCCGACAGCCCCGCAAAATCCAGCAGGCTGGCCTGCACGCCCAGCAGCCGCTGCAGCGCCGCCAGCAATTCGTCCTCG
The DNA here is from genome assembly GCA_002245815.2 of Micractinium conductrix. Lineage (NCBI taxonomy): Eukaryota > Viridiplantae > Chlorophyta > Trebouxiophyceae > Chlorellales > Chlorellaceae > Micractinium > Micractinium conductrix. Next base: position 296,610 of record LHPF02000043.1, read on the forward strand.
TTGCCTATTTGGCGGGCCATAACCTGCAGGACATGCGGAAAGGTTGTGTGTCTGGGAAGTTCAACACACTTTCGCGAGAGAGAAGAGGGTGGCACGTGCACCGCAGGCCGCCGCGCAACCGCCAGCACACAGCGGCAGGGCCAGCGGCGAGCAGGCGCCTCGGGCGGCGGCAGCGCTCACCTGTTTTGCTGCGCTCGGCCGCCGGCTGATGAGTCGCACCACCAGGGGCCCGCCGCCGCTGCTGCCACCGCTGGCGTCGCCGCCCTCTCCGCCCTCGGCGGCTCCCTCTGCTGTCAGGCTACCGCCGCCGTCTGCTGCTCCCAGGCCGCCTGCCGCAGCCGCGCCGTCGCTGCCTGCGCTGCCTGCGCTGCTGCCGGTGTCCTCGCCGCCCTGCACCCCAAAAGCGTCCAGCATGAATCGGCGGAAGCCGGCAAAGAGGCGCGTGGGCAGCGGGCAGGAGGCGTCCTCGTGCAGGTGCGCAAACAGCAGGCTGGTGTAGCCTGGCGGCACAAACGCGGCGTGCCGGAAGAGCACCGGGCGCTGCAGGCGGGGGGAGGGTGGGGGCCAGGCGGCAGGTTGTGGCCAGCGTGCAGGCACGCAAGCAATCGCACGCTGCTGAAGCGCAGATGCGCGTACACACGCATGCACGAACACATGCAAGTTCTGGGCAGGGACCATTGCGGCACAGCTTGCCCCTTGATCGCTGCTCCTTCCACTCCCTCCACAAACCTTGAACTCTTCCACTCGCCGCACCAGCAGCTGGCCGCCCACCGGCACATCCCAAGGGTGCGGGCCGCGCTGCCGCTGCCGCTGCTGCAGCCGGCCGTTTCGCTGCCCAATGCGCTGCTGCTGCTCGCCCCGCTGCTCACCGTCCTGCTGCTGCTGCTGCTGCTGCTGCTGCTGCTGCTGCTGCTGCTGCTGCTCGATGGCTGCCCACGCCGCCGGGCCGCCGCCCGCTGCTACCACTGGCCACAGAACGTCCAGCCCGCCGGGTGGGTGCGCGTCCAGCAACACCACCTGGTGACAAGGGGACGGGCAATGCAAGTGAAGGTGCGAGGTGAAGGAGGCAAGGAGCGGGCGCGGCACGAGAAGGGCGGAGCGGGCCCAGAGGGTGGGCATCCGACAAGACCAAGCGATGCAAGCGATTACGTGAGGTGGAAGGAGAGGTGGGTGGGCGCACCGCTCAGGCGGCATGACACCAGCGGTACTTGAACCAGGAGAGCGAAGCGACACAAACAGCACGAGCCAAGCGTGAAGCATGCAGGTCCGGCGAGGCACGTGGGGCGGCCAAGCGTGCAGAGCGGCAGGCCCACCTGGCGTGCGCTGTGTTCCCAGCCCAGCATGCGAAGCGTGATGTAGACGTTCAGCATGTCTGCAGAAGCGGGGGGCGGGGGGAAGGCGAAGGTCGGCAGCAGGCGAGTGGGGCAAGCAGGGAGGGCAAGGCGCGGGCGGTCGTGCCCACGCAGCCCCTCCCTCCCTCCCTCCCTGCTCGCTGCCGCCGCCCACCACCCCCGCCCTGCCCAGCGCCCACCTGTATAGGTGTGGTACACGTTGGCATGCTCCCGTACCTCCCGCGTCACCAGCAAGGTGGGGAGCGTCTCCACCTCTGTAGGCTCCCCTGCCGCTGCGGCCGTGGCAGCGCTGCCGCCGCCGCCGCCGCCGCTGCTGCTGCTCCCCAGCTCTGGCTGGAACACAAAGCCGCCAAAAATGTCCTGGAGAGAGGAGGTGGGGGGGGGGGGGAGAAGCCGGGGCAGGAGGCGACGGAGGGTCAGCACAGGCGGAGGGCCGAAGAGGCTGGCGGGAAGCCGGCAGGCACCAGGGCCAATGCAGCCTCCTGTCCGACCAACAGTCGCCCTTCCCCCTTGTGTTCGCTCCCTCCCTCCCTCCCCCACCCGCTGGTGGTCTTTGCTGAAGGCCTCCAGGCTGAACCCCGGCCAGGCGCAGTCCGCGGCCCAGGCGCCACGAGCGTAGCGGTGGTACGTGGGGGACACACACAGGTAGCCGGGGCGGTGGAGGGGGCACCGCGCCCGGCTCTGCGACGAAGATCACGAGACGAGTCGGGAGGCGGCGCCAGGGGCTGAGCAGCAGGCAGCGGGCAGCAGGCAGCAAGCAGCGCCCAGCCTCCCCGCGGTGTGGAGCACCATCCCCGGCGCCGCCGCCCCAGTCCGCACCAGCTTGGAGGGGTAGAGCCGCAGGTTTGTGGCGTCGCACAGGACGTGCGGCGCCGCAGCAGCAGGCATGTGTGTGTCATTCCAGGCGAGGCAGGTGACGGCGGAAGGGGCGGGGGGCGCGGCGCCACCGCCGGCTGCACCCGCCACCAGCTGCTGCGTGGCGGTGCACACCCGGCGCGCGGTGGCGCCCCAGCGCTGCAGCCACTCCAGCCCAAAGTGCCGCTCGCAGTAGCTGCTCAGGTCGCCCTGCTCTTGGCTGAGCTGGCCGCCAGCGCCAGCGGGGCGCTCGCCAGCCACGCCGTCTGCTGCAGCAGCCTGCGTGCCAGCCAGTCCGGCAGCTGCGCTGTCCTCGCCACTCATGTCTGCTGCAGCGTCAGCACTCCCTGCCACCTGCTCTGCCTGCAACCGTGCTTCCTCCACCAAGCCTTGCACGCCGTTGAGGGCGTCGGCAGCGCCGTGTGCAGCGTCGAGGACGTCGACAACACCTCCACGCCGCCCCGCAGCATCGCCCGAGGCCAGCCCAACAGGCCGGTCGCCGCTGCCGCTGTCGCTGCCGCGAGCCTGCTTGGCTGCACGCAGCTGCGCCAGCGCGTCGCTGCGCTCGGATGCTCGCTTGTGGAATTTGTATGTGGCAAACCCGAGCAGCAGCAGGCCAGCCAGCATCTGCAGCAGCAGCCAGGAGGTCGAGTGCGGAATGGCGTTGAGGGGCAGGAGCAGCTGCCGCCAGGCGGCGCGCCGGCGGCAGGAACGGCTGTCGGTGCAAGGGTCCCTTCGATCAGCGCTCACCACCAGCAGGTACACAGACTCTTCGGGCCAGCGGTCCCGGCTGCTGCGGTGGTGCGACGCGAGGAGGCTGCCGCGCCTTGCGCGCAGCAGCCTCGTCACCGGCATCCTGGAATGCAGACGATGGGAAGGGCCGTCGGATAGCTTTGCAGCAATGAACAGCCAGTGGGGGAGATGAACGTGCTGTGTGCTGGCGTTGATCGCTGAGTGAGGTCGATTGGGGAGAGCTCGGCCCGCACATTTGCGCTGCGTCTACTACTCTAGCTATCGCAGGTGCGAGGGGCCGACAACGGGAGCTGTAGCCGAGGCCACAAGCTTGCCACCTTTCTGCTCACCCGCCACGCCTATTTGCCTCCTACGCGATACACGCAGGGGACACCATGTCGCCAGGCGCCACTATGTCACGCGCCAGCACCGCCCTGCGCGCCCTGCTGCTGCCCCTGCCCCGGGCGCGCCCCGCCGCCGCTGCCACCGCCGCCGCCACCGCCGCCGCGGGCACCCGGGCGGCAAACGGCCTGAACGCGGGGCGGCTGGCGCTGGTGTCGCGCCGCATGGGCGACCTGCGCGGCGCGGCCGCGGTGTGCGCTGCAGGCGGCGCTGGCGCTAGCGACGGCGTGGTCGAGGTGCAGCTGCGTGTGGATGGCATGGTGAGGGCGAGAGCAAGCACCTGCGCAGAGGGGATGGGTCAAGAGCGGGCACAACTGACGAGGCTTCACCCACTTCCTTGAAGGGGATATATTCCCGGCTGCATAAGCCGATGCCCCACCCACCCCACCCTCCTTGAACGCCGGCAGCCTGCACTTGCCGTTCGCCGACGAGCCGCCGCGGCTCCCCTGCCTGCTGCGCGACCCGCTGCAGGTGTGCGACGGCTGCTCGTCTCGCGTGGAGGAGACGCTGGCCAAGATGGCGGGCGTGAAGAAGGTGGGGCGCTGCTGCCAAAGCATGGTGCAGCAGGCAGCTGTGGGGACCAGGGGAAACGGGTGCAAGGAGATGGATGGGCAGGGTGCAGTGGCTGATGCTTGACTTGCGCCTGCCTGCCGCCATCCACGCTCGCTAAACGATGCGCGTGCGCTTGCCTGTGGCATGCGCAAGCGTACCTCTCGTCGCCCAGGCCCCCCCCCCCACCCCCACCCCCCCACCCCACACCCACCCACCCCCACCCCACACCCCACCCACCCACACGCCCCCACATGCCCAACCTTCAATCCGCCTGCCTCTGTGTACTACAGGCGCATACTCATCATGCAGTAAATAATCATGTGATAACAATGTCATTGCTGACAAGCGCTGCGGCTGCTGCCCCCTGCAGGTGCACGTGGACCTTGAAAAGGGGCTGGCCACCATCGAGGTGGAGGCGGGCAGCCAGACCGACGCGCTGGCGGCGGCAGAGCCCCTGGCGGAGGCTGTCAAGGGGCTGGGGTTTGAGGCGGCGCTGCATTTTGGGCAGGCGGAGGAGTGAGCGCGGGCGCAGCGCAGGCTGAGCCTGCCATAGGCCTGCCCAGCGGGCGCTTGTGTAGCGGCAGGCAGCTAGCTTCATCCGGCGTGCCTGTGCTGTGCAGCACGCCGCTTTTTCCCAAGCGTCGCCTCTGTTGCCTCCATCCTTTCGTTTGCTGCACTGCGGCGGCGGCGATAATGGCGCGTGCCCCTCCGATTTTGTGTGCCTGCCTGTACATCACTGCTGTTGTGTGTGCGATCCCTTCCCTTCCCTGCCTTGCTCCCTCCCTGTGCTGCCTGTGTCCCGTTGTGTGTTTCTATACAGCCACGTGTCTACCGAAGGGCCCCCCCCTAGCCGTCCTTGCAATACATGATGCATCAGGCTGCGGCAGAGGCAGGATGTATGCACGTCGCGGGGCAGCCGACACTGCCGCTGCTGCGCATTTGGCAGCGGTCGACTGCAGGGGGCAGCCCGCCTGGGTGCTGTGCGCAGGAGGTGCTCCCGTCGAGCTCTCGCCGGCTTCCTGACATCTCTGGAGTCCATCTGTTGTAACAAGGCGCTGGTGCGGATCGGCAAGACGCCGGAGATGCAGGGCGGGTCTTGAGGCGCGACCAAACGCTTCGCTATGGTTTCGTGGCTCGCTTTCGTGGCTCGATCCCGTCGTTATTCCAACTTATTTCTCGCTATCCGTCGCGCAGCAGGTGCCTCGAGGACGAGGGCGATGGCGGAACAGCCAAAGCGGTGCTGACCAGGGCTGGGTGGGCGCAGCAGGTGCCTCGAGGGCACCAAATGGATCTCCGACTCCTGCTCCTGCTGGTGGCGGCGGCGGCAGTGGCGGCGCCCGCGGCGGCGGCACCCCACTGGGGGCCGCAGTGGCCTTGGCCGGACCCAGCGGCGCCGGGCGCCCGCAAGCGCATTGACGCTGGCTGGCAGCTCACCCTGGACGCGCTGTGGAACCACAGCCGCAGCACGATCGGCTTCTGCCTGGGCAACTCGCAGTACAAGGCGCAGCGCGTGCTGGCGCTGTCTTGGCCGTTCCCGCTGCCCGTGTCCAACGACACATCAGACGCACTGTGCTCCAACACGACCCGCATAGATGCCCACCTGTGCGGCCCTCAGGAGATTGAAGACTACTACAAGGCAAGCAGGGGGAAGGGCGCGGTACTGGAGGTTCAGTCGCTGACGGGCCCGCTGCGCCAGCTGCCGCCGTTCCAGCTCGCCGACGTGCGCCTTCACCTGTTCCCTGCAGTTCATGCTGCTGACGGAGGACCTGGAGAAGACGCCTGACAATGCGTGGTGCAGCGCTGCGGCTGGCCAGCCAGCCTGCTCGCCGGGGTTCTTCGATGCCGTGAGCGCAGGGCTGGGGAGGGCCGTCCTTGGGCGGCTGGTGCGCAGCGGCACGCCCTCGGCCGCCCACCTGTCGATCTCCTGATCCTGCTGCTCGCCCCTCGCCTCGCCCCTGCTGTTGTGCAGAACCTGGACAACCGCCCCGGTGCGGGTGCGCCGCAGCAGCCGCACGCCTGCTGCGCCGGCTTCTTCTGCCCCTCGGAGCTCACGTGCATGATCCCCTGCCCAATGGGCTCCTTCTGCCCACTGTGAGCAAGGTGTACTGTATTGGGGATGTACGGCCTTGTGAGGGCATGCGAGAGAAGTCGTGCTGGCAGCGCAGCAGCGGCCAGCGCGTTTCGGTCTGTGCCTGTCAACTCTGACTGCGCACCACTCTACTGCCCTGCGGCTAAGCCGTTCTGCCGCGTCTCCCCGCTGCGCTCTTGCGCGCCCCCGCCCTCCCCCGGCTGCAGCGCCTGGCCTGCGCCGCCCCCCGATAAGTTCAAAGGCAAGGGCGGCGCTGCCGACGCCTCTTGGTGTGCACCCTACGCGTACAAGCAGCGACCGGATTTGGGCTGCGGCGGCGCCGACAAGGTGAGCGGCCGTCAGGGCAGGGTGCCGAGGCAGGGCAGGCTGGCGACGCGCCGAGCCTTCCAGGGTGCACCGTGCAGCAAGCAGGGGTGGACACGCCTTGTCTGCCGATGTGCAGCAGGCACCCGCAGGGGCAGCGATGCCTACGCACCGCTCCCCTTCACGCATGCAGTGGCGCATCATCCCTGGCGCAGCATTCCCTGCCACAAGGTGGCAGGCAGGCAGCGGCGGCATCTACTGGTGAGTGCGCAGAATGTGGTCGAGCTCGAGGAGCAGCGCTGCGGCGGGCTCACACGGCCTGCCTCCTGCGCCGGCTTGCCCACCGCCTCGGTGCCGCCCTCCCACGGCCCCCCCCCTTGTGCCCTTCTTGCCTGCCAGCGATGGCGGCTCGTATTGCCCCAACACCACTTCCTCAGAGCGTTGCCCAGAAGGCCACTTCTGCCGCCAGGCACGTGTGTGTAACTGGGGGCTGGGCGTGGGGGCTGGCGCAGCGCCTGGGGGCAGCAGGTGTGGCTGGAGGGGTGTCCCAAGCCCCAGGTGAGCCGCCCCTCACCCCTCTCTGCAGGGCTCGGTGGAGCCGCACCGCTGCCCGCCTGGCGTGGCCTGCCCGGAAGGCACCGAGCTGCCAGAGCAGAACTACACGGGTAGGAGGGTGCCTGGGATGGAGCCGGGGCCGAGCTGCAGGCGCTGTGTCCGGCTGCTGCTGCCTCGCTCTTGGATGCCTCAGCCAATCGAGGACCGCCCTGGCGCGCCTCCCGCGCAGGCGTGACCGTGGATGCTGCGCTGCTGTGCATGCTGTGGTTGGTGCTGTTCCTCAGCCGCCAGTACAGCCGCGTGCTGCAGCACCTGAGCCAAAAGGAGCGGCTGCGCATCATCTGGGGGGCGCAGCCCCGCATCACCGTTGTGTCCGCCACCGCTGCTCGCAGCGCTGCCCTCTCGCGCCCCACCTCCCGCAACTCCCACTCGCGCTCGCACTCGCTGGCGGGGCAGGTGGGCGGGGCTGCAGGCGGCGAGGCAGGGGCGGACGGCGGCGCCAGCGGCAGCGCCACCGGGCTGCTGCGGCTGGTGACGCGGCGGGGCAGCCGGCGCGGCGGTGGCGGCGCCAAGGTGGGCCAGGTGTGGGCTGCATGGACAGGGCCTGGCGGCGAGGGCGAGGGCGGCTATGAGCGTCTGCCAGAAGAAGGGCCACCGCGGGTGGCGGGGCGGCCGCGGCGATCCGCCAGCGGCGGCAGCAGCGGCGGCAGTGACGCCGTGGAGCTGTCGCCGCCGCGGCGGCCACTGTCTGCGGGCGGCGCTTCCCCGCACGCCCGCATGTCCAGCGTGGACTGTGAAGAGGGACTGACCCCGCGGCACCTGCACTCGATCATGGTGGCTCGCCAGTCGCAGCTGCTGGCCAGCCCGCTGGGCAGCGTGCACGCCGGCACGGGTGCGGACGGGGGCAGGAGGTGTGCCTGTTGGCAGGCGGTGGTCACAGCTGCACGTGTGCGCCCCTGCCTGGCTGCCCTCCAGCACCGGCCTGCACTCCCGCCTGCTCGACCAACCGCCTCACCATTCATCCCCTCCCGTGCCCCTGCTCCAATCCCCCCGACCCCTCTGCAGGCACCCCCCTGCACGTGGAGTTTGAGGGGCTGGGCCTGCGGCTGCACAGCTGCGGCAAGTCGGTGCTGGCGGGGGTGACTGCCCAGCTGGCGGCCAGCCACACCACCGCCATCATGGGGCCCTCAGGTGCGGGCGGGGCAAAAAGGGAAGCGGGTCTGGCACAAGTGTGCGGAGGAGCGCCCGCCCACATGCTGCGGCAGCAGGAAGCTGGCTGTGCACTGCCCCGCCCCCGCAGCTCCGCCGACGCATGCTGTTGAAGCGTGGCGCATCTTCCACCGCCCACTGCCTTGCCTCCGTCACCCGCAGGCGCCGGCAAGACGTCGCTGCTGTTGAGGCTGAGCGGCAAGGCGGGGGCTTACGGCGAGCAGACGGGCGTGGTGCGCGTCAACGGGCGGCCCGACAAGCTGGAGCGGTGGAGGCAGGTGATGGGTTTCGTGCCGCAGGTAGGCGAGTTGGGTGGAGGAGGGGTGCAGTGGTGAACGTGTGGGAAGGGTGCGACGGTGCCAGCAGAGTTACGGAGTGCCGGCAGGCGTGCACGCCTGCACAAGGGGCGGAGGCGACGAGGACAGCCTGCCAGCCCAGGACGATAGCACCCTCCGTTGCCTCAAAACCTCAACACTGCTCTCCCCCCCCCCCCCAGGGGCGGAGGGGATGGCGACGAGGACAGCCTGCCAGCCCAGGACGATAGCACCCTCTGTTGCCTCGACACCTCAACACTGCTCCCCCCCCCCACCCCTCCAGGATGACATCATGCACTCGAGCCTGACCGTGTACGAGAACCTGTGAGCCGCGCAGTGGGACGACAGCTGTCCAGGGGCTGGCGCGAGCTGGCAGGGCCGGGGCTCCGCAGGGCACTTGCCGTCGCGGGTGTCGCCCTGGTGCCGCCTGCCGACGTGCTTCTCTCGCTAGCAGCATCTGCCCTCACCCTCCTCGCCCTCCCTGCCTGCCTGCCCGCCCCAGCCTGTTTTCTGCGTGCTACCGCTTGCCGGCACGGTGCACCCGCGAGCAGCGGCTGTGGCATGTGGAGCGGGCCCTGTCTGTGCTGCAGCTGGAGGATGTGAGGGACGAGCTGGTGGGGGACGAGGAGAGCCGCGGCATCTCAGGTGCGGTGGTGCAGGGCGAGGGCGGCAGCATGGGCTGCCGGGAAGGTCGTGGCTGCAGAGGCGACACAGTGCGACCTGCGAGTGTCCTGCGAGAGCGTGAAGAGCAAGCGTGTGCGCTTGCCTGCAGCCAGCTCGCGCTGACGTGCGCCCCCCTGCCTGCCTGCTGCGCGTGCGCCGCTGGCTTGCCCCTCCCGCAGGCGGCCAGAAGAAGCGTGTCAACGTGGGCCTTGAATTGGTGGCTGACCCCCTGCTGCTGTTCCTGGGTGGGTGGCGGGTAGTGTCGGTGGTGTGGAAGCAATGAGAGTGCCCGGCGGCAGTCACAGTGGTGTTGGGCAAGGGGGAAACTATAGCTGTAGCTACTTCCTACAGGCTGCTCCCCCTCCTCCGCCCGCTCCCCTCCCCAGACGAGCCCACCTCCGGCCTCGACTCCAGCAGCAGCAAGGCCCTGCTGGCAGCGCTGCAGGCCGTGGCGCGAGACGGTGTGACGTGCGCTGCCGTCATCCACCAGCCATCCTGGGTGAGCTGCGTGCGTGAGTGCGACCTACTTGACGCCTGGCTGTGCTCTGAGTGTACCTCCTGGCCGAGCTGGCTGCCCCTCCCCCTGGACCCCTCCCCCTGGACCCCTCCCCCTGGACCCCTCCCCCGCTGCTGTTCAAACCTCAATCCGTGTGCTCCCAACCCGCCCAGGAGTCGCTGCTGTTGTTCGATGACCTGCTGCTGCTCGGCAAGGGCGGTGGGGTGTCAGGCAGTACGTGGCGATGGGATCCGCGGTGGGATGGGTGGGGCTTGGGTGATGCCGGACCGTGGTGCCACACCTTGCGGCTGCCCCATGCAGCAGGTAGCGGCTGCCTGCTGCTGCATCCACCCCTCCTACTCACTTCGCCATCCCGCGTTCTGCCTGTCCCCACTCCATGCAGTGTTTTACGGGCCAGTGACAGGCATGCAGCCGTACTTTGAAGGCCTGGGGTTCATCTTCCCGCTGCAGCAGAACCCCGCTGATGCCTGCATGGACATCGTCAGCGGGGCGGCGCTACGCCCGGGGCAGGTACGCAGCCGGGGAGTGGGGCGTGTTGTGCAAGTGTAAGATGGACGGTGCTGTAAGCCACCGCATGCTGATCGTTGCTGCCTCTCATCATGTCCTCCCCTGCGCGCTCCCGCTTGGCCCTCCGGCTTGCCCTTCACGCACATCCCTCGAGCCTGCTGCCCCCTTGCAGGCCAGCGCAGCCGAGCTGTTTGACTTTTGGAGCGACCACTGCGGCCATGGCGGCAGTGCTGCGCAGGGGCTTGCGGCCTCGCCCTCTGTCGACAGCCTGGCAGGCAGGAATGGTGCGGTAGGCAGCCCGCCGGCGGCGGAGCTGCTGCAGCCGCTGCGCCGCCGCAGCAACGGGCTCTCGCGTGTCGACGGGGCCGACGATGGAGGCAGCAGCAGCACTCTTGCTGGCAGCGGTGGCAACCTCGCTGCGTTGCTAGGAGGGGAGGAGGAGCGGCGCAGCCTTGCGCGGCGGGCACGAGATGTGCTCTTGTATGGTGGCGCTGTGCTGGCAGCAGGCGCGGCTGACGCGTGGCGTGCACTGCGCCAGGTGCTGCAGCGCGGCAGAGGCGACGGCAGCTTTGAGCTGGGTGTCCGCAAGGCGCACTCCTCGGCTGTTGGGCTGGCAGGTGTGAGGCATGGGGTTGCTTGGGGTGGGTGTGACTGTCGTCTCAACGGGGGGGGGGGGGGGGGGCGGCACACAAAGGAGCCTACCCTGGCCATGTACTCCGCGCTCAGCTCTGCTCTGCTCGCCGGCCAACGTCCTGAGCACCTGCCCGTCGATGCTGCGTGCGCAGGCGTCAATCCCAGCGGCTCCGCCCGTGCCGACGCCCGCCGCGTCACCCCCGGCTTCTGGCCCCAGTTTGTCTGGTGTCTAGGGCGGGCGATGGCAAAGCGCTCCCGCCAGCCCCTCGCCATTTTCACGAATTACTGCATCATCGGACTGACAGGTGGGGCGACGGGGTGCGTGCCTGCATGTGCATGTGCCCCGCCTGCCTGCTGGCGTGCCTCGCCAACTTGGCTGCTATCATCCAGCCCGGCTGTCGTCCAACCCTCGCTGCCCCTGCTGCCTGCCTGTGCATTTAGCTGTTTCCTCCAACCCAAACCTCGCTTGCCTGTCCCGCCGCCATGGCTGCACCAGGCATGACCCTTGGCCTGATCTCTGACCGGGGACGCGACACCATCATGCACTTTGCCGTCTCCATCACCTACTCTGTTGTGGCGCTGGGGCTGATGAGCACGGTGGGTGGGCTGCACCGTGGGTGCGTGCCCCGGCAGCAGGGCGCGTGCAACCTGGGCGGGCGCACTAGGAGCGGGCAGGCGCAGGAGCAGCAGGCGGCATGGGCGGAGGAGAGCAGCGGCGACGGCAGCGGCAGGTTGCGCCCTCCTCCTTGCTTGCCCGCCGCCCCCACAGCTGACGTGCCTCCATGTGCAGGTGGGCGCCCTGGGGACTTTCAGCACAGATCGAACCGTCTTCTTCCGAGAGGCGGCCTCAGGTGGGGGCGGGTGGGGGTGGATGAGCACTAGCAGTGCTCAGGGGTCGCTGTGCGGGCTGCACTGTGTGAGAGCCGCGCGGCGCATGCGCAGGGCACGGCGCCTCAAACGCGGAGCTCTTCGCAATGCGCAGCGCCTGGTGGCGAAACCCCTAGGGAGGCCTGCTGCACCCGTGGTGCACCCCTGCGCTGCCGCTGGGCCCCAACTGCACCCACCCCTGCGCGACCCGCGTGCAGGCCTCAACCGCACCGCTTTCTTCCTGGCTCTAGACACATTTGATCACGTGGTGAGTCTAGTCAGAGACCTGCGCCACCCTGCAGCGCAGCGCACCAGTCGCCGCTTCCGACACCGCCTGCCCTCCCCTCGCGGCTCTCTCCCATGCATCCTCCCCCGCGTGTGCACCGCCGCCTGCCCTCCCCCTGCGTCCTTTCTTGCCACGCTGCAGTCCACTGTACTGCGCGCGTCGGTGTACTTCGTCATGTACTATTCATTTGCTGGGCCACGGTGGGTGGCGCGGCGGGCGGGCGGGGGGGGGGGGGGGGGGGGGCTGTTGGTTCACGGAACAGCTCGGCCCAAGGCCACGCCCCCGAGCTCCCAGGCACTTCTTGTGCCCTTTGCAACAAGAAGCGCAGGCGTCGCGCGGTTCGCAGCTTGTGTGCACCGCCCGCCAAACCCCAGTCCCAACCTGCGTCGCCCTTGCAGAGCTGTCATCTGGCAGATGCTGCTCGTCTCTGTTTTCATCACGTATTCCTGCACCGGGCTGGCTTACCTGCTGTCCCAGGCGAGTGGGGTGGGTGGTTGGGTGGGCAGGCAGGCATAGCACCGGGCAGTGCGCATGGCGCGGCGCAGGCCTCGTGTCCTGCATTCTGCCCTTGGCGCACACACGCACACGCCACCGTCACACCGCTGCACCGCTGCAGGTCATGGAGCCGGCGGCTGCGCAGCTGGCGGCGGCGGTGCTGGCGCTGATCAACACGCTGATAGCGCGGCAGCAGCACGCGCGGGGGCTTGTGCGCCTGGCGCAGTGGACATCCTTTGCGCGCTGGGGCCTGGAGGGCTACGTCATTGCAGAGAGCAACAAGCTGACAGGTGCGGCAGGGGAGGGAAAACACGGCGGTGAAGGTGTGGGGCAACTTCCTCTGCTCTGCTTCTGCCTTCCCTGCTGGTGCAACCACCGCGACCCCCCCCCCCCCCTTCCCCCCTCGACACCCTCAGGCGTGTGGCTGCTGGCCCGCTGCGCCGACCTGGTTGGCCTCGAGTATGACGTGCGCCGCTTTGGTGCCTGCCTGCTGGCCTTGGGTGGCCTGGGGCTGCTGTTCAGGCGCGACTGGGGCAGGGCAGGTGGCCTGCCTGCTGCGCTTGCCGCGACTCGAGGCGCATGCTGCCACGGCCGCAGAATGCGTGCACAGCGGCTGTCAACGCCACCAACGCGTCTGCTCGCCTGCCACCCATGCCGCGCAGGGCGGCAGCGCTGCTGGCCATGATCAGCCTGCACCGCGACAAGCAGCGCTGAGCCTGAGCTGCTGGCACTGCTGCTCCTGCCCAGGAGTGGACGCTGCCCTCTGCGTACGCTCGTGCAGCTGCTGCACCCGTGCTGCCTCGTCAGCGGAGAGCAGAGCCGTGCACGCGTCTGTGCCCCGAGACCACCAAACCCAAACCCAAACCCAACCACCTTCAACCCCAAACCCCACCCTGCCGTCAACACACCGTTCCTGCTTGTAACCACAATGTGCCAGCCCTCCACCCGCCTGTGTACTCCTTGCTTCCCAGCGCTGCCAGCATGGCCCATTGTCATGTGCCCATTGTCATGGCTTCCCGGCCCACCTGGACCCCAATAACCAGCGGTGACCCGCCCTGCCTCCTCCGTGTGTTCCTGCAATGCCTATAATCCCCTCCCCTTGTACCGTGCTGGCACTGCTCTGAGAGACCCCTTGTGGCATGCCACAGGCACGTCAGACACACAGGAGGGTCGCAAGTCACGGGTGGTGCGGCCGGCATGCAGTGCACGGTGCAGTCAGGTCGGGTCTCCCACCAGGCATTCCCGGCAGCAGTGTGTTGTGCGCGCCGCGCGTGCCTGGCGTGCTGCCACGCGGGGGGCCGGTCGACGCCGCCACCAGCACGCGAGCGCGCGCCGCGGCTCCAGCACCAACACAGCGTGGACGCGCGCACGCCACGCCGCCGCAGCCCTACCACTCGTCTTCATCGGAGTCCAGCTTTGCCTGCGCCGAGTACTTGGGGCGGGCTGACACGTCGCCGCGGCCGCGCCGCGCGCGCCGCCCGCCGGCAATAATCGCGGATGGGTCCACCTCGTCACCTGCAAGCGTGGGGAGTTCAGGTTCACAAGAGCGGGTTGACAGGGAGGGGAGGGTGAGGTCGGGAGGGAGGAGAGACGGAGAGGCGCCGCCTGCAGGGACAATCTACGTGTCGCCGGCCAAGCAGGTGCAGGAACAGAGCCAGCAACCCTTCGGCATACCTATCCCGACCTGGTCCCGCCACTCACCCGACAGCCCTTCCTCAATTTTGCCCCATCCCTCTGCCCCCTCCTCGCCGCCCTGCTTGCGTTTCTTGCTGGCAGAGGGCTTGGAGGGGCCGGGCTCGTCGGCCTGCTGCTCGCCAGCTGCGGCGGGCTCGCCCGCTGCGCCTGCGCCCTCCACCTCCTCCTCCTCCTCCTCCTCCTCTGCAGCAGGTGCGCAAACAGGAGGTGGCAAGCAGAAGCGGTGAGTCGGGGGGGACGTCCGCATGGCTGCATGCACACTCGTTTCGGCCAGCAGTCGGCAGGACAGGGGGCGGCAGCACAGCAGACCGCCAGCACGAGCCTCGCAACGCAGTCCCCGCAGCATGCGCTCTGTGCATGGAGAGCTGCGGGATCACCCTCATCCTCATCCTCATCGTCGTCATCGTCGTCATCACTCTCCTCATCCTCCTCTCCATACTCCTGGGTGGGCAAAGAACAATTGAAAACAGTGAGCAGGCAGGCGAATTCGGCGTGGCAGGCAGGCAGGCAGGCAGGAACGTGAGAGCAGGCTTGCAGTCGCGTGCGACGCGCAGTCGTGGTCGGCAGCTCACGCGCCACACCCTCTGCAAGCACTCCGCAGCTGCTGCAAGCCGTTGTGCGACCTCGCTGGTGCCCTCAGCCACATCACGTCAGCCCCTGCTTGCCGCACACCTCCTCCTCATCGTCGTCATCGTCATCGTCGTCGCCAGCGCCCGCATCGTCTGCCTCTGCCTTGGGCGCCTTGCCCTTGGCTCTCCGCAGGGCCTCCATTTCTTCTGCGGTCTGCTGCTGCTCCTCCTCCTCCTGCTCGGCTGCCGGCACGGCGCCTGCATGCATGTGAGTTTGTGGAGTGAAGGGGGCAGGCTGGCTGGAGGTGCAGCGGCGGCGGCGGCGGCGGCGGCGTGGCAAGCTGAGAGCCGCCGCGCACTCTCTGCAGCCGATAATCCACTCCACCATCGCTTGGCGCGGCTGCCGAGCGCACCTTCTTGCTGCTTTTCTGAATCGCTCATCACTCCGCGCTGTGTTTGCTTGGGCGGTCGGTGGACGGCTTAGAGTTGCGGTGGAATCTGGGGGGCGTAGGATTTATCGGGCGATTGAGCAATAGGGCCGTGTGACGAGAGTTCATGATGGCGCGGCATGTGTCGCACCTACAGCAGCCATCCCTGTGCTTGATTGCTAGAGTTCACTGCTACACGTAGTAATTGCAGCAGCACGCTGGAAAATTGAGTCGCCAGGCGATCGCGGCAGGTGAGGAGGCTTCTTTGAGGGGCAAAGCTGTCGCGCGCCGTATCAGGGGCGTCAGAAGAAGAAGCTGGGAGCGGGCAGCCCGCAGGCGGCCGCTACACTCTGCCGCCGCCGCCGCTCACGCCTGTTTGCCGCCGCCCAGCGTTCTGCAGGACTCTGCAATCGGTGGCACAATGGCGGCGGATAACGATGGAGAGTTGTTTGATCTAGTTGACGAGCAGGACCGAGTGATTGGGAGGGAGATGCGCAGCGTGGTGCACCGCAAGGGTGGGGAACGAGGGCGGGGGTGAGGGAGAGGGTCTGTGTGTCGCCGCTTGCGTCGGGCTTGCAACACAGTGGATGCACTACGGAAGCCCACACTGTGAATGCTGTCCTGCAGCTCTGTCACTGCCCGTGAACTGCCGCTGAGGTTCCACCTCGCCTGTGCAACACGCCGCCTGCAACACACCGCCCCCTTGCCGCAGGCCTGCTGCACCGGGCTGTGTATGTGTGGGTGTTCCGACCCGACGGCGCCCTCCTGGTGCAGCGCCGCAGCGAGGGCAAGCGCATCGGCCCCGGCCAGTGGGACCTCTCGGTGGCGGAGCACCTGCAGCCTGGCGAAGGCTACCGGCAGGCACGCTGCCGCGTGGGGGGGGCATCGACACGTGCGCCCTCGGCTTGCACTGCAGCATGCCAGCGCACCCTCAGGCAGCACCGCCGCGCCCTCCCACCCAGCAGCCAACGTACGCCCCGCCCCGCTCTCCTGCTCGCCGCAGGGCGCAGCACGGGGGCTGGCCGAAGAGCTGGGCATTGCGGCGGCGGCGGACGTGCTGGCGGGGCCGCTGGCGCCCACGCACCGCAGGGAGCTGCGCCAAGGGGCAGACTTTCACGATGTGGAGCTGGTGCAGAGCTACAGGTGGGGCTGGTGGTGGTGCGAGGGGTGCAGGGCTGCAGGTGGGGCTGGTCGTGGTGCAAGGGGTGCAGGGCTACAGGTGGGGCTGCTGCTGGTGGAAACGGGGTAGGGCTGCAGGTGCTGCTGGTGGAGAGCTACATGTGGCGCTGCCGCTGGTGGAGGGTGGTGCAGAGCTACAGGCGGGGCTGGTGGTGGTGCGAGGGGTGCAGGGCCACCGGTGGGGCTGCTGCTGGTGGAAACGGGGTAGGGCTGCAGGCGGGGCTGGTGGAGAGCTACATGTGGTGCTGCTGCTGGTGGAGGGTGGTGCAGAGCTACAGGCGGGGCTGGTGGTGGTGCGAGGGGTGCAGGGCCACCGGTGGGGCTGCTGCTGCTGGAAACGGGGTAGGGCTGCAGGCGGGGCTGGTGGAGAGCTACATGTGGTGCTGCTGTTGGTGGAGGGTGGTGCAGAGCTACAGACGGGGCTGCTGCTGGCAGAAGGTGTGCAGGACGACAGGTACGTTGGGTTGGCGGTGAGGCCATGCGTGGGTGATGGGGTCCAGGCATTGCGACGGTGTTGAAGGGGTGCAGGCGTGACCTTGCTCCTGCAAGTGGCTGCTAGGGGGCGGCAGGCTGACAGGTGTAGGCCAAGCAATGGTGGGGAGAGGTGCTGGCGTGCGAGCAAGGCAGGGGCGGGGCGGGGCGTTGGCACGGCTTGGTTCTGAGCCGCAGCGAGCCTCCAATTGGCTGGGCCGCCTCCCTCCCCCTCCTCCTGCCGTGCAGGCTAGACAATTTTGAGGGCAAGGTAATGTTGGATGAGGCAGAGGTGTGCGAAGCGCGGTGGGCGACGTTGCAGGAGCTGCAGGCGGACGTGGCGGCGCGGCCAGAGGCGTATACGCAGGTGCGGGGGGGCGGTGGCCGGGGCCGTGGTGCACGTGACAGAGGCCATACTTGCCGCCCACTCACTCCTTGGCCGACCTTCCCTCTTCTCCCTTGCGTGTGTGCAGTGGTTTCGACAAGAGGCTGCATGGTTGGGCTGGTTTGAGCAGCAGGCAGCAGCAGTGCCGCAGGCAGAGCAGCAACGACGGCAGCACAAACCGGCGGCAGCAGCACTCGTGGCTGGCACGGCGGTGTAGTGCAGCAGCAAGTTCTGGCTTGGCACTTGAAGCAATCTGCGCACACGAATAATTGCTTGCATCCTGACGCACGCTATTTTAATGCAACACAACCACTCTGAAGCTTGCAGTATTGGGCAAGTATTGCTGCTGATCTCACGCTGGACCCTGGCAGGCTTAGGCTGCACACCCCTCCTGCAGTAGCGCTGGCCAGAAATGCTGAGCGCGCACACGGCCTGGCGGTCCTGAGCGGCTGTTCAGGGTCACACTTGTCGTCAGCTGACATCACATCGCTCGTGCATTTGCGACTCGTGCATCTGCGACTCTTGCGACATGGCATGGCACTGCCACTGCTTAGACCCTCCCCTCCCAGAGCCCCCACCCGGTGACTGGTTCTGCCCCGCATGCGCCTCCCTCGATCGCTGCGCCCCCACCGCCCGCGAGGCAGCCACTGCCCGACGGGCACATGCCCTGCGCTGCCCCCATTGCCCTGCTCCCAAAGAAGACGTGGCACACTTCCTCTTTCAATGCCCCCTCTACACCACCCTCCGCACCCACTTCGCACACTTATTCCCACCCTCAATTTCCACCCCACAGGCCTGGCTGGCCCAGCCAGCCTGCGCCCGCACCGCACAGTACCTCTCCCAATGCTATGAACTCCACTCACACACCCTTCTCCCCCCGCCCAGTCCCATGAGACCCCTGCTGGCTCCCCGTGGACTTTAAATGTAATTGATTGATTGATTGATTTGGAAAAGAAGCTGGCACGAAAAAAAATGCTGTTTGAATGCGAACCGTGCATGGGGAAAAGAAATGAATGATTGATCATGCAAGGGGAGAAGCCCGGGTTTGCGCTGTAACGCCGCTCCACACTGGGGCGAGGGAGGCTGGCAGTACGGACGGCCCAACTGCGGTGCGACAGAAGAGTGGCAGGAACGCTAAAGAAGATGGATGAAGGGGAGATGGAAGGTGGGATTCACATTGGGGGTGGGCACTGACGATTTGAAAGCTTCAGAACAGGGGAGAACGCCCGCATGTTGGAAACGAGAATGGGCGGTCATAATGCTGGCTTTGCAAGTCGGTTAGCGTTTTGGGTTGTGTGTGTTTGTGTGTGTTGGGGGACGGAGGAAGCGTGCCATGCAGCGCGGCTCGTGCTCCCAGGGTGCACCGCCGCTTCCGGGGGATGGCCCCCCGGCGCGCGCGCGCGGCCAGCGCTTGGGCACAGGCATAGCTGCTGGGCGGCAACGGCAGCGCTGCTGGTTTTGTGCGACGCAAATCAGTAGAACTTGCAGGAGCGCTAGCGCGTGGCGCTGCAGGTGGGGTAGACGTAGCTGCAGGCAAAGGGGCGAGGGGTGATGGCGTGAGCGGCGGGTGCCATGAAGAGCCTGCAGGGCCGGGCACCTTGCACATGCTGCCAACTCCAGGCTCACACATGCGTGCCCCATGGACAGCCACACTTTGTCCCAGCTGCGCAGCTTCCTGGGCCTCGCCTGTTGTACGTCGAGTAGGTGGTTGCGCCAAACAAGGGGTCTGCAGTGATGCAAGGGGGCGGCGTGGGCGGCGGTGAGGTGCACAGGGGTGGCATAGTGGCGCATGAGGCAGCGGCCCCGACGAAGGAGGGGCCTGTAGAGCAGCACAGTGCTCGGGTGGTCGTGCTCAGGGGGTCATCGGAGACCGCGGGTTAACGCTCGTGCTGAGCTCGTGCCACGGGGGGGGGGCCTCAATGCGTGCGCAGCTTGTGACCAGCCCGGCTTTCGATGCCTGGTTGGGCATACATGTCCAGACGGGGGCTGGCTTCTGAAAACTTGTATCAACGCGGTGTCACAGCTTAAGCTTTCCCGCTGGTGGTCGAGCATGCATATGCCCGGATGCTGGCGGTCACCGATCCAGCGGCCACGTCTCCTCAGAACGTTTCGGGCCCGTACATCCGCTCACTTCCTTCCGCTTCGCGTGAGGACATGCCGCACCAGCACCCTTGCGTGCTCTACGCAGCACCGCTGTGGTGCTGGCCTGCCTGCTAAGCGGGCAGAAGCGACGGGGTGCCACTGCCTTTCCCTGCAAAATGTAGGTTGCCAGCAACACCACTGTTGACTTGGCCTGCGGCAAACCCTCTGAGGTAAGAGCACCCACAGGAAGAGGCTCATGCTCTGCCGTCTGCAGGCCTGCCGCCGCCATCACGGCAGCGGCGGCGGCGGCGGCGGCGTGATGTAACACATGCTGAAGCGGCAGCAGCTCGGTTCACTGCGATGGAGCAACCGGTCCATCACTAAATGTTTGTCTGAAAGCTCGCATGGTCGTCGCACACGCGTGGCCGTCTTGCACACGAAACTTTTATTCGAGTGCTGGGCTTTCGAAGCTAAAGTTCCACCTCCGCCTGCAGACTGCACCACACAGAGCAATGCTATAGGAGGAGCGCGCGCACAGCCTGCGCGGCTGCCTCCGCTGGGAGAGCCCCCGCTCCTCCCAGCGGCGCTCGCAGCCCTTCTTCAGCATGCAGGCGCATGTAGTGACCGCTCCGGGAGACGGTGTCGGCCCGGCGCTGCTTCTGAGCCTGAGCGGCGGCGGCGGCGGCGGCGGCGGCGGCGGCGGGCCTGCGCAGTACCTGTTCAACGTGCCCGAGGGTTTTGCGCGCCTGGCTCTGGAGCACCGAGTGCGCCCAGGTGTGGCCCTGCCAGCCGAGCGCTCCTGCCATGTCGCATTGTGCACAGTGCCGGCGGGCCTCGGCTATCACGGCCCGCCTACCAGCTCGCCCCCCCTACCAGCGACGCAGCCACCCCTGCCCCCCGTCTGGCTTCTGCATCGCAGGACCTGGGCTGAGGGCAGCGTTTGCGTGCGACGCCGCCGCGCTTGCTGGGTTTGGCGGGCTGGTGATGCGGCTGCGTGGGGAGGGCCACGGGGAGCTACATGTAGTGGGGCCGCCAGGTGCGTTTGCAAATGAATGATGTGCCACAACACAGCGCTGGCCGTCCGACCCTTCTTGCCGTGCGCCCAGCGCGCTGCGTGGTTCGACCAGCCTGCGCTCCACCAGTGCACAGCGCAGCAGCGCTGCCCTGCCGCACGCTGTGTGGGTGTGCTCAGGGCAGGCGCAGCCAGCATCGTGTTGTCTGGCTGCCATGGGGAACCATTAACTCAACGTGCATGCACCTTTCCGCTCTGCCCCCTCCTGCCGCTTTCAGGCTGCCAGCCGGCGGTGTGCAGCCTGCGCCACTTCATTCACTGGCGCCACCCCGTGGTCCTGCTAGAAGAGATCTCCTCTTGGGAGGCGCAGCCAACGGTGTACCAGGCACGTGGGTCTGTGCGCATGCAAGGCGCGGTGCACACAGGCGGTGGTGGGGATGGGGGCCACTAGCACATGAACGCGGGGCTTGCCTGCGTCCTGCCTGAAGCTACGGCATTTCAGCACTGTTGCCAGGGCTCCACCTCCCCTGCTGCCATGCCTGCAGGATGACCAGATTGCTGTGGCAGCGCTCTGGCGGCCGCCGCTGCTGGCGTCAATGTGGGCCGCGCCAGAGTGGCTGCTGCATGCACAGCCGCCTGTCGCTGCCAAGGGCGCGGCAGGCAAAGGCGACGGCCATCGCAGCAGCAGCAGCGACGACAGCAGCAGCAGCGACGACAGCAGCAGCGCTGGCGCGAGCGCGAGTGCGAGTGCGAGCGAGAGCAGCAGCAGCGCTAGTGAGAGCGACGACAGCAGCGGCGGCAGCGGCGGCCCTGCAAGCGGGGGCGTTCCCTGTGCGGCCAGCGGCGCAAGGCCGGACGGCCTGGCAGATGGCAGCGGCGGCGCCGAGGACGGCATGTTTGAAGCGTTGGATGCTTTGTTCATGCGCGGCAGCAGCGGCAAGCGCCTGGCACTTGAGCGCCTGCGAGGGGCTGCCGTTCCCCCGCCAGGCCGCCCTGCCGGCGCAGCTGCGGCACCCAGTGCGGCCCAGCTTCCTGCCGCGTGCGCTGTGGTGGCGACGAGCGTGGCTGCCGCTGCGGCGGTTGCAGCGCCTGCCCGGCGGCGACAGCCCGAAGCAGCAGATGAGGAGGTGGCAGTCGTTGGCGGCAAGAGCTTCCGGCGCTTGTCAGGCCAGCCAGGCATCAATGTGTGGCTGTGTCAGAAGCTGGCCAGCTTGGCGGCAGGCACGTCCTGCACAGGGGCGCCCGCTGCAGCGTCCGACGGTGCAGGCACCGCGCACGCTCAGGCGGGGGCCGCGCCAGCGGGGCAGCTGCAGCGGCCTGCAGGGGGCCAGCAGGAGCAGCGCCAGGTGCTGGGCTACCTATGCCACCTGAAGGCCAGCGACCAGCTGCTGCTGGTGTGCAACCTGCACAGCCCCGCGGCGGCGGCACAGCTGCAGCAGCACCCCGCGCTGCCGCTGCTGCTGCAGCAGCGCGAGCGGATGGTGGCGGTGCTGCACCTGGCGGCGCCTGGCGTGCCTGCCAGCAGGGCGGCACGGCAGCTCTGCCAGCAGCTGCGCGGCGCAGCAGCGGCGGCAGGCGGGCAGCAGCTGGTGCTGGAGCAGCCAGGGGCGCATGTCGGCGAGCAGGTGAGAGGCCTTGTGGTGGGCAAGCCTCCCTTGGTGGGCTGCCTACCATATGCGCAGCTCTGCGCTCGCACTGCCCTGGACTGCAGGAGCGCCGTCGGTGCTACCTGCTGCCCCCCGCCGCTGCCCCCCGCCGCTGCCCCCCCCCCCCCCCCCCGCCCCCCCCCCCCCCCCCACACACACACACCACCACCACCACCACTGTTCCCCTCCTTCCCTGGCTAAGCCCATCGGCCACCTGGCGGCTGCCCGCACCTCGGCCAAGCTCAGCCTCATTAGCAGCCGCCTCTTCCCGCTGCCTGTCGGCGTGCCCGTACCGGCACGCGGCGGCAGTGAGCAGGTTGTGGAGCAGCCGCAACAGCAGCAGGCGGGGCAGCAGGCAGAACAGTATGCAGAGCAGAACGCAGAGCAGCGCGCAGGGCAGCAGGCAGAGCAGCAGGCAGAGCAGCAGGCAGAGCAGCAGGCGGAGCAGAAGCCGTTCAGCGTCCTTGCAGCCCAGGAGGCAGCCTGCAGCGGTGCGACGCACGTCAGGCAGGTGACGTTGCTGAGCTGGCAGCAGCAGCAGCCTGAAGATGATGCAGCAGCAGCAGCAGCAGCAGCAGCGCCTACTGCAACGGCAGGAAGTGGAGCAGCCACCGCCAGCACGCGGCTGGTGGTGCAGCCGAGCGAAGGCTTTGCGGGGAGCGGAGGCTTTGATGCAGGCACGGTACAGAGCGAGGTGTTGGAGGAGCGGCCGCAGCTTGCGGCGGCGCTGCAGCTGCTTCGCGAGCAGCAGCAGGAGGGGGGGCTACCCACGGCTGAGCAGCTGGCAGCGGGCGTCCCTGCCGGCTGCAGGAGCAACCGCGTGGCGCCGCCGCCACCGCCGCCGCCATCGTGGTCTCCGCCGCCACCAGCGCCAGGATGGCAGCAGCACCAGCAGCACCTGCACCAGCACCAGCACCAGCACCAGCAGCAGGGCATTGCTCTGCACGTGCAGGCTCAGCTGCCGCAAGTGATGCGACCAATGTGGCAACAGCCGCAGCATCAGGCTGGCCCGGTGTGGCAGCTGCCACCAGGCTTAGTTGAAGCACCGCCGCTACAGCTGCTGCAGCCTTGGGCGCATGCGCAGCACATCCTGTTTCCTGGTACGGCACTGCAGCACGCTGCGCCGCCACCGCTCCTGCCCTGCTGGCCGCCACCCCCTCCACCGCTCCCTCCGCAGCCCTCAGGTCCCCAGCAGCAGCGGCAGCAGCAGCAGCAGCAGCGGCAGCAGCAGCGGCAGCAGCAGCAGCGGCAGCAGCAGCGGCAGCAGCTGGAGGGTGCGGCGAGCAACAAGCGGGCGGCGGAGGGCCTCAAAACCCAGCTTCAAGGTGTCAAGCGGCAGCGGCAGGCCACCCTCGGCCCGCCTGGTACTGATGCAGAACCGCAGCCAGCGCAGCAGGAGGAGCAGCAGGCGCAGCAGGCGCAGCAGGCGCAACAAACAGAGCCGGAGCAGCAGCGCGGGCGGCAAGCACAGCACGAGCAGCAGCCCAGGGCGCCGCCGCAGTGGCTGGAGGGCGCGCCCGCGAGCGTGCGCCAGCTGGCAGCCCGCGGCCGCGACGGCCCAGAGCTGCTCTTCCTGGGAACTGGGTCTGCAGAGCCCTCCAAGTATCGCGGCGCCTCGGCGATGCAGCTCAGGTACGAACGAACACATGAATGAACAAGCGCGCAGGGATCTTCGTGCTTAGCGTGGGCCATCTGTTGCCGCTGCTGCCGCTGCCGCCGGCGCCGCTGCCGCCGGCGCCGCCGCCGCTGCCGCCGCTGCTCCTGCCGCCGCTGCTGCTGCCACCGCTGCTGCTGCCCTACCGCTGCTGGTGCTGCCGCTGTTGCTGCTGCTGCCCTGTGCCAGCCCTGATGCCGCAGCTGCTGCTGCTCCTGCCCTGCGGCAGCCCTGATGCCGCAGCTGCTGCTGCTGCTGCCCTGTGCCAGCCCTGATGCCGCCGCTGCTGCTGCTCCTGCCTTGCGGCAGCCCTGCTGCTACTGCTGCTGCTGCTGCCGCTGCTGCTGCTGCCCCTGCTGCTGCTGCTGCTGCTGCTGCTGCCGCCACCGCCCAGAGCTCATGAGGCGGCACTCGGGTCCGTGCGTGGCTTGCTCAACGGCTCGCTCACCGTGGCACCTTGATCGCAGGCTCTCATGCGCACAGAGCCTGCTGCTGGACTGTGGGGAGGGCACGCTGGGCGCGCTGTGCCGCGCCCACGGCGCCGCCGCAGCTGCGCGCGTCGTCGCCAGCCTCGGCTGCCTGTGGGTGTCGCACCGGCATGCAGGTGCGGCAGCACAGCAGCTGCGTGCAGCAGCACTGCTGGTATAGCCGTTGGAGGCATTGCTGCCAGCGTGGCTCAGCATGCGTATTTGTACGCTGCGCCACCAGCTGTGATGCATGCAGAGGGGTGCGTGCCCGCTGCTCCTCTCCCGGCCATCCCCTCCCTCGCCCCTCTGCCCTGCCGCCTCGCAGACCACATGTCAGGCGTGCTGTCCCTGCTGGCAGCATACCCTGCCGCCCTGCCGCCGCTGCTAGTCGTCGGCCCTCGCTCGCTGCGTGACTGGCTGGCAGACGCGGCGCCGGCGCTGGGGCTGGCCGCGCGGTACCGCTTTGTGCACTGCCTGGAGCTCAACCAGCCTGGTGCGCCCGCAACCCAGCGCTCTGCGTGACGTGTCCCACGACGTGCCCCACGCTGCAACGGCTGCAGCGCCCCGGCTGTTTCAGCAGCCTCTGCACGCACGTGCATGGCCTGCCTCTGGCCAGCTGCACTGCTGCTGCCGCCGCCGCCGCAGTGCCTGCGTTCCACCGTCGCCTACATGACCGCCTCCCCCTGCCTCCTTCCTCCCCCCTGGCCTGCTTGTCTTGCCTGCAGATCACTGGGCGCGGCAGGCCCTGCATCGCCACTTGGGCATTGTGCACGTGCAGTGCGTGCCTGTCCGTCACTGCTCTGGTGAGTGCCAGCAAGACTACGCAAAGCGTGGACAGCACGCGGTTGCTGACTGGGCGGCCGGCCGGGCGAGGGCGTTCTGTCGCGCCCCTTGCTGTGAGCGGACGGGGCATGCATTGCGGCAGCCGAGCTGCTCTGTAGCCTGCAGCTGACCGCGCAGGCAGCGTGCGTCTCAAGTGCCGAGTGTCGCAGCGTGGGGTGGGGAGTGGGCGGGCGCCTGGCCAGTGGGCAAACCCCTGCTTCCGTGCGCTCCCCTCCTCCTCTCCTCGTTCTGGGCCCTCTGCCTGCAGATGCGTATGCACTGGTGCTGCGCCACGAGGAGGGCTGGAGCGTGGCCTACTCTGGAGACACGCAGCCCTGCCAGCAGCTGGTGCAGGTGGGTGGGTGGGCAGCAGCCGGCGCGCGTGTGCAGGCAGGGTGGCCGCAGAGCCCCGTGCTGCATCTGCCCAGCTGTGTTGTGCCTGGAAGGCCAACCGCGTGCTAGCTTGAACCGCCTGCAGCGCCGCGCGCAGCACCGCCGCCCACGCCGCGCCCGAGGCCTCCCCCCCGCCTGCGTAGGCGGCGGCAGGCTGCACCCTGCTGGTGCACGAAGCCACGTTTGAGCCGTGCTTGGAGCAGCAGGCGCGGCAGAAGCGGCACAGCACCACCGCCGAAGCGCTGGACGTGGCGCGGGTGCGTGGCAGGCGGGGAGGCGGGCGAGCGGGCGGGCGGGCGGGCGGCATGCCGTTCTTGCAAGTTTAAAGGTGCATGCTTTGGGGGGCCGGTCGGGCATGGGTTCATGCTGTCAGTCACGGGCACGTCAGCTGTCGTGCTGGCTGACAAATCGACTGTTTCTGTTCTCCGCCCTGCAATCGCAGCGCGCCGGCGCCTACCGCTGCATCCTCACGCACTTTAGCCAGCGGTATCCCAAGTGGCCAGAGGGGCTGCCTGCGGCGGGCGACGGTGGCGGCGTCGGCGCGGCGGTGGCGTTTGACGGCATGCGCGTGCCGCTGGCGCTTCTGCCTGCACTGCCCTCGCTGATGCCTGCGGTGCAGGCGGCACTGGAGGAGGTGGAGGATGGTGCGGGGACAGTGGAAGGCGACGGCGCGACGCCGGCCATCGACAACAGCCCAGAGAGTGGCTCTGCGGCAACAGCAGCGGCAGGCGGCCAGCGGCCGCCTTGATGCTGTGCAACCTGGTTACGGCAAGTGCAATCCGAAGTTTGCTTCGTTGGGCAGGCTGCCGGCCAGCGGCTGGCAGCAGCGGCAGGCGGCAGCAAGGGCGTGCAAGTGCGAATGCCCACATGCATGGCACATGCCAGCGCCCCCTGGTTGCTTTGACCTGCCGGTGTTTTCCGAGATGATGGCTTGCATCTGCGGCGGTGTAGCAGCCCTGACGCAGCACGGCATTGGCGGGCGGCGTAGCGGTGCCATGTGGCTGTCCACGCGCAAAGTTTGCCAGTCTGCGTGGCGGCAGTGTCGTCATGCCCACCTTGGCTTTTGGTAGGTGCCAGAAGGGTGTGCGTAGACATGGGCTTCTGACAAAACGTGCACAGCTACAGCGGTATCACTAGCTGTTGGCTGCCCAGGTAAGTACCCCGCAAGCGGTCCTGCTAGGACCGCGCCCCGCTGGCGGTTGCCCATGAGCGTCCTGCTCCATTTAGAAGGGTTGCCTATGAGCGGCCCGAACACGTTAACATCCGCTCTCTTGTGAGTTCGAGGGCCCGCCACGGCCTGCACGCGCGCCTTTCCGCGCCCTGGCGCCTCTACGTCTACCCGCCCCGCCTGAAGGCCCCGCCTGCGACGCCTGCCCCGCCCCTTTGTCAGCGTTGGTGACGCTGCAGAGCGTGTCCGATCGCGGAATCAGCCTGGGGGCTCGCAGATACCAGGTTGCCGATGGCTGCGGGTCGTCCAGAGGGCTTGCGCCGCCGCGCAGCTGCGGCCTTTCTTCTGGCATTTTCGGTGAGTGAGCCCTCCCAAGCGAGCGAGCGAGCAAGCGGGGCGTTGTTCCTGCCGGGCCAGTTTGGGGATTGGTCGGCCGGCAATTTTGGGGCGGCGCGCTGCCGTGCTCACAGTGTTTCTAATGCATAAAGAAGCATTACCCAGGCGGGCGTGGAGGATAGAGGAAAGCGGTGGTTGGAGAATTCAAACGGCCTGACTTCAACTCGACTTTAGGAGGGTCGTTCAAGGGTCGTTCAGCAAAAGTACCCCCCCTACTTTCACTGAACGACCGCCTAGCGCCTTTTTCGATCGCTCCGTTGCCCCCCGAGGCGTGCCCAGGCGGGCGCCCGGCGGTCGCGAGGCGCTATTACCAAAGTTGGCGGGCGATGCGTGCTATGCGCTCGAATGAGCAGAACATGTTGTCCCCAAGCCGTCACCGCGCGTGGCTTTCGCATGGTTGCCACACCGTAGAGGGGCAGAGGGACGTATGGGGAGTCAGAAAGCGAGGCGGGAGAGGAGGGGAGGGCGAGAGGTGGAGGCTGCCAGCAGCGGCGGCGGCGGCGGCGGTCTGCCGAGCATAGCTGGGAGCTGGACACAGCCCCCCGCTGGCCCCCAGCCGCAGCGTGCCAAGTAGTTTCGAGTTATATTATGCGTTTGATGACGTTTTGGCTTGCTATCAATAACCCGAAGCTGCCCAAACCGGACCTTTTGGCCCCAAACCAGCATGTCATCACGGAGCAACGTCAGCGCCCTGAAGAAGGCATCTGGCCCTCAAATATAGTCGGTTCTATCTTCTCCACACTACTTAATACTCAAACAAGATGGTGGAAAGCCGCGGTCGCCTGGGAAGCATGTGTTTGATGCAAAATTGTGGGGTGCCATGGCGACATGCGCGTTCTCCGCAAGGCGCAAGGCACGGGCGCGTCACTGGCATGCCTGCTCTGGGCCTTGCAAGCTTGCAACGCCGTCCATGAACCTTCTCCCATACTTCATATAGTAAACCAGAGGGCTAACACGACTGGTGGAGGGTTTTTACAACCTGGACATAGTTACAAGCAGAGTTTCGACGGGCGCCACGCTGGCGCCGCAGGACATGGAGGCCCCGGCTTCCGGCCCGGTTCTTGCAGAGCGCTACCTGCGGTATAAAACACTCTTAACCATCTTGATGAACAGTTCAGAGCAGCGCGGCACTATCGTGCACGCTTGCGGCGCCCAAGCCATGTGTTTGCCTCCCAGCTCATGGCGCGGGCCATGGCTCGCAATGGGGTGCCGGGATGACACCTACGTCTAATAACAACCCAGGCCGCTGCGTCGGGGAGGTCGTGTGGACAAGAAGAACCCTCAGCCAGGGCGGCTGGGCGCGCCGCCGTTGGCTGGTTGAGGATTCTTGCCCAAGCCTGCTCTTGGCTGTGGTTTGGGCAAATGCTCACAACACAAACATTATAGGAACAACTTGCTTGGGTAGCGTGTGCCACAGATGCACGGGTGTGAGAGGAACCAGCAGCTTCAAACAGGGAGTCAATTGGCGCCGTTTTGGGGGAGATATGCTTGTTTGATTGCCAGCCCCCACCCTCCCCGAGACAGGGAGTCTGAAAGGGTTAAGTTTAGTGGCTGCGGCTTAGGACATCCAGTACGCCTGTCCGTTCTCTCCATTTCTGTTTTTTCACCCGGCAATGCATCCCTGCCGGCGAGCGCTGAAAAACACCGCCGGTACCGGACATATCGCCGCCTCCCGAACGCCGATGGCTTCCTGCATATCCCGGCAGTCCCAACCCTGGAGTCAGCGCTGGTTAGGCAATAGCGCTCCTGCCGACGCTGGGACCCGTCTGGTCCCACCTCAAAACACCTAAAACGCCCGCACACACCGCCGCCGCCCCCGGTACCATTGATGTGCCCTCTGCAGGTGACTGCTGGAGCAGCGCCACCAGCCACCAACACAGGCTCCACGCAAGCAGCAGCCACAGCAGTGCTGCCGGCTGCTGCCGTCGACGGGCCGTATGAGGATGGCAGCATGACGCCGCTAGCAGCGTGAGTGCCTTGCTTCCTTCACCCGCGCTTCTCCGGAGGTACACACCGGTGTGGCCGATGCATTTCTGCGCGCGGCTGCTCTCCTTGCGCAAGCACTGCTGCTGCAAGTGGCCTGCGCAGCCGCCCACGTCGCGCATCCCGCGAATCTGTCCGTTCGCAGGTTTGGCGCTGTCGGCGGCGCCGCGGTGGCGTCTGGCGACGGCGCAGCCGGCATCTCGTGTGTCGACGACGGCCTGGACCTGCCCTGCGCGCGCGCTGCTCTCTTCATCTCCCCCACCATGCTGGCCATCAAACACCGCTCCCACTGGACCCGCAAAGTGGAGGCAGCGTATCGGCAGACCATCGCCCGCCTCTCACCCGGCGCCTCCGCCGCCCTGAAGGGCTTGGAGAGCGAGGACAGTGCTCAGGCGGTGCACACCGTCGTGCTGTTTCGTGGACCGATTGCCAACGGCATGGCCGCCGCACGCGACCTGCAGCGCAAGTTGCTGGCTGACGATGTGGGGCGCCACTTTGACAAGAAGATCTTTGGAGAGGTGCACATGGAGTCGGTGACAGAGCCCTTCCTGGTGAGCTGCGCTGGCGCCTGGCAGGGGCTGACCGCATGCATGCAAGCGCGGGCGTTGGGGCTGTGTTGCCGTGGTACCCGTCTGCGCCTGCCTCCGCTGCTCCTGCCTCCAGCCTGCCTGCGCTCTCACCTGCCCCTTCCCCTGCCCCTCCGCCCACGTGCCCCGCCCCCCTTTTGCCCGCAGGCCAACGGCAACGGCGAACCCCTGGCAGGTGCACCCAACACCGTGCCCACCGGCATGATCTCCGTCGCGTTCTTCGACCTCAAGCCAGCCAAGGTCACCCAGGCGCTCAAGGACAAGTATGTGGCGGCCATCCGCGCGGCGCTGCCAGGTGGGTGGTGCAGAGGGGGTGGGGGACTGCTAGCGGGCAGGCTGGCCTGGTTCATGGGTGAGGGGAGCACCCTGCTGTGGGCATGCAGACGGCACATGCATTGCCGCTTGTGCTGCCGCTGATCGGCTGCCGACCCACCAGAGCCCCGCCTCCTCCCACGTATGTGCTCCTCTTGCCTGCAGGCGTGGGCGTCACCTACACAACCCACGTCGACGACGGATCATGGAAGCCTGCTCCCGGTGCGCCTGAGGCAGCGCACCTACCCGGCATGCATCGCGCAACGCGGCGCTACCCTGTAGCTGCCTGCCTGCTTGGCTGTCCGCCCTCCTTCGCCCACACACTGCCTCCTCACAAGCTGCCTGCCTGCCCATCCTGTGCATCCCTCTGCCTGCAGGTGGCCACGGGTTTACTGACGAAGCCAAGGTGGTGATGAACACGGCAATCACCGGCGCCAGCAAGGCAGCACTGCTGGCCCTCATCACCCGCATCTGCAAGGACCCCGCAAGTGTCTTCCACAAGGCGACCGTGAGTTGCCCCTGCCTTGCACGGCCGCTCTGCACCGCTGCCGTCGCATGCACTGCTGTGTGGCCCCTGGCTTGCAGTCCACGGTGGCAGTGCTGATGCATGATCCTCCTGCTCTCATGCTTGCTTCCGCTGACCCGCAGTTTGGCAAGATGCATGCCGAGGGCGGCCAGAACGTGCGCCCCGTGCCCACCGATGCCTTCCAGTCGCCTTGCGAGGGTGAGCACGGCAGCCGGCTGTGGCAAGATCTGTTGGGGGGCATGCACTGGCTGGTACTGGCCCCATCCTGCCCAGCCCCGCATGCCTCCATGTGGCCTGCCTGCATGTGCCAGCCTGGCAAGCTGACCGCTCTCCTGCCGCCCACACCTCCCTGCTGCAGCAACCCCCGAGCTGACCAGCGCCGTCGCCTACGGCCCCACCACAGGCCAGGCCACCGCCACTGGCCCCGCCACTGTTGGCTGGGTTAGCTGGCGCTTTGTTGCCACGCCCAAGGGCGGCGACGGCAAGGCCACCAAGCCCGTGACTGTCACCTCTGCCTCCCCCAATGTCCGCTTCTATGAGCTGGCTCCCAGCACCTTGGTGCGTGTCTGCGGCAGCGCCGCAAGAACGAAAGAGGCGCTGGGCCGAGCTCGTTAGAGACTGTTGTACGCACAGCAGCGACCTGCTTTGACGCGTATTGCCTGCATTCGCAGCAGCAAGAAACACGTGATCCCGCTGCCTGCTTCCTCCTGCCACATGCCCTTGCCTACTGGCGTGCCTCTGCAGCACGCCCACCCCGCCCCTGTCTGTCTGCCTGCTTGCTTGCAGTACGAGGTCAAGGTGGTTGGCATCCTGGCCAATGGCCGCCAGGTGCCTGCCCCCAACGCCCTGACGTTCAAGACCCCGGCTCTTGGGGCCCCCGTCATTGCCGACTCGGCGCCCAAGTCCCCCACCACCGCCACCATCATCCTCAACCCTCCCGCCGCCGGCCCCCGCCCAGAGATGTACATCGTCACCCTCTGTCAGCAGGTGGGTTAGGTCCCGCCAGAAACAGGCATGCTGCCTGCTGCCTGTCACGAACAGGTGCAAACAAACGTTAATGCGGAAGCTGTGCCACGGCAAGCTGAGAAGCTTATGTTAGCAACGCTGGGCATGGCGATTCAACAACCCTGCCTCTTGGCGTGCCTCCCTCCTTGCAGCCCGGCGGCAAGCCCTGCTTCACCCAACAGTGCCCCACCATCTCCTGCCCCTTCACTGGCCTGACCCCTGGCGCCACCTACACGGTGTCTATGGTCGGTGTCCTTGCCGGCGGCGAGCGCAGGCCCTCCTCCAACACAATTACCATCACCATGCCCGGGGCGGGCGCCATCACCTTGATCAGTGCCACTGCCACCGGCTTCACCAGCGGCAAGGCCGTAGCCGCCCCGCCCCCCGGCCAGAAGATCGTCAAGGTAATGCATGTTGTGCTTCTGGCAGGCAGGCGGTACAAGCAAGCCGTGCCGTTTTGCTGCCCCGACGATGCATGCAAGCGCATGAGCCACTTCTAGCTGACCACAAAACTAACCCTGGTGTACTGAGGGAAGGGGTTGCATGCACCAGCAGGCAGGCAGCCTGCAACGGGAGTGTTGTGCACTCCCGATGGAGGCTGCAGCAGCAGCAGCATATTGCGGGGCAGACGACGTGACAACGACATGAAAGTTGCTGGCAGGCCGGCCCGCCACCGAACCAAGAGTTTTACTTCCCCCACAAACCCAACCCTGTCGCCTGCCACCCTCGTGCCCTCCTGCAGTACACCTTCCTGGTCACCCCTCTTGACGGCAGCAAGCCTTTCGAGGTCACCGTAACAAAGCCAGAGGCAGTGCTGGGCAACCTCAAGCCGGCGACCCAGGTGGGGGTGCATGCAGCGCTGTGCTGCGCCGTGTTCAGTGCGCCGTGATGTGTTAACAGTCACCCCGCATGGCAGGCCCGCGTGGGACCTGGACGGGGGGCAGTTCGGCATGCCAGGCCTACAGCAGAAAAGTGCATGCTGCATGAGGAAGTCAGAGCAAAGGCATCTGCATGGGAGGGATGACGCTCGGTGCGTGCGCCCCCGGGATCGCCGGGTAAGGCGGCCGTGCTATGCTGCGCCGTGTGTTGGGCTGTGCTGTGTTGGGCAGGGGACGTTCGGGCAACCTGAAACAACCTCTCAGGTGGCTGCAATGCCATCAGCCGCCCCTCTCACACCTGCCAATGCTGATCCGCCCCCTGCCCTGCAGTACAAGGTCTCCGTTGTGGGCACCCTGCCCAACGGCAGCAATACCCCGCCCTCCAACACCCTCAAATTCGTGACGCCGGCAAGGGGGGCACCGGTGGTCGCCGGCAAAGCTTCTGCTCCCACCAAGGCCGCCATTACCGTGCGCCCGCCCCCTGGCGGCCCCTGGAGCAAGTACAGCCTGTCGTTGTGCCCCATCGGCGGCCCGCGGAGCAAGTGCATAAAGGTGTCGTGCCCTGCATCAGAAAAGCCCAGCTTCTGCCCCGTTGACGGCCTCACACCCAGCACAACTTACGTTGCCAAGGCAAGTGGCGCCGGTGTGCTGTGCTGTGCTGCTCCACGTCTCAGCACAGCTGGTGTACGCTGCACCGTGCATGTTATGCTGAGCGTTGCATGCCAGCTCCAGTCCAGTGGCTTGCTGGCCCAATCAGAACGCTTCACAGCCCGGCGCGGACATGCTGTTGCACCTGCCATTTCTCCTGACCCCCCCCCCCCCCCTCCCCCGCTATGGCTGCAGGCCGTCGCCTTGGCGCCCGACGGCACCGAGAGCCTGCCCTCCAACGAAGCCATCTTCACCACCCCCGATCAGCCGAAGCTTGGGTGAGGCACGGTGCCCTCTCAAAAGCGCGCACACACATTTACTTGCGATGTGTTGCCGACCTGTCGGCTGACCTGCTGCGTCAGTGCCACGAGCCCCTCCTGCAGTGTCAGCTGACCTCCTCCATGCCTGCCTGCCCTTGCTGTGTGCAGCTTCACAAGGCCACCGCCCCGCGACCTCCGTGATGGAGGCCGCGTACCGCCGCCGCTCTTTGCACCGCCATCACCGCGGCCCCCGGTGCCGCCATCGCCCCAGCCACCCAGCCCGTCACCGCCACCCCCAACCCGCTCGCCGCCGCCTCCTCCCAGCCCATCTCCACCATCACCTAGGCCTTCACCTCTGCCCCCCCGCCCCTCACCCCCACCTCCCTCTCCCTCAAGGCCGTCTCCCAGCCCCAGCCCGCCGCCGCCCACCCCCAGCCCCAGGACGCCACCACCCACCCCCAGCCCGCCGCCGCCCACCCCCAGCCCCCTACCTCCCTCTCCCTCCCCACCGCAACCCTCTCCGTCCCCACCACCACCCTCTCCCTCCCCACCACCACCCAGCCCCTCACCCCCGCCTCCCTCTCACTCACCGCCACCACCCAGCCCCTCACCGCCACCACCCAGCCTCAGTCCTCCACCACCTAGCCCCTCACCGCCGCCTCCTTCTCCCTCACCACCGCCACCCAGCCCCTCACCACCGCCACCCAGCCCCTCCCTGCCACCACCCAGCCCCTCACCGCCACCACCCAGCCCCTCACCGCCGCCTCCCTCTCCTTCACCCACACCACCCAGCCCCTCACCACCGCCACCCAGCCCCTCCCTGCCACCACCCAGCCCCTCACCGCCACCACCCAGCCCCTCACCGCCGCCTCCCTCTCCTTCACCCACACCACCCAGCCCCTCACCACCGCCACCCAGCCCCTCCCTGCCACCACCCAGCCCCTCACCGCCACCACCCAGCCCCTCACCGCCGCCTCCCTCTCCTTCACCCACACCTCCCAGCCCCTCACCACCGCCACCCAGCCCCTCCCTGCCACCACCCAGCCCCTCACCGCCACCACCCAGCCTCAGTCCTCCACCACCTAGCCCCTCACCGCCGCCTCCTTCTCCCTCACCACCGCCACCCAGCTCCTCACCACCGCCACCCAGCCCCTCCCTGCCACCACCCAGCCCCTCACCGCCACCACCCAGCCCCTCACCGCCGCCTCCCTCTCCTTCACCCACACCACCCAGCCTCTCACCGCCTCCGCCCAGCCCCTCACCGCCGCCACCCAGCCCCTCACCTCCACCCCCGACTACCTCATCAACCCCACCGCCCAGCCCTTCACCACCTCCCCCCAGCCCCTCGCCACCGCCTCCCTCTCCCTCACCCCCCCCGCCTAAGCCGTCTCCGCCGCCGCCCAACCCCTCACCACCGCCTCCCCGGCCGTCACCGCCACCTCCGCAACCGTCTCCGCCGCCGCCCGGACCCTCACCGCCGCCTCCCCGGCCGTCACCACCACCTCCGCAACCGTCTCCACCTCCACCGCTGCCGGCCGTTGTCATTACTGTTGCCTCTTGTGAAACCACAGACGATTGCAGCAGCGGCAAGCTGTGCAACCTTAATCCTGACATTGGCACTGTGAAGACCTGTATCTGCCCCACCGGTGCGTTGCGGGGGCTGCCTTGCTTGCGCATGTTGTTGTGTGCCGCGCCTGCCTCCTGCCCACCCGCCCGCCTGCCACGCTTTCTACCGGTGCCCACTCACACCTGCGTCACACCCACTTGCATATCCACCCACAGGCAAGGTCGAGTGCGATGGGAAGTGCATCGATCCGACGCAGCAGTGCTGCATTGGCACCCCGTCTCTGGGCATCGCGTGCCCAGGCTCATACATTAACGCGCTTGGCGCAACCATCCCAGCGCAATTCTGCAGCAACACAACCAACGCCTGCTCCTGCCCCTCACGTAAGCGAAATAGGCCGGGGTGAAGTGAGGTTAGCTGGCACACTGCCAACGAGACGCGGATGAATGGGCAAGGCGCCCCTTGTGCAACAATGGCAAGGCGCCGCCTTGTAACAAGCCTCCCATTGTTCTTAGACCCCTTCAAGTTTCCCACTCGCTGGAGTAAACCGCTGGGTTACATCTGTCTTTCACCCACAAACCCCACAGGGGACCCGCTTCCACAGTACGCCATGTGCGGCGACAAGTGCATCGATTCTCTCACCTCCTGCTGCACCACCGACCTTTCCCTGGGCAAAATCTGCGTCAGCACGGAGCTGTGCGTCAGCGACGGCGTTGCTTGCACCAGCAGCGCCCTCGGCTGCCCAGGTGCGATGCGCACAGGACGGCTCGTTTTTGCTTGGCAGCACTGCACCGCGTTGCGCCCATTGCTCACAAACACCCGTCAACTTCCTCGTTCCCCCTGGGCTCCCCCGTGCAGGCGGCATGCTGCGGTGCGGCCCAGCGGGAGGCGGCGGCATCTGTTACAACCCCACGACGCAGTGCTGTGCAGATCCAAACAGCGCGATGCTGGGCGTCCCGCTGAACGGCGGCTGCTACTCCGCCAAAACGTTCTGCAAGATCTCGTGGAAGTGGGGCCCCCTCCCCACCGACACCACCGATCTTTTGGGTGAGCGGCGTAAACGGGGCCCACGGGGAGCGCAACGGGGGGGCTGGGTATGAGGGCTGCGTGGCGGCGGCTGCCCGCATGTGCGGCGGTGCCACGTGACCGGCTTGCCAACCCCGCTGCTGAGTCTTTACGGCACCCCTCCTCCCATCCAGGCAAGAAGTGCCCAGGCTCGCCAAAAGTGTGCTCAGAGTGAGTGGTGCAGGAGCAGGCAGGCCGGGGGTCGTGGTCTGCAGGCGTGTGACTGCGTGCACTGCTCGAATCGGGGATGCATTCCATGCGCCGCTCACCCGACCGCACCTTCCTGTCGTTTGCGCCCTTGCAGGTGCTGCGCCGACACGGACTGCCCCAATGCCGCCACCGGCCAGATGTGCGTGGCCGGCACGTGCAGCCAGAAAGGCTGCACCCTCTTCTCTTGCTGGCAGGGTGAGACCGCGCAGCTGATAGGTCAATCAACTGCAACGCACGCCCTGCCGCCGAGCCGTGCGAGCAGGCTCACGCCGCGTCTGCAGTTGCATGGTTGCGCAACACCTATGTTGGCTTACCAACGTGCACCGACGTCTACTCAAAAAATGCGATGCAGGGAATAACAAGCAGTTGTGCAAAATTAGCGGGGTAGGCTGCGCCGCCTGCGACGCTGCCACCACCGTTCGCTGCCCCAGCGGCATGTGCTGCACGGGGGCGCAGACTGGCTGCTTCGCCACCTGTGGCAGCCAGCTTTGCTGCAAGTGAGTCGCCGTGCGCCGGGCCTTCTCCTTGCTCCCTGTGCCCCTCCTGGTTGCACGTCCGCTCGGTCAACGCTTGCAGCACTGCAGTCTCGCCTCGCCCTAGCCTTGGGCACCTCTGGATGCAGCGTCATCTGTCGGCGCAAGACGCTGTCACCCGCAAGACCCTGCGCCCACCCCACCGTCGCACCCATGTGTCCTCCCATCCTCGCAGGCTTGTTGAAAAATGCGATGCGAGCCCCACGATGGACGGCCGTGAGTGCAGACAAGCCCCGAATGGCTGCAACACTGTCAGTAGTGGAGTGCTCGACCCGTTGTTCCAGGCGGGTGCCAAAACAACATAGGGCTTGCAGGTTAACAGAGGCACGCCAGCGGGGCCGTGGCTGACCGGTCCAGGGCTGTCTGGGGGAGGCGCGGTGCTGTTTCACGTGGCATCCCTGCCCATGCATGCCACACAGTGCTTCGTTCTGGATGATGCGATAGCCCTGCCTGCAGTGGGACCCTCCCTTTGCTGCCGCCGCTGCTGCTGCTTTGTTACAGAGTGTTTGTTGGCAGCACCTCCCTTCCCCCTGTCCTCTCTTGCAGCCCACCAGCTTTACCACCTACAGCAGGCAAGCCCGGGAGGATGTGCCGGCCGGGTGGCCGTGTGGGGTTGGCCATGGGGCGTGCATGCATGGGGGGCACCAGGTGGCAGCATATGCAGGGTGCCAGGCCATGCCGGCTCTCCGTGGCGCCCGCCGCTCACGCCACGACCCATCCCTCCCCTCTCCGCCTGCAGCTACGTCTACCCCACCTGCCCAATAACCACTGCCATCAAAGGGAAACGCCGCCGCATGCTCTACAAGTACTGAGGGCTTCACCAGCCATTCACGGAGCAAGGCACGCCGCCGCTTGCAACTGGCGCCAATTGGCGCCGCTTGGTGTGCAAACTCTGAGGCGCTTGCCACCCGCCGAGGCGTGGACCTGAAACCTGTCAGTGTGTGGTTTGCCACCGAGGCGTTCGCCGCCTGCTCTCCAACGCTGTGAGGGCTGCACCCGCCGTACGCAGGTTCTTCTCGCCACCCGAGCGGCTTGCAGATGCTTGCCTGCGCCACCCAACCTCCTGTCGCTCGGCCTCACCCTCACCAATTCACCTCCACCACTCACACCCCATCCCAAGCACACGTCACCCGCCCCTCACAACCACTCGAGTGCTCACCTTGACACCCCCACACCACTGGCCGCTGTGTTCAGGCCTCATGCCTGACACGTCCGTTGCACTAACCTCACCCTACCCTGTCTCCTGCCGAGCCTGCCTCCAAGTCAACTCGATATCTCCTTGCATGCGTCCAGCTCGGCTACCCCCTGATGCCGCCCCCCCCCCCCCCCCGCCGCCCCCCCCCCCCCCCACACACACACCCATACAGCCCAGAGCCGTCGCATTCATAATCCTCCCCTCCCTTGTCAAAATTCGTTTTGTCGCGCCGCCTTGATGACTGTCCGCAATAAGGCAGCACGTTTGCTCGTTTTTGCTCCATCGAAACCACCACTGAACAGCCGCCTCCACTCTCAGGAGCCAGCCAAGAGGAGGAGTGGGGGGAAAGAGGCACAGAGCGGACTGAACTGAACTGATTCACCGGCTGGAGCAAACAGATGCGCGGGTCCCCGGCTCGGATGCAGGAGGCGGAGGGAGAGGGGGGACAAGGGGCCATCGGACAGCTGCAGGCACATGGGCCGCGGGGGAAGGGACGGGTGAGAAAGGCTGTTGTGGCGCACAGCTACGCGCTGTGGGTGCGGCAGGAGGGGCCGCCATTTTGTCGTGCCCCGTGTAACCCCATGTTTGCTATTGAATCACAGACCAACACCGCACCCCTGCCCAATCATGCGATATCCCTTGGACGCACCAAAACCGCACCCCTGCCCAACCATGCAATCAGGCCTGCCCTTCGAGCTGCCCGGGGCTGAACCACTCGCTTCTTATTCTCACTCACTCCCTTGGCAGTCCCCTTTGAATTTCTGCCGCAAACGCAGCTTCCTCTTTTGTTTTGGTTACACAACACCCTTCCGTGAAAGCCGGCTCAACCCTCACGAGGCAGGCTGTCGGAAAGAGCGAGGAAGGAGACGTCCATCTTCCCCTGACCCGTTCAAGAGCAGGTTGGACACAGCAGGGCCAAGGCGACACGTCGTCACGTTGCAGCCCTCGCCGACCAAGGTGACACCTGAGCTCGCAGCCCTCGCCGACGGCGTTTGCAGCTGCGCGTCGTCACCGCCGCACCAAGTGCCCACCAGCAAGGGCAGCACGCACCACAGCAGCGTTTACGCATGCGACAGGCTCGCTGTCTAGCCGTCCACACCATTCGCTTGACAGTTGTGTATTGACAGCTTGTTCGCCGTCAAGTGCACACGGCTCTCAATAGGTAGTGCGAGGGGCGGGGGGAGAAGGCGTGCCACAGTGAGCTGCTGCGGCGACCAGCAGCGGGGGGTGGGAGCGGGGGAGGAAAGGAGGGAGCATGAAGGCTACAAAAGAGGGAAAGAGGGGAAACAGTGCCGGGGTTACACGCACAGCTGAAGGGAAGGGACAGACAGAGGGGGGGGGGGGGCATGTGCTGGGCGACGGCGGGCTTACGGGCGGTTGGTGGGACCAGCACGCTGCGACGGCCGGGCCGCCTCCCCCCTCACTCCTCCTCGTGCGCTGCCTTCTTCACGGCAGCCTTGCGGGGGGCGATGCCGGCAAAGGAGGGGTCCTTAATGCGGAACACACGGTCCAGCACATCCTCGACTGTCGTGGGGGCAGGGTGGGAATGGGGGTGGTGTGTGTGTGTGCGCGCATGGTGGTGGTGGGGTGGGGTGGTGGGGTGGTGCAAGCTTAGCCAGGGGGAGAGGGTTGGGACGACTGCGTGCAGAGCATCTACATGTCGCTTGGTGGGGAACGCCGCGCTGACCTCGGCAGGCTCAGCCCCAGGCAGCAGAGAGGCTGGTGTCCCCGGCCTACTATGCCCCCCCCCCCCCACCACCCCCGCCGCCCAGCAGCCGCTCCACCCGCGGCCCGCTGTGCCACAGCTGCAACCAACCAGTGCCCCCCGCCCCGCCCCGCCCCCAGCCAGCCACCCACCAGCCTTGTCGGGCGTGGAGGCGCCAGAGGTGACGCCAATGACCAGGGGGCCCTCGGGCAGCCAGTTGGCGGTCTCCACCAGCTCCCCATGCGCCAGCTTGTGGGTCACCTGAGGGGCAGGGGTGGGTGGGTGGGGTGGGCGGGTGGGGTGGATGGGTGGGGTGGGTGGGTGGGTGGGGGTGGTGGGGGAGGTGCTGCGGGGCCTCCCACGTGAAGAGCGTGAAGGCCGACACGGGCTGCGTGGGGCCAGGCTGGCTGGCTGGCTGAGGGCCTGCTCCAAACCACCCTGCTCCCCCGCCCGCCCGCCCCACCTTGTTAGCGTCCACGTTGATGCGAGCGGCAGAGTCCACCCAGAAGGAGGGGATGTCCTTCAGCTCGGGGATCTCCTGCAGGGACAGCAACAGCAGCGGGCGGGCGTGGTGCGCACGCGTGAACGCTGGCACCGGGCGCACGTGCGGCAGCGCCGTGCGGGCTCCGACGCCCACTGTGGCCTGCCCACGCGGCCAGCATGGTCGCATGCGTGCGTGCACGCGCGCGCGTCTGCCCGACGACGACGCGACCAACGCTCCATCCCCCCACCAGCCCGACCGTTCCCACCCAACCCCCCGAAAGCATGCCTGCAGGTGCGAGGTGTTGGAGGAGTTGAAGCCTCCCACCACCAGCATGATGTCCACGCCCTCGGCGGTGCCCTGCGCCCCCGTCAGCTTGTACACAGCGTCCTGGCGCTCCTGCAGGGAGAGCAGGGGGAGCGAGGGAGGGTGGGAAGGACGCAGGGGCAGCGGCGACGGCAGCGCTGACGGGGAAGCGCAGCTCCGGCCCTCACATGCGGCCCTGCATGTGCGCGCCTGCGCGGCGTCGCAGATGGTGTGCCACCCACGCCCTGCCCCTCCTGACATGCCACATCTAGAGTTAGCTGCGTCCGTCCCGCTCCCGCCCCACGCGCGCATGCCGTGCCTGCGTGGCGTCGCAGATGGTGTCCATAATCATGAAGCGGGACGACAGCTCAGCGGGGCCATACTTCTTCAGCTGCGTCTTCTCAAGCAGCTTGCCGATCGCCTCGGTCTCGCCCTGCAAGCGGGCAGGGTTGGGTCACCCAGAGCGCAGAGCAGAGGTGAGGGTTGCAACGCTGTGCTCCGCTGTGCTGGAGCGTGCTACGCTGCTGTCACTCTTCGCATACCTTGAGCATGGCGGCCTGGTTGGCCATAAGCCAAGGCGCTCCCTGGACACACCCCACGCTGTGCTGCGCTGTGTGCTGTGCAGCGGTAGCGAGCCTACCTTGAGCATGGTGGTCTGGTTGGCCATGCCGATGCGCTCAAGGTCCCGGTCGGGGTCAAAGCCGGGGCTCATTGCGTTGCTGAACTTGGCCAGGAACTCCTGCGAAGAACAAGAGAGAGAACATGGGTGCGGCGGTGGTGTGCGTGGGTGGTGGTGGTGGTGGTGGTGGACGTGAGGGCACCATCCCTCGGGTCGGCGCGTGCGGCGCGCGCACGGGTGCTGCAAGGAGGAAAGTGG
This sequence comes from Micractinium conductrix, assembly GCA_002245815.2. NCBI lineage: Eukaryota > Viridiplantae > Chlorophyta > Trebouxiophyceae > Chlorellales > Chlorellaceae > Micractinium > Micractinium conductrix. The sequence continues at coordinate 337,443 of LHPF02000043.1, forward strand.
TGGGGACGCGATGGTGGGGCATCAGCTGGAGCCAGGCGCGCGCGCAGCTCCCGCCGCCGGTCCCGCGGTCGCCAGTGCCGTCGCCAGCGCGGCTCCCCCTGCTCACCTCGCGGTTGCCGCCGTTGAGGATGTAGTCACAGACGTACTCTGCCTCCGCCAGGCCCTTCACAATGACGTAGGTGCCTGCAGGTTGGGGGGGTAGGCAGCAAGGGACGCATGAGGGGACTCGCCAGGCAGGCGGGTGAGAGGGAGGCGGGCCACACCCTGCCCCCTGCAGGCCGGCCCCTCCTGCGCAGTGGGCGTTTGCAAAGAGGACACTGGGTGGATGGCGGCGTGCACGTCCTCCGGCCTCGCCAGGCCCCGCACCTGCTGCCTGCGGTTCTGCCAGCAGCAGCCTCGTATGCGCCCCTTCGCCCCCTGCCTCTCACGTCCCCACGCTGCCGCGCCTGGCACGCCGTTGCCACAGCGCCGGCCCCCCCTCCCTCGCCGCCTCGCTCCACCCAGCGTCACTCCTTCACTCACCAGCGAAGGAGGCGGTGGCGATCGTCTCCTCGTGCTCCCATTTGCCGTGGATGATGGAGGTGTGGCCCTTGCGCGTCTGGTTGTCCACAGCGTTCCACACCTTGCTGCAGCAGGGAAGAGGGCGAGCCGGCAGGCGGGCGGGCGGCGGGTGAGCAGGGGCGTGGCCCTTGCGGCGTCTGTCGGCCCGCAGTGATTCACCTTGGTGCAGCAATGGGGAAGAGGGTGGCAGAGAGAGAGAGAGCAGCGTTGCCACCGTCCAGGCAGGAGGCGGGTGCCGCGGCATGTGCCGACTGCGCCCAATCCAAATGGGCAGGTGGTGCACACGCCGCTGCGCTGCTTCTGCAGGCCACCCCTTTCACCACCCCTCTACACACGCACAACAAAATGGCACATGCAAGCATTATCGACGACGGCACCGCAGCGGCGGCGGCGGCGGCGGCGGCGGCGTGCGCACCTGACCCACGGGCAGGTGGTGTCCACAATCTGCACCTGCCGCTCGTTCAGCAGGCGCAGCTCCTGCACCGAGGCGCCAAAGGCGGGCAGGATGACCACCTCGCCAGACTTGACGCCGCTAAAGTCTTTCTCCCCGTCAGGGCCCTTCGCGTGGGTCGGGGTTTGGGGGGCGCGGGTTCTCACGGTTGGTGGCTAGCGCTGCTGGTGGCTGGGCCATGTGGGTGACCAAGCCAAGGCTTGGTTTGTGAGCACGTAAGCACGGCGCGCCTGACAGGCACCCGGGCGTCGCACGGCGGCAGGGCGCAACTCGGCAGCGAGCCGCACGGCACAGCGTGCCGCAGCGCAGCATAGCATGCCACAGCAGCGCTGCACAGCACCTGGTCGATGAACTGCACGTCCATCTCCTTGAGCCGCTGGTTCACGCCTGGGCAGCCAAGAAGGGATGGGGTTGGAGACGGGCGGCAGGCTGTGAGTGCGGGGCCGAGCGCGCGGCGGGCGGCTGTGTAAAGGTGGGGCAGCCCCTGTGGCGCAGCCAGGACCGCCTGCACCACTGACGTTTCACGTGCACAGCAACGCCCAGGAGGGTGTCAGGCTGCGGTGCAGCCAGACCTAAAGGCCACGGTGCACGGTGGTGCGGGACCAGCCGCTGCGCCCCCGCTTCCTTCATGCCACCACAGGTGTCCAGCGTGACCACGCCCCAACCCACGAGCCCATGCCCGGTTGCTTGCCCTCCCGCGCCGCTCGGCACCCACCGGGGTTGTGGATGATCTCGTTGGTGATGTGGAGGCGCTGGCCGGGGTAGGCCTTGCGTGCTTCGTACGCCATCTGCACGGCGCGCTCGACGCCCCAGCAGAAGCCGTAGGCCTCTGCCAGCTTGACCGTCACGTCGCCCTGCTTCCACGCGTACCCCGTCTCCCGCATCTGCGCCACCAGGCCGCTGGTGGAGTAGCCCACGCCGTGCTCTTCCATGAGCGCCAGGGAGTCGGGGTCGTTGCTGGGCTTGCGGGTGTAGCGGCCGGTGGTGTTGAGCGAGCGGCGGAATGCGCGCGCGTCAAACCCGGGCTCATTGGCGGGCTCCGAGCGGTCGGCTGCCCGTTCCAGCACCTCCTTGGCGCTGCCACCTGCCGCGCAGGCGGCGACGCCGCGGCGTAGCGGCGCGGCGGCACCGCGGCGACATGCGGCGGCGGTGGCAGCGCCGCCGCTCGAGCGCGCCGGTGGTGCGGCCGCCAGTGCGGCGCTGGCCTGCGCCTGCATGCTTGCGGTTGCTGCTGTGGTGCTCCGGAGGCGCCGAGCAGGCGGGTAGGTGGGCGGGTCGAGCGAGGCCGAAGAGGTCGCTGCAGCGGCGGGTGGGCGGGCCGGCGAGCGATTGCAGTAAACTGGGATGCGCAGGCCCTCAGCAGCGTCGCTCCACCTGCCGAAATCCTTCCTGCTGTCCGTGCTGAGGGAGAAGCTCCAGAAGTCTGGCTGGCTCTCCCCGCATTTGCGCAGATCTCCATTGCTCGCCAATTGCCCGTTGCAGCTCGAAATTCCCGGCATGCAGGGTGCAGCTCGGCTCCTGGGTGCTGCGGCGCGCCGCGGCGGCAAGAAGGAGGTGAGTGGGGAGCTCTCTGCGGCCGCACCGCCGTGTTAGACGCGAACCCTAATACAGGGGCCATCGAATGGAGGTCGGAGAGTTGCGAACGTAGAGCGTGTTGCTCAGGCAAGGCCTGGCAGCCGCCGCACCGAGCGCCAGTCTCTTCGCGCCATCCAGTCCTCCCTCTCACCTCTAGGAGATGCTCTAGACAATTCCCCAGTGCGCCGGCGCGGCGTGCCCTCGCTTCTGCCTCACCGCCGCCGCCGCCGCCGCCCGCCGCCGCTGCAGGCCTTCCAGGCCCTTCAGGCGCGCGGCTATGCCGCCAAGGAGCTGCGCTTCGGCGATGAGTGCCGGGCCGGCCTGCTGGCGGGCGTGGAGAAGCTGGCGGATGCGGTGCAGGTCACCCTGGGGCCCAAGGTACGCTGGCAAGCGTGCTTGCGGCGTGTGCGCCGTCGCGTGGCAGCGGCGCGCAGGCAGTGGGTGGCGTGTGCGCATGCATGCGTGTACCTCTGCGCCCTGCTGCGATGCATTGACGCCACACGCGACGGCGGCATGCTGCAGGAGCAGTGCACTTCGCATCCGGAGCTTGCATTTGCCGGGAGCGCAGCATTGGGCCACACGCGACTGCTTCCGTGCTTCTTCGCCCTGCCCCCTGCCGGCTGCCAGCCCCACGCCGCAGCTCCCACCCTCACCGCGTCACCCAGCCTTCCTCACCACCACCGCACCTCCTCACCACCACCGCACGGCGACTGCGCAGGAATGCTGCGCACCACCCGCGCCGCCCCTCAGCCTCACTCCCCTCGCCCGCGCCTCCCTCCATCGTCTGCCCGCAGGGCCGCAATGTGGTGATTGAGCAGGCGTACGGCGCCCCCAAGATCACCAAGGTGAGGGCCGGCCGGCTGAGTGCGGCACGCGCTGGGCGGCGGTGGTAGCCGAGGCGCTGGGCGGCGGCAGCCCCCAGACGTCGCCACCCAGGCGCCCCCCGACGCCCCCTGCCTGCCTTGCCTACTACTCGTTGTCACTTTACACTGCACAGGACGGCGTGACTGTGGCCAGGGCCATCGAGTTCAAGGACAAGTTCCAGAACGTCGGCGCGTCTCTGGTGAAGCAGGTGCGCCGGCACTGCAGTTTTCAGTGCAGTGTGGCCGCGCGAGCGTCGGTCGCTGTGTGTGGGTGCGGGACTGGGGGCTTGCTTCACAAAGGCGGTGCTCTCCTGAAGAAGCAGGTGCGTGCCATCCTGGAAGCTCTGTGGCTGTTGTTCGCCCCTGGCAGCAGGTGGCGTGCAGCAAGGCAGCTGCGCAGGTTGTGGGGGGCTGGCCACACCGCTGGCGGAGACACCATCACCGCCACCTACTTCCCTCCCCACTCCCGTCCCCCCCGCCGCAGGTCGCATCTGCCACCAACGACGTTGCCGGTGACGGCACCACCACCGCCACTGTGCTCACCCGCGCCATCCTGGTCGAGGGCTGCAAGTCGGTGCGTGCCGCGGGGCGGAGCGCTGGTGTCACGGCGGCAGGGCACGAGGCGTTGCGGCGGGGCGCCTGCCCTGCCAGCGTGCTGAGCCCGTGCGGGCGGCCCTCCCGGCGCCTGCCCAGCATCGTGGTGTGTTGTCCACTTCTCGCATCCCCCCACACTTGGAGCACAGCAGGTTGCTGCCTGTCTTTGCTCTTGAATCATTTAATAATACGCGTGAAAACAAACGCAAGCCCCCCCCCCCCCCCCGCCCCCGCCCCCCCCCACACACACACCACCCCACCCCCACCACCCACCCCCACCCACCCACTTCTGTGCAGGTGGCCGCCGGCATGAATCCCATGGACCTGCGGCGCGGCATCAACCTTGCGGTGGATCACGTGGTGGCGGAGCTCAAGGCGCGTGCCAAGATGATCAGCACCACAGAGGAGATTGCGCAGGTGGGCCAGCGGGGCGCACGGAACGCTTTTGTGCCGCTGTGGGCGGGCCTTGAGGGGGCTTTCTGCTGCGTGGTGGGGTGGGCGCCTCGGGGCTGTGTGCTGCGTAGACTGTTTGCCAGGGAGCAAGGAACGATGGACGCAGCATCAAGGTGGTTGCCCAGGCCGCCGCCGTGCACGCCCCGATCGCTCGTCCCCTGCCGCGCCCCCCTGCCTGCCCAGGTTGGCACCATCTCCGCCAATGGCGAGCGCGAGATTGGAGAGCTGATTGCGCGTGCCATGGAGAAGGTGGGCGAGAAGCTGGGCGGCTTGGGTGCGACGGCGTCTGGGCTTGCTTGCTTGCCTGCTTGCTTGACCGGCCGGTTGAGTACTTGCTTCGCAGGTCGGCCAGGAGGGGGTGATGGTGCATCATCACAATTTCACTGATTGCGCTATCCTTTTTTGTTCGACCTGTTGCTGCAGGTCGGCAAGGAGGGGGTGATCACGGTGCAGGACGGCAAGACGCTGGAGAACGAGCTGGAGGTGGTGGAGGGCATGAAGTTTGACCGCGGCTACATCTCGCCCTACTTTGTCACCGACCAAAAGACCATGAAGTGCGTGCTGCGCTGCGCTGCGCTGCGCCGCGCCGTCGCTGCGCTCTGCGGGGGAGGGGAGGGGCGCTGCGTCGAGGTGCAGAGGCGTGGGGCGCACTGCTGGCTCTCCTGCGCTGCTCCGCTGCTCCCCGCTGCTCAAGACTCGCTCCCCCTCCCCATCTGTGCTCCCTGGCAACAGGTGCGAGCTCGAGGACGCGTACGTCCTCATCTGCGAGAAGAAGATCAGCGGGTGAGCGCCGCCCTGCATGAGCCGTGTAGCATGCAGCGCGGCAGGCGGGGACCACGGCGTGTCATGTCGTGTCGTGTCGTGCAGCCCGGGGCGCTCGCGGCAGGCAAGGCGTGCCGCGTCGCGCGTGCAGCGCCCAGGCGTGCGGCATGCTGTGGTCCCAACAGGCGGCGTGTCGACCTTGCCGGCGTTCTCCCCCTTCCTTCTGCGTACCTCCCCCCCGCAGCATCGCCTCCATCATCCCCGTGCTGGAGCAGGTGCTGAAGACCCAGCGCCCCCTGCTCATCATCAGCGAGGACGTCGAGTCGGGTGGGTTGGTGGGCAGGGAGGCGGGTGCAGAGGGGAGGCGGGGAAGGGGGGGGGGATGGGTGGTGGGTGCAGCGGCTGCCGGCTGCACTGAACGCAACCTGGGGGGCTCCCTGGAGCACGCGCCCCTGCCGTGCGCTCCGGCCTCGTCATGCGCGCTGGCCACTCCTCACAGTCTCGTCCTCCTCACCCGCACGCTCCGCACGCCTGTTCGCGCCGCGCCTGCCGAGGCCCCGTCGCCCTGCCTGCTGCATCTCGCCTTCCCCCTGCGCCTTCCCACCACCCACCCTCCCACCCACCCACCGCCTGCAGAGGCCCTGGCCACCCTGATCGTCAACAAGCTGCGCGCGGGTGTCAAGGTGTGCGCCGTCAAGGCCCCCGGCTTTGGCGACAACCGCAAGGCAAACCTGCAGGTGGGTGTGCCGGTGGCAGGGGTGGGGCCGGTGGGCGCCGCAGATTCCGCGGAAGCAGGCCGCGCAGCCAGTAGCCCTGCACGCGCACGCCACCGGCTGGCAGGCGATGTAGCGGGATGTGCTGCGCGCTATCGCGGCCTGCAGCCTGCTCAGCTCCTGCTGCTCCCGCCCCGATCAACCCGCAAAACGAGTCGGGACGTTGCTGCGCCGACAGGCGCCACGGTGTGTGAGCAAGCCCTCCCCTAGTTCCCGCCAGTTCAACGTGTGCCTCCCTCCCGTGTGCTGCCGCGCAGGACATTGCGGTCCTGACGGGCGCCACCGTTGTGAGCGAGGACCTTGGCTTTAAGCTGGAGAAGGTGGACGCCACCATGCTGGGCTCCGCCAAGAAGGTCACCATCAGGTGAGGAGCGGGCCCCTCTACAGTTCCTTGGGGTCTTTGCCGGGCTCCGTCGCATGTTGCTGGGCTCCGCCAAGAAGGTGGTGACCATCAGGGGAGGAGCGGGCACCAGCTTCCTTGTGCACACCACAGCGGGTGTGCCGTTTTGGTATTTTCAAACAGCCGCAGGGGCTGCGCTTCGCCATGAAGGTAGGGAGCGTTGAGGTCACCCCCCCAAAGGCCCTAACAGAGCAACGAAGCTTGCGGAACCCTCATCTGCCTCATGTATGCACGCATGCCCACATGCACAGGCACCTACGCACGCTCACGCACGCTCTCGCCTCCTTGCTGCCCGGCCGCGCCCTCCTGTGTGCTGCAGCAAGGATGACACCGTGATCCTTAACGGCGGCGGCGCCAAGCCCACCATTGCGGAGCGCTGCGACATGATCCGCCAGGTTGGCGCCGGTGCCCGGCTGCGGCTGTGGGTGGCGCGACGCTGGAGGGCGGCGCAGCCTTTGCTGTTGCTCCGCCTGCACCCTGCTACCAACTCATCTGCCGTCTGCTTCCGCTTCTGTTGCCCTCGACCACGTGCTGTGCTTCTGCTGCGCGCCGCACTGCAACCAGGTTCTGTCTGCTGTTCCCCTGTGCAGGCCATGGAGAGCTCGACCTCTGATTATGATCGTGAGAAGCTGCAGGAGCGGTTGGCCAAGCTGAGCGGCGGCGTGGCGGTGCTGAAGGTGCGCGCGCGGGGGAGGTGTGAGGCTGGTGCAGGGTGCGGGAGGGCGAGCGGTGCATGGGGGGGTGGGCGAGCAGGGGTGGGAGCGCTGTGCAGGGTGTAGCGGTGCCCAAGGGGCGCTGCAGGCGGCTGCAAGGTTGCGCCGTGCCGGGATTGTGCCTGCCGCCACGCCGGTCCTCGCTTCCCACCCGGCAGCTGCGTGTCTCAAGCAAGCATACCCCCCCCTCCTCCCCCGCAGGTTGGCGGCGCGTCCGAGGTTGAGGTGGGGGAGAAGAAGGACCGCATCACCGACGCGCTCAACGCCACCAAGGTTCGCGCCGGTTGGAAAGGGGCCTGCGCGAAACGGGGCGCCTTTGGAACGGGGCGTGCTGGGGAGCGTAGCAGACGGTGTCGTCACGTTGCCCTTTGGGTTTGTGGGGCGGCAGGGGGGCGGGCATCTGCGCGCGGCACGAGCCGCGCGACGCCGGGTACGCCTGCGACGTCGTGAACCTTCCTCCCGTCCCCCGCGCTGCTCCCGTGTGCAGGCTGCGGTTGAGGAGGGGATCGTGCCCGGCGGCGGCACCGCCCTGGTGTATGCCAGCCGTAGCCTGGAGGCTGTCAAGGAGAAGTGCGAGAACTTTGACCAAAAGGTGAGCGGCCCTCGTTGATGGGGCCTGCAGGGAGGGGGAGGGGGGGGGGGGGGGGGGGGGGCATGGGCTGGGCGGGCAGCGGGGAGGTCCGGGCCAACGCTCGCGCTTAGTTTGCGGCAGCGTGCCCCGCTGCGGCGTGCGCCTGCCCCCGCACACGTCTCCTGACCAACCCTGGCACTCTGCATGCCCCTCCCCTCCCCCTCTGTGTGCAGGTTGGCGTGGAGATCATCCAGCGCGCGATTCGCCGCCCGGCCAAGACCATTGCCAACAACGCGGGGCTTGAGGTGGGCGGGGCAGGGGCCGCCGGCGGGGGCTCCCTCGTGACCCTCTGCCCTGGTGCCCGCGGGCGCCGCAACTGCGGATCCTGCGTCACGGCGCTCGCGCTGCAGCGCCGTGCACGGCGTGCGCGATGTGGGGTTGGCAACAGGTGCCAACGAACACGTCTTGCTGAGAACTGTGTTGCCACCCCCTCTCTTGGCACACCATGCAGGGCGACGTGATTGTGGGCAAGCTGCTGGAGCGGGAGGGTGAGGAAACCGTGGGCTTCAACGCCGCCACGGGCCGCTTTGAGGACCTGGTCCGCGCCGGCGTGATCGACCCCATGAAGGTGTGAAGAAGGGCGGGGGGCACGCTTTGTTGGATGCTTCGTTGGGGCTGCGCCTGCGCGCCGGCGTGGTCGACCCCAAGGGCTGATTTCATTGAAGGCACGCTGCACTGCGTCGCACCTGCTTGTTTGTGTTCTTCTGAGAACCAATTGTTACACACAGGGCCCGGCGCGGCTTGGACTGGGGAAGAAGGGTGGAGGGAGGGAAGCAGTGATGGAAAGGGTAGAGGGAGGACACGGCGCGGCGCCGGTGCAGCGCAACAATAGCCTGGGCACAGCACAGCGCACGCTTCGCTGGCGTGCAACTGCGCCTTGCCGCGCCGCACCGCTGCGCCTTGCTCCGCCGCCGCCTCGCCGCTCGCCGCACCTCCCACCCGCCTCTCCCCGCCGCCTTTGCCCCGCGTCCCCGTCAGGTGGTGCGCACCGCGCTGCTCGACGCCGCCAGCGTGGCCAGCCTGCTGACTACCGCTGAGTGCATCATCGTCGAGGCCCCCAAGAACGAGGCGCCCCCCGCGCCGGGCATGGGCGGCATGGGCGGCATGGACTTCTGAGCGCGGCATTCCCACGCCAGCTGCGCGCGTCGCCGCCAGCAGCACAGAGCGGCAGGTGGTGCTTTTTTAGGACCGCGCCTTGCAGCAGCGCCAGCGGCAGGCGATGCAGCCGCGGCCGCCCACGACGCAGCGTCTCCCAACCCAACCTCCACGCAGCAGCAGCAGCAGCAGCAGCAGCAGCAGCCGGCGCGGGGCGCGGCGGCGCCGGCTGGGCGCACGCCCGGCCTGCCCGGCCGCCCTCCGCCCGCCACCCTTCCCGGACACACACTCTTGCCTTGCGCGGCCGCCGACGCCATTTCCGGCGGCGGCCCGCACGCCTCCCCTCAGCAGCAGCCCCGCCCTCAGCACACCTTGGCTCCCGCCGATTGCAGTGCGCCCCTGCCTGGGCGCTCTGCCCAATTAATCCGCACCCATCCCGCCTCCCACCCAACCTTCGCTCCAAAATGAACACACCACATTACATGCCGCCATCCACCCCCACCCTTGCTCTGGTAATCCGCAATTGTGGGTGTGATTGCAGCAGGCGGCGGCTGGTCTGACGTGGTGGGAAGTGGTGCTCACGTGGCACCTTGAGGGCTGGGCTGAGCGGCGGCAGTTGGGGGGCAGCTGGGGGGCACGGGGTTTGCGGGCGGGCGGCCAGAGGCAGATGGGGCCTGCTTGCGGTCAGGCTGTAAGGATGTAATGTGGGGAGGTGGGCAGTGCGAAGGAGAGCAGGGAGGAGCGGGGCAGGAGGGAGGAGAAGCGAAGCGAGCGGGGCATGGGCAGGGATGCCATCAACGGGGCGGGATCCAGGCGGGACCCAGGACGGTCGTGACCAGCAGGCAGGCGCTACCGCGCGCCGCGTGCCGCTGCCCCTGCCCCGCCGGTGCCGCCGCCTGCCAGCACAACCGTGAAGTCGACCTGGAGGAGGGGCGGGGGGGAGGGGGCAGGGCAGGGTGTAAGAGCAGGGCAGAGGGTTTGAGGGCGGAGCAGGGATGTGCAGGACTAGGCATCTGAGCAAGCGGTCCCGCGGGGGCTTGCGCACTCAAACTTGGCGCAGCCTCGAGCCGGGGCCGCTGGGCTTGGGCTGCGGCGCGCGCGCAGCGTCCACAGCATGCGCGCAGGCAGCGGCGCGTGGGCGCGCACCTGCGGCAGGCTGGCGGCGTCTGCTGCGACGCTGCAGTCCAGCCCCAGCTGCGCCAGAGCGCCGCGCACGATGGCGCACGGCAGCACCTGGCGGCCGCAGCGGTGGGAGAGGAGGTGGTGAGCGACAGCGTGGAAGGGGGTCTGTGAGCCGCCACGTGGCAGCACCGACGGCGACAATGCAGCTGCGGCTGCAGCTGCGGCAGCAGGAGAGGGCGGTAAACGGCTGCACAGCCCAGCGGCGGCGGCCAGCGTGGGAGCCTCACCAAGTAGTCTGCCGCAAGCTCGGTTTTGGGGACGGCGGGCGGCAGCGACAGGCCCAGCTGCGGCGGCATTTGGTTCTGGGCCAGCCGCCACAGCCAGCGAAACTGCGTGTCCCGCAGCACAAAGGTCCCCCTGCGGGCGTTGATGGGCAGGCAACGAGCAAACCCAGGGCTGAGCGTGCTTGTGCTCCGTCCGGGTGTGGCTGCAGCCTCCAGTGCACAGCCCGGACGCCGTCACAGCCCCCTTGGCTCCAGCAGCTGCAGCCTCAAGCACGGTTGGAACTGGCCGCCAGAGCCGCTCGATCCAGCGCCGCCCAGCGCCCACCTGTGGTTGGTGCGCAGGTTGTCCACAGGCTTGCGGAACACCTTTGGCAGGGGGGGTGGCCGCAGGGGGGGGTGGTGGTGTGCAGCAGGGCGGGAACGCGGGCGGCACGCGCTGCGGCGGGCGGTTGCGGCGGGCGACTGCGGTGGAGCGCCCCTCCCTCGCCCTGGCAGGTCCCATGGGCTAATCTGCACGGGGGTTGGCTCTCCCACACATGCCCGCACCTCGCCCCAGAACTCCTTGCACAGCCACTTCATGGCCTCCAGCGGCTCGGTGAGCGGCGGGCGGTCGCGCGCATACCGCTCTGCCAGCTGGCGTCCCACACGCTCACCCACCGCGTCCAGCGCTGCCTGAGAACAGGGGGGTGGAACGCAAGAGGAGGCAAGACGATGCGGTTGAGGGTTGCAGCGAGCACACGCGCTCGCCGCAGACCGGCGGCTGGCAGCGGCACCGGCGGCCGGGGACGCCGTGATCCCCGCGCTTGCCAGGAGGGTATGGCATGCCTACCTGAAGCGAAGGCCCCTGCTGTGCGTCGCGATAGTGGTGCACGAGCTCCAGCGTCAGGTAGTCCATGCAGCTCTCGGCGCACTCGCGCCCCGCGCCGCGAGCCGGCATGACAGGACGCTGATCCAACACGATGGCGGCAAACCGGCAGGAGCGAAGAAGGAGCGATCGGCCTTGCAACTTTGTTGTCTGCCGCCCTAAGCTGTTCTGTGCCGCCCTAAATTGTTCTGTGCGAGTTTGATCTAGTGTCAGAAGACGCGCATCGCGCGACAGCAGGCCGTGGGTTTCTCCCCACCCCCTGCCCAGCTCAGCACATTTCCGTCGGCGCCGCTGTCGCCGCCTGCCGCCACGAATGGTTGTTGGCACCCGTGCGTGCAGAGGATGCTCTACTCATCTGCCCGTGAGAGTGGCGGCGAGGTGTGCACCACAGGAGCCAGTATGGAGGATGACAAGCAGGAAAGATGGAAAAAGGGGGGAAAGAACCCAGGGGAGCAGGGATGTCGAGAGGTAGGGCGGGGATTCGAGAAGACTCTGGTGTGCGCGCTGCAACGCGCGGTGTCGGGTGGCAGATGGGGGTCGACGTCGACGTTACAGTGGCAGTGATGGATGGGTGGGGGGCTGCTGCAGGGCAGCCGGAGTGAGTCTGGAGCAGTCGGTGCGGCGGTCAATGCAGTGGAACGGATTGGCGGAAAGAGCGGGGACTTGGGAGGCCTAAAGAATGGGAGCTTGACGCAGGAGGCGTCGTCGCAGGGGAGGTGCGGCACGGTGGTTCAGCCTGTAGGCGGGCTGGTGAGAGGATGATGATGGTATGAGGGATGGAGACCAGGGAGCAGTCTTTGTGTGTTGGTGCTGGTGGTGCATGGGAGATTGGTGGTGGTGGGGGGGGGGTGGTAAGTGTGGGTGGGTGGGTGGGGGGGGGGGGCAGCTCCCACACAAGGAGCACCCACCCCGGGTGGTGGGCCATCAAGCCGAGCTCGGGGAACTCGCGGGGTAGGGCAGCTCGCCCGCGTGAGCGGGATTGCAAGGAGCAGAAGAGGCGCGCACGTGGTGCTGCTCACATCCCGAATGCCGCGTGGCTCTGGAGCTCTGCGGCTCCTGGCACCACGTGGTTCTGGGCCTTCTACGGAGTGCAGGCCCGGCTCGTGCAGGTGTAGCTGAAGGGGCAGATGGTCTTGGAGTTGCATTTCTGCGGTAGGGGAAGGGGCAGGACGGGAAGCGTGAGTGTGGCTCGGCGGCTCGGCGGCGGGCTGCGTGGCAGGCAGGCGCCCCTCTGCACTTGCTGCATGCAGCAGCAGCAGGAACCCTCCCTCTGGCAGGGCTGCACCTGGCATTTGCCGTTGTTTGTGCACACTTGGCCCTTTTTGAGCAGGCACGCCCAGACGTTGCATGGGGATGCGCCACCCGTCAGGCAGGTGCCAGCCGCGGAGCAAGTGGACGCGAGAGGAGTCTGCAGGTGGTAGCAATGTGAGGGCAGGACAGAGGGGTGTTGTAGGTTGATTGATTTGATTTGAATGTGAGCAGTAACTGCTGCAAGGGGCGTAGGGCAAGTCAGGGTCAGGGGCGCTGGGTGTGACAGATCCATAGCGCACAAACACTTCTGCGCGTGCGCTGACCGTGGGCTCACCGTGGGGCAGTCTGCGGTGGAACAGCACTGCCTACAGTTCAATCCTCCGCCAGCGCAGTCACGGTAACCCGCAGCCGAGTTGCACGCGCAGGTGCCAAACGCAGTACAGATCTCAGTGCCGAGTGGGTCGCAGTCGGTGTTGACAGCACAGGCGGGCGTTGGTGGCGGTGGCGAGGGAGAGGGAGGTGGCGGGCGGGGGCTGGGTGGCAGCGGCGGAGGCGAAGGCCTTGGCGGCGACGGGCTGGGGCTGGGTGGCGGCGGGCGTGGGGGAGGCGGCGGGCTGGGGCTAGGTGGCGGCGGTGGCGAGGGGCTTGGCGGCGGAGGGCTGGGGCTGGGTGGCGGTGGTGGGGAAGGGCTTGGGGAGGGGGTGGGCTGGGGCTTGGGGGCGGTGGCGGGGAGGGGCTTGGAGGAGGGGGTGGGCTGGGGCTTGGGGGCGGTGGCGGGGAGGGGCTTGGGGGAGGGGGTGGGCTGGGGCTGGGTGGCGGTGGTGGGGAGGGGCTTGGGGGAGGGGGTGGGCTGGGGCTTGGGGGCGGAGGTGGGGAAGGGCTTGGGGGAGGGGGTGGGCTGGGGCTGGGGGGCGGTGGTGGGAAAGGGCTTGGGGGAGGGGGTGGACTGGGGCTGGGTGGCGGTGGTGGGGAGGGGCTGGGTGGCGGCGGCGGGTTGGGGCTTGGGGGCGGAGGTGGGGAAGGCCTTGGGGGAGGGGGTGGGCTGGGGCTGGGTGGCGGTGGTGGGGAGGGGCTTGGGGGAGAGGGTGGGCTGGGGCTGGGTGGCGGTGGTGGGGAGGGTCTTGGGGGAGGGGGTGGGCTGGGGCTGGGTGGCGGTGGTGGCGAGGGCCTTGGTGGCGGCGGGCTGGGGCTGGGCGGCGGCGGGCGTGGGGGAGGTGGCGGGCTGGGGCTGGGTGGCGGTGGCGGGCTGGGGCTTGGGGGCGGTGGTGGGGAAGGGCTTGGGGGAGGGGGTGGGCTGGGGCTTGGGGGCGGAGGTGGGGAAGGGCTTGGGGGAGGGGGTGGGCTGGGGCTGGGTGGTGGTGGGGCGGGTCTTGGGGGAGGGGTTGGGCTGGGGCTGGGTGGCGCGGCGGGTTGGGGGTTGGGGGCGGTGGTGGGGAAGGGCTTGGGGGAGGGGGTGGGCTGGGGCTGGGTGGCGGTGGTGGGCTGGGGCTTGGGGGCGGTGGTGGGGAGGGGCTGGGTGGCGGCGGCGGGTTGGGGCTTGGGGGCGGAGGTGGGGAAGGGCTTGGGGGAGGGGGTGGGCTGCGGCTTGGGGGCGGAGGTGGGGAAGGGCTTGGGGGAGGGGGTGGGCTGGGGCTGGGTGGCGGTGGTGGGGAGGGTCTTGGGGGAGGGGGTGGGCTGGGGCTGGGTGGCGGCGGGCGTGGGGGAGGCGGCGGGCTGGGGCTGGGTGGCGGCGGCGGGCTGGGGCTGGGCGGCGGTGGTGGGGAGGGTCTTGGGGGAGGGGGTGGGTTGGGGCTTGGGGGCGGAGGTGGGGAAGGGCTTGGGGGAGGGGGTGGGCCGGGGCTGGGTGGCGGCGGGCGTGGGGAAGGCGGCGGGCTGGGGCTGGGTGGCGGTGGCGGGCTGGGGCTTGGGGGCGGTGGTGGGGAAGGGCTTGGGGGAGGGGGTGGGCTGGGG